>OY720448.1:60970607-61010607 GCA_963082715.1 Harpalus rubripes | reverse complement strand
TTATAAACAAAATTAGCGGGCCTTACCGTTTCCAAAATATAACTATTTCAATGGGCCCTGCTAACTTCACGTTTCATGGAAAGCACAAACGTTGCAACTAAATGTAATTGATTGTGCTCCGTTTGTGCTCGTTTGTGCTTCATAAACTAAATTAGCGGGCCTTACCGTTTCCAAAATATAACTATATCAATCTGCTCCGCTAACTTCACGCTTCATGGAAAGTACAAACGTTGGAATTATGTGCAATCGATTTTGCTTCGTTTGTGATTGTTTGTGCTTTATAAAGAAAATTAGCGGGCTTTACCATTTTCAAAATATAACTATTACAATGTGCCCCGCTAACTTCACGCTTCATGGAAAGCACAAACGTTGGAATTATGTGCAATCGATTGTGCTTCGTTTGTGCTTTATAAAAAAAAATAGCAGGCCTTACCGTTTTCAAAATATAACTATATCAATGTGCTCCGCTTACTTAACCATTTATTTAAGCTATTTACGACTAATATTTTGTTTAGAGAAATAAACAACTCAAAATTTTAATAAAACTTGTCGTATATCTACGTGGTTAACTTGAAATGTTGGTGGTTACGGTGTACTATATTTTTATGTTAATATTTATCGTTACTTTTTTTACTACTATTTTTTTTGTTACTATTTCTTCATCTATATCTTCTTGTGTCAAGTAGGTTTTCAATTCTTCAACATTCATAACTATTTTAGTAAAATACACTGCAAAATATACTTAAATATTGCAAATGACGTTACAAACACAACAAAGAAGTACCAAACAAAAAGCCTAGCCAGCTAACATATTATACTGGTTTAAAGGTTTGTTTATAAAAGAGGAGTGGGGATATCTAATCTTTGTAGATTGAAATTATACATAAAAGGGATTGAATTTTATATTTAAAAATCGTAATTATATTATTTTTTCAGAGGATTGAAATTTTCCCTTTACTGTTTAATTGTAAATAAAACGAGATGTAAATATAATAATTCATAGTACTCAATTATTTATAATTATATAAGATTATTTATTTCAAACTATACTGATTAAATAATTTCAATCGTTTAAAAGATTTAAATTTTTGACAGTAAAGTAATAAATGTGATTTCAGGTTGGACTAAAATATTGTTCAATTTGTAAAAGATTCAAATTTTTAATCTTCTTATAAGACGCCGTGAACTTTATGACGAGTATGATAGGGCTATAGACCTACTTACAATCACTTATTATCGAACAATGTTGTGGCGTAATAACATCAAAATTTACTGAAGTGATTATAAAATCTATTTAGTATAATGGATCTCATGAATGTCAAGAGGTTCTCCGCTGGATGATGCACTTTAGTGAAGTAGTTGGTGAATATCAATATCAAAGATGCTATCATACTTGTCGTTCGTTAATATGTATACCTAATAATAATACAAATAAATATTTAGAAAATTTGTTTCACCTGTTATAATTATTATCTTTGCATTTAAATAAATAAATAAATAAATAAATAAATAAATAAATAAATAAATAAATAAATAAATAAATAAATAAATAAATAAATAAATAAATAAATAAATAAATAAATAAATAAATAAATAAATAAATAAATAAATAAATAAATAAATAAATAAATAAATAAATAAATAAATAAATAAATAAATAAATAAATAAATAAATAAATAAATAAATAAATAAATAAATAAATAAATAAATAAATAAATAAATAAATAAATAAATAAATAAATAAATAAATAAATAAATAAATAAATAAATAAATAAATAAATAAATAAATAAATAAATAAATAAATAAATAAATAAATAAATAAATAAATAAATAAATAAATAAATAAATAAATAAATAAATAAATAAATAAATAAATAAATAAATAAATAAATAAATAAATAAATAAATAAATAAATAAATATATCATCACGGCATATTACCCATTGCTGAGTTTGCCAATCTGCTTTGTACGCAGATTTCGGTAATGAAGATGACATATTTGTACCGTGCGGGCGTTTAACAGACGTCACCTCACGGGCACTCATTGCTGGCGTGGAGAGTGCACCACAGGGTCCATTTTGTGTCATTTAAAATTCGAAATATTTGGCGTTGGTCGGGAACGAACCCGGTTCCCCAGATTCGCGACCTGACACTCAGGCACGCGGCCAGGAGACCCCATATAATTGGAAAACAAACAAACTTACCTGTAAGTGAAGTTCGATCGAAAGTTCGATCGAAATTATTGAAGAGCCTCGGTCGAAATAATTACAACAATGTAGTAACGCTAGCCGGTACAATTATGTCACAAGTTTAGAATTAATTTAAAAACAAAACGTAATCAATTACGTTCTTCTCCTAATATTCTATTTATTGAAAGTTTCTTCATTATGTTAAAAACTGAAAAAAATTCTGCTCTTTGTGTTAGGGTAGGGTAAAACTATTGTGCCTGGGAGGGAGGTTGTAAATATTTCGAACGAGGCTCTTCATATAATTTCGATCGACCTTCACTTACAGGTAAGTTTGTTTGACCTCCAATTATATTTCGAGCCTTATTCTCATAATTACAACAATGTAGACGTTTAGAACAGAAAAGTAGAATTTCTTTGAATTTATATTGCAGAACAAAATCCCATACTAAAAAATCTACATAGTTCTTTAGAAATGAAAGCATGTACATATATGTGTATCCCAAATTAGTAATAGTAATTCTATGTATTTACTATTGCCCAACCAAAATCTTCTCTGCTAGTATTACATATAGGTTTGTTATAAAATTTAGCAAAAACCTTTGAATTCCGTGACCATCCAGCTGTATTTCTAATTATATCAATACTAACTCCTTTTGCTGAAGTGGCAGCATGTCTCGTACTGTGTGCTGTAAATTCCTTTGAACTAATACTACATTCCTGGAGCACTAACTTAATACATCTCGAAATGGTTTGAGCAGAAACAGCTTTGTACGGGCCTTTCCAGGAAATAAACAAATTATTTGTGTTTCTTAGCTTTTTAGTTTTTTCCAAATAACAAAGAATGGTTTTTGCTACACATAGTTCTGGTTTATTATGAAAATAAGGTAAAAATATTAACGGCTGTTCTCTTCCCGGTCCCGATGTTTTAACTAATTTAGGAATTTTTATGTCAATTCCTGATGCTACATGTTGAATGTGATCTATTTCTATCTGTGCAAAAGTTTGAACTCTGTGTGTCGATATTAATGCTAGTAACATAACTATTTTTTTAACACCATAATACTGCTTCATCGGTGAATCTGATATTGAGTGCACTAGTATGTCTATTGCGTTTTATGGGATGTTTCTTCTGTTATATGCTTGCCGCATAATATCCCTGCCATAAAGGACAGATTGTTTGCCAGAGGGTGGATTTGTGTTCTGCAAGGAGATAATAACAATTTTTGATAAGGTTGAACAATAATGGCTTAACTTTTTAATCATCTATTGAACATTGGGTACCACGATAGTGATGTCCAAAAGGGGACTACTACAATACCCTCCGCATTATCCTCAATAATTTTCCGAAGTGTTTTTAAAGTCAATGAAAAGGGGGAAAACCATAAAAGAATGTACTTTGCCAGGATATTGTAAAAGCGTCAACAAATAAACAATCTGGATAATTGTGCAAAGAGCAAAAGAGTTTGCATTTTGTATTTATTCTGTTTGCAAATAAATCTATTTCAGGATGAACAAATTTATTAATTATTTGATCGTAGGCAAAATCTGCAAGTTCCCATTCTGTGTCTAAGTTAAAATTTCTAGATTGTCTATCTGCAATTTAATTATCTTTTGATGCAATATAGGAAGCAAACAGCCAAATGTTTCTGTTTTCACACCACTGCCAAATTTCTTTAGCAAGGTTATTTAGTATCGGGAATTGTATGCCACCCATTTTATTTATATAAGAGATAGGTGTTGTGTTATCAATACGTAACAAAATATCACAATCTAGTAATTGGTTTGCAAAACAGCGAAGTCCAATAAAAACAGCTAATAATTCTGAGTAATTAATGTGATATATTTTTCGTCATTATCCCACATTCCTTGCGTCGCGTGTTCATTGCAATAAGCACCCCAATCTTGTTGGGACGCATCTGAAAAAATTTCTAACTTAAACACATATCGTCTAATTGGATTTTTTGTTGTCATTATGTTATTGATCCACCAATTGTCTAATTGGATTTTTGTTGTCATTATGTTATTGATCCACCAAATAAAGGCTGTATGTAAATTTGTTGATATGGACATGTTTTTGTTAAAATTACCCTGAGTTCTACCCAATGCTACAAATTTTTCCCTTTCAAATTGTTTTGTATACAACCATCCGTAAGCTACAGCTGGACAGGCGTCTACGAGTTTTCCTAAATACTGAACAGAAAAGCGAATCTTTACCACCTTTTTGTTACTAATCAACTCCGTCTTGTTTAATAAATTGTTTTTCTTATCTTCTGGTTATTCTAGAGTATAGCTTATTGAATCAATGATAAATCCTAAATATTTGCACCTCTTATAACTTATGATAAATCCAAGAATCTTTAACTAGTTTATAATTTTTTGTACATTCATAAGACATTGTTCAAAGGAATTACCAAAACATAATATGTCGTCTAAGTAAAAGGTAAAAATACATCCTTCTTGTCTTAAGGTTTGAGCTACAACTCTTATAATTTGTGTAAAAACATACGGGCTTGTACATAAGCCAAAAGGCAAACATATAAACTCATATAATTTATTCTCGAAACTAAATCTCAAAATTTTTTGGTGGCCTTTTGCAACCGGTACTAAAAATTATGCGTCTTTGAAATCAATTGTACACATGTAAGCTCCGTGGGGTAATAACTGTGTTGCTGTTCTAATATCTTCCATTTTAAAGTGATTGGTAATTATACATTTATTTAGTTTTTTCAAATTAAGAATAAATCGGTTAGTACCATCTGGTTTAGGTACCAAAAAATAACTTGATAAATATTGGTTTTTGTGAAAGGTACATAATTTAACAGCACCAGTTTGTATTAGTCTTTGAATGGCTAATCGTAACTCTGGTAACTGAGCTTGAGGTTCCTTAAGCATAACTCTGTGTTACAGATTTTATAATTGATAATTTATACCCATTAATACATTTTAAAACAAATTAATTATTTGTAATTGTTTTCCATACATTCAAATAATTTCTAAGGTATCCTGCACTTACCGTTGATGTATTTATTAATTATTCTGACGACGATATCGCTTATTGTTGGTTGCAGCTTTCCTGTAATTTCCTCTGCTCGGTTTTGTCATTCTTGTTGTTGTTCCTCGCGTTTATTGCGCTGGTTTCTTTGCTTCCTCCCTGTAGTATCGCCTCCAGCCCACCTGCTTGTATTGTAGAGCAGGTGGGCGTTGCCAGTTTAAATTTTTCCGACCTATCTGATTTTTTGGAGGGGCGATAATTTGTTGACCGGTGCATGCAATTGTTTGCTCTTCATTAAATTTTTCTGTCAATTGATCACCAAAACCAGATTGTAAACAATCGTTTGACAATATTTTAAAAACAGTGCTTAGCGCTGGTGTAATAAAAGATTTTCTTGTAACCGAAAATTCATGGTGTAAATCTGTTAACAATTTCCCGGCATCACTTAGTTTTTCTATTAATAACATCTTGTCCACCCCCTCCTTTTCTTCAATTACTATAGTTAAGGCGGATCCAACGGCTGATAAGACTGACCCAAGATGATTCTAAGTCCTCGTCAAATGTTTATCTCTTTATAACATAGTTTCCCCAACTGAGGAACAAATTTCAGGGTTAAGTTTAGGAGCTTCTAAAGGACATTCTCCGCATCGCGCATATTTTAATAGAAGCTCTTCTTTATGTTCTGAAGATATACCTGACTTGATCCACGATGTCCACCGTTTCTCTATATCAGGGTGAAATTTAACTTGCACCTCCTTAGTTAGCATTGGATCTCCTCCGAGCAATTCGTTTACCATGTCTTGCGTCCAACCAACCTTGCTAGCAGCTAACGTTTCTGGCTGATCGGTGCTAAGTATGTGCTGCTCTGAAACCACAATCTCAGATTGCACCATTCCTAAAAGTCACTAGGTGTTATATTTTCTTCTATGTTGTAAATAGTACTAACATCATCATGTTAAAAATTGCACAAAGTCTATCTTCCTACAATTAGTATCAGTTTTGCGTTATTCGATAAACGAATAAGGCAGAAGCAGACTGGTGTCACCTCTCGTGTGCACTCTAGCTGCCAGCTGAACTAAATGGGAATATTAAGAACGCATATTTATGGAGGACGGTTTCATTTTTCGTGTGAATTTTTGTTACCCTTAGTATCAGCTTTGAACATTTGATAAACGAATAATACAGAAGCAGACTGGTGCCACCTCTCGTGTGCACTCTAGCTGCAAGCTGAATTATTTTGGTATATTATGCAATGCAATTTTATTGAAGACTGTTTCACTTTAGTGTGAATTCCTGCTACCCTTAGTATCAGCTTTGAATCATTCGATAAACGAATAATAAGGAAACAGACTGGTGTCGCCTCTCGTGTGCACTCTAGCTGTAAGCTGAACTATTTGGATCTACATACTACGCAGGTAAATGAGTACTCCTGTACTCTTCCCTTTTATTATAAAAAATATAAATGTGAACTAAACGTTTGCCTTGATATGACTACAAATCATCCTCTGACGATGAACTGTAGCTATCGGATATATTCTTGATCTTCTTTTCTAGTTTCCTTAACTTTTTCATAAGAGATGCTTTGTCTTGACGTTTCCTTTTTCACATCTTTTGATGCACACACAGAAAGAAAAAAAAACACGACACTTTTTCTTCTCACAATCACGATGTGACTATAACCGCACAAGAAAGCGTAATGAAGAAACTTTCAGTAAACAGAATATTAGGAGACGAACGTAATTGATTACGTTTTGTTTTTAAATTAATTCTAAACTTGTGACATAATCGTACCGGCTAGCGTTAATACATTGTTGTAATTATGAGAACGAGGCTCGAAATATAATTGTATTTCGTGGAAATAAAATTTATGTTACAAAATATAAATTATATTCTAAATATTTTTCGTATTTTATAATAACTGATTAAAACTAAAGCTGCGTACACACTTGAGCACGAATGCGAATGAGGCAGATCGAGGCTGAACAGAATCCTCGTATGGGATAAACGTTTTCCCACATAGGAGCGCATGAGACATGCCGCGGTAGTGCTCCAGTATTGTGCGGCGAATACAGGCGAAATGTCGAATGAAAACTTACTACATAACTCTTGAGTCCACTCCATTTTTACAATGTATTCAAAATCATGTGTTCAAATGTTTTGAACACGTCCACACTAAGCACGAATCCCTTTGATAGACCAACAGCAGTTGGCTCGTTCCGAACTGTTCGGAGAACAGCTCGTCGTGCCTCGGGACAACTGCACACTGCATGCCTCGTGCGGCCTGCCTCATTCGTATCCGTGCTCAAGAGTGTACGCAGCTTAATAATAGCCAGAAATAAAACAATTTACTTTTGGAATGTACTGGATTGTTTAATATGAATACTCGTTTCTACAATGTAAAATACCACATATACTTACCTACATCTACACACATAAATAAAATCATGCTGTGTGTCACAAACTTGACATGAATGCACTGCGACAATCATCCTTCACCACACATTTCTTTCCAAGCAATCTTTTTATATGTATATGGTGAGACATAGAAACGGGGTGTTTTAAAGGCTCAATAACTCAGTTAAATGGTTTCTTATAGTAAAAAAATATACAAGCTATAAAAAATCATTATATATTTTTAATATCTAACAATAATAAGTTGTCTTTGGATGTAAAGAGTGGGCTACTAGCGTGCCATTTCTTATTTAATATTTTTGAAGAGACGATAAAAACTTGCTACCCATATTTTTTCTTTTGACAAAATTATCATTATTATTTAAATACCGCCACGTATGACGTAGAGTTACGCAGCACCAATGAATGAAACTAAAACCATAGCATTGGTACGCCCATAGCAACGACATTTGCGAGTATATTTTAAACATCACAGATCACCTATTTGACGTTTGAACAATAGTTTGGGGGTTAAAATTTAATCATTTTAGCGAGTATAAGCTAAGTTAAACTCCTTCAAAATTCTGCTTAACAAATCGAAATACGTAATAAAAGTAACAGAAACAAAAACAACGCAAATTGAAAGAGAGAGAGAGAGAGAGAGAGAGAGAGAGAGCGAGAGAGCGAGAGAGAAATGAACTAATGTCAAAATTCAAATTAAAACTCGCATTCGCACGCCATCTACAAATTACATTCTTAGATACGCTTCCCTTTTTCCAGTTCAAAATAAGAACGTCACAGAAAATGTTGTTTCTTAATTTATAAAAAAAAAAATGAATTCTTACATAGGTTTTCATTAAAACTTTAGGCATATAGTGATAGATATCAATTTTCAATGCCACGCAAATAGCCCATGGCCAATCTGTGTATAATTTTAAATTTAAATTAAGATTCTTATTCGGTACAACTTTTATTTTTATTTTTCAGTATATTTCTTATAAATAAATATTTAAATTTGACTAAAGAATTACAAATGCCATTCTATGTAATTCTTTAAAGTTTAGGTTGACTTCTAAATAGTATTAAAAAATACAAAAAAATATGAAACTATACGATTATTCTTCATGCACCAAATTATTACTTATGTGATTTCACCTTACGTACCTACATACATCATGCAAATACCTCATTTCCACGGTAGCCAATCTCCATTTATGCTTACTCGTCCATACCTAACATTCACATCTATACACTAAAGCAGGCATAAGCACTCCATAATAAACATTTAATCAGTTTCTCGATCGATTCACCCATCCCTCGACATCATGCCACACAAAGTCATTTTCTGCTCCCGTCTTACTTCTTCCATCACTCAGTCACCAAATTATTCCTTTCAAATACCTACGCCTGGAATTAATCTACATTAATCACTCGATTCATAATTTTTCAAACTAACATAACGTATTCTTTCTATTATTAGTTTTAGTTTCTCTTCATTTTATCACAATACAAAAAATAACATTACTATTGTTACTAAAAAATTCCTACCTTAAAATCTACAAATATATTACATAACTAATTTCCTACTTTCTCTCTTCTTTAAAATTTCTACTCGCTCAATTTCTTCTTTTTTCCCATTTTAATTACAACAGAAATATGAATATACACTATAAATGAAACAAATCTAATTTTTTTAACAGATGGAGTACTTTTTAAGAACATTAACATTTTTTGACTTGTATTCTAACCTAACCTAATTTTTAATATTAATATTAAATGTACAATTTGTACATTATAAAAGACTAATCATCGTCTGTCTGAGATTATTCCAAGTGTTTAAGTTACATTTTGTACAGTGTTATGAGAAAGAGTACTAACCGTATTTGAAGCTGCTGGATGCTTATACACTCAGTATTATGAGAAATATCAATACCATTTCGGTTGTAGGAAAAATGTTGTATGCTACACGTGTGTAAAACAGTATTTTTTGTCTCGTGCTACATCGCACTCGACCAAAAAAAATACTACTTTACACACTTGTTATATAAATAATCATTTCGGTTCAAGTACAAACATTTTTGAACGCTACTTAAATAATCAACAAACAATTACATATTATCTATATCTATTGTAAATGTACGAAAATAAAAATATATTATTCATTTGTACACTAAATCAATCCGGCGTTCTATCATATTAGCAAATTTGTTGAAGAGCGAAAGACTACTCGTATTACGATGCAGGCTAATTCTCCCCAACACTCAACCGAGGCAGACAAATTCTCATTCTCACGTATATTACATTATAATTATTCCGATGATTTTATTTTGCTATTTTACGCTTGAAAATATTAGTGGTAAAAGTGATTGTTATAATATTTTATTTGCTTAACTTTTATCTTAAAATAAATCAGTTCAATTAAATTATTGCCATTGTTGTAAATAGTTCGCATTGTTGTTAAATTTGTCTCTTCTTCGATGTTGATATTTGTACAATTCTACAATTCATAATATATTAACAACTATACATTGTTTATATTTATAAATGTTTAGTTTACAAAACTGTGACAAGTAACAATACAATTAACATAGAAATAAATAATATTTTTAGATTTATGAAAACATAAAAAAATAATAACAGTAATACATAGTAATTATTAAATCGTTTTTCAAAAACTAATTGAAAATAATATAAATATACTTGTTTGACGCAAGTATTTTCTGCTGTAGCGCTTGCCGTGCGATCTACTCGGAGAGACACGCCAAGTGACCGCATAGCTCACCGGCAGTAATGTAAGGCGTAGAGAGGGAAAATCGTTCCGTCTCACTCGCACTTACATATTGTTCATAAGGACAGCACAATTTAGCCTCTTAGTGTAAATTCGCGTGAAAATAACGCTATTTGAATAGTTATTTGGCATATTATAGTAACAATAATTGTTTGTGAGTTCATATACCTATTGTAGATTTATATTACTTCAATACATTTTAATAAAAAAAAATTAATTTTTTTATAAATGTATTGAATTTAAGAGGTGAGGCTCGGCCTCATCTGACGCACCGCCACTGCAGTTACGAAATCTTCCTCCTTTATTTTTGACATCTCTATTCGATTGTCAAGCATTTTCGTCTTATGGTTGAAGCACGACATCTCACGGTATATGCTGCCTATAATTACTAATAGAGGCTTTTACAATAAGGTTCAGCAGGTAAACAATGAATTTTTCTTTGATTGCGACGGATAGAGCTTTCAGCATACGCTTCGCGCTCGGTCAGAATACTTGCTGTTTTTCGTTGTAAAACAAATAAATGCCAAGCCTAAACAATAGAAATACGAGAACAAGGACACGAATTCTATTACTCAAGACCTGTAGAATTTGATATCTCAATTTTAATAGAATTTAATATTACAATATCGAGTCCCTGAAGACACATTTATTTAGCGCCTATAATGAACTCATTCGTAGGTCGGCCTTGTAATAAGTGCCTTCTGAGACACATACTATACTTTTTTCTGTACCTTACTACCTAATAAGGGTTCTATCGATAGCTTCTCGTGAATGTATATGGAGTTCCCAGTTCTGTAATGGATTCTTTCTCATTAATCTTATTTTTCGTCGTCTACAGAAGAGTAATTTTGACCATTTACATACCTACTACTAGAAATATCGAATATCTACGAAAGCTTAGAGGAGCCATAGAAAAAAATAATTTATTCTTGAAATTTCACCTTTTCAAAAAGTTGAAATTTCAACATTTTGCTTGAAATTTCACCTTTTCAAAAAGTTACTTTTTTCTTAAAATTTCACCTTTTCAAGTTATATTTTCTGGTAGAAATCTTGAATAAGGCGATTATACTGTTTGAAATCTCGTACATTGTCTGTGAATGAAAATATGTGGTGTGTGCACGTTACGTTAGGTTAGGTTGGTTTGATCTCCACATAGAACTGTATTCTGCTATAAGAAAACATGTTGAAATTTCAACTTTTTGAAGACGTGAAATTTCAGGAAAAAAGTTGAAATTTCAACTATTTGAAAACGTAAAATTTTAAGAAAAAAGTTGAAATTTCAACTTTTTGAAAAGGTGAAATTTCAAGAAAAACGTTCAAATTTCAAGAATAAATTATTTTTTTCTGTGGCCCCTCTAAGCTTTCGTAAATAGCAACATCAAATAGATTTTGTTTTATTCTGTTAAAACCTAAAGCCAAAGGCCGCTAGTATGAAGGGTGATTAAGGGTGATTAGCGAGCATTTGACTAGCATTGTTTTATCTCTGTCAATCGTTTAGAGATTATTTTAGAGAAAAATTCTTCAAATAAAAGATGCGGCAATTAATTTTTCTATAACTATTATTTGAAGTATTTTCCTCTAAAAGGATCCATAAACGAATGACAGAGATAAAACAATGCTAGCCAAATGCTCGATAATCACCCTTAATCAGTTGTTCATACTAACGGTCCAAGTGTTTAAAACAAAATAAAATGTTGATAATCTCAACAGAATCAATTTTAGCGATAGGTCATAATTGACGATTTTAAAATTGTATCGCAGTTATCATGTGATCATGTGAAACTGTGCTAAAAGAATCGATGCCTATCAAAATAGCAGTGGTGGTCCTTTAGCTTTATCTTATATTCCATACACAGGGTGCTGACAGCGACAATGGAACATAGGACTGTAACATGTGAAATCATATTTTCGTAATTCTTGCTTCCATAATTATTTTAGGCAAAAATGCTTCGAAAAAATTTGCTGACCTAAAATTCTGTATCTGAATCAATAAGCAAAATTAATTTTATATGCTTTGTAAGGCAGAAATTAAGTATGAGAATGTTGAAATCACCGTAAAAATAGCGATAGCCATGAAATTGAAAAAGATAAATAAACAAATGTTTGACATTCTACCTGTCAAGTTAGGTTAATATATTTTTATTAGTTATTATTTGAAATATTTGTTCAAGTGAACTATTATATGTTAATTTAAATAAAAAAAATTTCTTTAACAAAAGTTACATATAGTAATGAAAATTAATTAAACTAAGTTGACAAGTAAATCGCTAATATTTGTTAATTTTTAGTTTCAATTCCATGGCTGTCGCTCATTTTGGGGTAATTTTCGACAATTTCATACCTAAATTCTACCGTTACAAAGCGTGTAAAATTAATTTTGCTTATTGATTCAGATGCAAAATTTTAAGCTCGACAACAATTAGGGAAGTAAGATATTAAGTATATCTTTACATGTTGTTCTGTTCTTCTGTTCTGATGTCGCGGACAACACTATGCATAATATCAAAGTGTTTGTTTAACGAAATCAATAAATAGAAAAGAAAAGAAAAATGTATATTCTTTTTATTCATATAATTACTTTTTCAATTGCTATTGGGGCATTCTTGTGAGGTTTCACAGAAAGGATTCCTGATTGTAATAATAGTCGACTATCGAATGGCCGAAAGAATACTAGAGCGTTAGAAAGAAGTTGATGTTTACATATATGCACATTACATATATTAAACAGAATCAATTTTTATGTTGTCAAATCAAGGCTGGCTTAGTAAATTAGCTTACGAATTGTTCCAGAATGCAGAATGCACACATATAGCATATGTAATATGACATGAGCACTTGCCATGATTGAAATTATGCTACATTCACAGTACTAATCTCATTGTAATATAGCGGGCTTCCGTCAATCTCTGTTATCACTCTGGCTACTAATCCTGGCAATGATTTGAGGGAAGGGTCTAGAATACCTAATCTAATAACTTGATTTAATGCATCCAATGAATGGAATAATCACCCGAATATTTAAAAAGGAAATTAACAAAGAATTCAAAAATTATATGTGAGTCACACTGGTAAGCAGACTAAAATACACACAAGTAAATATAATAGAAAATAAAATCAGGGCAGAAGTAGAAATCAAAATAGTAGAAACACAGAACGGATTTTGATCAAATAGCGGGGCTCAAAAAAATATTGCGGGTGACTAGGCGATATCGGAATACATTCTTTATTATTTTGGCTAAATTTAACAAGACACGCAGATCCAAATTTACTAATTAACTCATCGCTAAAAAAATATATGATAAGAAATATTGTGATTATGTTATTATATGTACCCTAAAGCAACTTATGCAAAAAAACAAGACTTGTTAACAAAGAATACCATCTAAGTTTTATAGGCTTCGAAAAGGCTTTTGACAAGGTTAACCCAGAAAAACTATGGAAATACACAATATCAGCAGCGAACAGCGTAAAATAATAACTACTCGTCTGCAAGGAACAATAACTATATACGAGGAAAAAACAATAGATTAGAAGAATTGGAAGTTGAAGTAGAATTGAGGCAAAGATGCATCCTAAGTCGAGTTATTTTCACAAAATACTTAGATGAAATAATGGAAAATGACAAAAACCAGTTAAAAATATAAATGCTATGCTAGGACAAAAAGAAGAGATGTTAACCAATAAAATCCTGAAACAAGGGAAGTATGGGTTGCAGCAAAACACCGAAGCCGAGGACTGAAAGAGAATAACTATAAAACACTCATGCAAAACAGAAAAGCCTGGAAAACAACACAAATAGAACAATAGCCTGATACCAAAATGTAAAAAGACTTTTAGATTTTAGTAAGTCATGTTACATAATATCTTCTATAGATACATTATACTACATGTATTATAGTTTTGGGAAAATTCTCGAAATCGAACGATTTGGAAAATTTTCTGGAATTTTTATAGAAAATCTTCAATTAATAATCCAGAATTAAATTTGTGACAATTTATGTATCTGGTATTCAGTGAATTTATGGTAAAAAACAAGTAAATATTCAACTATTTATCTTTATTAGTTTCTAGTTTGTAGCTAAAGCTCAAAAAGTATATGGATAATACAAAATATATTACGATTATGTAGAAAATAGTTATTTAGAAAAGAGTCAGGAAAATAGTACATTACAGGTGAGGAGCCATATTGAAATTCGAGGCAGTTAGAAGTGAGCTGATGAGTGAAGTCCCGTGAGGGAAGGCGGACAGTTGAATTTTTTCAGCTACCATTACTACTAGGAGCTGAACGTGACCTTTAACAATTCAGTTTCTTGAATAAGGAAGGATAAATTATTTGTTTAAAGTATTATTATTATTATTATTATTATTATTATTATTATTATTATTATTATTATTATTATTATTATTATTATTATTATTATTATTATTATTATTATTATTATTATTATTATTATTATTATTATTATTATTATTATTATTATTATTATTATTATTATTATTATTATTATTATTATTATTATTATTATTATTATTATTATTATTATTATTATTATTATTATTATTATTATTATTATTATTATTATTATTATTATTATTATTATTATTATTATTATTATTATTATTATTATTATTATTATTATTATTATTATAACCATCAATAATTATTTCGTAATATTTTGTATCTTGTTTGCTCATTCAAAAATCAAAATATAATTTTAATTGGATTCCCCGTGCTTGCGTCAAGCTGCGTAAACTTTATAATGTGAATACAAGTTGATCGAGAAGTTGAGTAAACTAAATAATTACCTGCTACCACACATATTGAACTACGCAACTTACTGAAATTAATCGTTCTTACATAACTATATAGGTACTTGTAGATGTCCTAGAATCAGATGAAGAAAAAGTGAAAATGTTCGTAAGGTTCGCTGACTCTTTTTTTCCAAAATATCTCGAGGAATGTATTTTTCATGAGTTAATAGTGAATAACAATGTTAACGAAACCAGAAAAATTCAATTTTAATCTATGAAAATTTTGTTAGGATTTTCGGACAATTACAACTTGGCATACTTATATAAATCTCATACTGCTACAAAGTGCTGTATATTTCTTTTTATAATATAGTAACTAGAAACCAGTATGACAAAATTATATATGTACAGTGATGGACAGAAAAAAATAGGACATTTTTTTTACCTTCCGTCATAACGAAGGTAAGGAAGGTAATGTTATAGGTCCACAAATTAGATAGTGAGTTTTCAGAACAAGGGTTCCTACAACACGTGTGTGTGTGTGTGTGTGTGTGTGTGTGTGTGTGTGTGTGTGTGTGTGTGGATGGGTGCGCGCGCGCGCGCGTTTTTTTGTGTGAGAAGATTTTTTCGGCCACGATAACTCTTACAACAAACTTCAGCAAATTTCTATTATATTAAAATATAATCTAAAACTTTCCAATTTTAATATTTAAGACTTTTATATCAAGGGAAATAACATATTAGATTTCAGCTAAAATTTATAAACCGGAAGTGATAGTTTACTTGAAGCTCTGAAGAGATTTTCGTGAAAAATATATTATGATATATTCCAAAACTTGCCAAATTTAGTATTTAAGACTTTTATATAAAAGGCAGCAACATATTAGATTTTAGTTAAAATTGGTAAACTGAAAGTCATACTTTATTTGAAGCTCTGAACATATTTTCGTGAAAAATATATTGATACAATCCAAAACTTTTCAAATTTAGTATTTACGACTTTTATATTAATGAGAACGGCATATTAGATTTTTTTAAGATCCCAAAACTTATCAAATTTGTTATTAAAAACTCGTGTATAATTTGAAACAACATATTATATTTTAACTATACTTATATGGTAAGCCGGAAGTGGTACTTAATTTGGAGTTCTTAACAGATTTTCGAGGAAAAACATAATATAATATAATCCAGAATTTCGTATTACAGATTTTTCTATTTATTAGAACAACAAATTAGATTTTGTTTACGAACGATCAATCGGAAGTAATACTTTACTTAAAGCTCATTGCTATTTTAAACATGGAATTGACGGGAGTCTTTGTGCTGGCCACATCACATTTTTTTAAATGTAAACTGATACTTGATAACTCCGGAAATAGTATAATTAAGATTATAAAGCATATAAGTTGTTTATGGTAGGTATGTGTTATATTACAGTTTGAAATTACGAGTACATAGCTATCACATTATCAGTGTTCATTCCATCAAAGTAGTTAAAGTACGCATCAGAGGAATAAAAACAATCCTTAAAAATTAAATTTTAAATATGAATTCATTAAAATTTCAGTTTTATTTTATATACGTAAATTAATTATTGAAATTAAGATTTGTTTTTATATTATTTATGTTTTGGCTAGTCTGGTACAAGAAGAAAATTAGATGACCTTAGTCCGTAGTATTGATTTTTGTTAATGTTTTTAAGTATAGGTTCACAGTGTTGTCTGTTCTGTAACTGTAATTGACGGATCCTTTAATTATTCTCATAGCTTGTTTTTGTATTATGAAAAATGTTAGCATGCAACTAGTTACCCAACAAAATTATTTCATTCACAACTTATCAAAGAATGAAAAAGAAATAATATGTTAACCGTAGTACACTGCAATCCATTAATTTCATTTGGCGAAAACTAGTATACCGTCATTGTCAGGTTAAATTTAGCAGCCTTATGAGATGTAATCGTCTAAAATTCAAGCGAAATTCACAGGAGTATGGAATTCTGTACCTAATTAATTCAAAATCCTTTTGAAAAAAAGAATAATATAGGTTACAGATTATAGATTACAGATTATAGATAATATAGAGATACTTCCACAAATTACGTATACTTGATTACAAATTTTATAAAAATTGATAATCTACATATTGTTTTTGTCAATGTTTCACGCAAAATTAGTTTTTGCTTTTTGGAATATACAGGTAACGTATATACAAGTAGGAGATTATATTATGTTTAAAAATTTAGATAACTGTATCATATCATGTTCACTTATTTTTAATTTATAAATTAAATAATAGCATATAAGAAAATAAGTATATGATAACCTAATGTATAAGATACACGCAATTTAAATAAAAAATATTATTTCACGCCCTTAGTTGTAGTGGGTGTGCTGGTCTAAATTATTTATTAGTGAATTTTTATAAAAGTATACACTTATTCTTCTCAATCTTCAGTACTAGCAAAATATTTGGCATTTAAAAGATATTAATATGACCAAAAAAGAAATTGTAAGTTTATATACATTATTCAATTGAATTACAATAAAATAAGAAAAAAAAATACTTTTAATAAATATGGTAAACGTTCCATAAAATTAGGATTATAATTTCGTTTTTTTCGTTTCGGTATTAGAATGTCATATTTCTAGATAGTACGCTTATTGATGTTAGAATGATCTTCTCTCATCACTCTTATTATTGTTGGTGACAATTTGTTATTTGGAATTAGTACGATTTTGTTAAAAACACAAAATATCTAGGCAACGAACAAATTAAAAAAAATGCAAATCACTGTCACCAACTTAACTATTCTGCCAAAATTTCCTCTTAATGAAAATTCTCAACAATTTTCATAAAGAAATCATGTAAATTAAACAGACAAAATAGTAAAACACTCATTGCAGAAGGTTATTCAAGCTCTCGTACGTTTGCCCACTTGACGCGCTCGTTTCCGAATATCTAATTTGTGCTAGAATAGCTAGCAATATATAACATTTTTTGATATAATATTAATAAAATGTTTTATTATATATTTAAATGTTAAACAAAAAGTGTATACAGGTACCTAGAGTAACATATCGAACATGGGGACCTCGAAATCTATAAGAGATACAAAACTGGTTAATCTAGACAATAGTTTCTCCATTAGAAGCCCATTGTAGCGGTATAGTATATAGATTATCCGGAAATATGTAACTTTTGTCTAATTTAATCGATTTCGAATCTTTTATAGTTCCGGAGATCCCCATGTTGGACATGTACCCTGGGCATATTTAGTGAAATTATAAAAATATATAACTAACAAATACCTATATAAAATAAAAATAAAATTTTAATCCAATATTATTCTGTTCTTTAAGAAAACAATTTTGTACCAAAAATTAATACTAATATATTGCAGATTACTACTCGAGATATAACAGCATCAATATTAAAAATGTTAAGCATATTTGGTTGCAATCCAAAAGAAGAAACAGTTCTAGGCTCAATTGTTTTCTGGATATTCTCCATAACAGGAACAGTGTTTACCATATGTTCAGTTATAAAATGCGTTCAACAAACTACATTAGAAAGTTTTTCCATAACTTATATAGACTTTTTAGTTGCGTCGCAGGTAAGTTACAAAATAAATTTGCAGATTGTATATCAGTTAAATACTTAAATGCTCCGTGAGTTGGAATTAGTGAAATGCTTTAATAAGAATAAATAATCGGACTTATTTTGCAACAAGAGTTAATTTTTATTATTATTTAAATTATTTTAAAATGGGCTACTTGCGTGGTACTGAATTTTGTCATTAGTTCATTTTTCTCTCTCTACCTCTTGCTTATTATTTGCAATTTGCGCGGTTTGTGTTGCTTTTATTACGCATTGACAAACTAAACTACTAATCTCCAAACGTCAAACAAATTATCTGTCATGTTTAAATTACCCGCACATACCGTTGCTATGGGGCATACCGATATTATGGCGCTTCGGCCATTTGTTAATTTAGCGTAATTCTACATCATACATGGCGGAAATTTAAATAATCAAATTTCATTTTTTCTGGTTAATCGATAAAAATTTTGTCAAAAAAATAGAAATAATAAATAAAAAAATGGCACGAAAGTAGCTTATTGGTTTTTATTGCTATGCTATTCAATAGATATGGATTTGACAAATACATTTTCTTGTTGTGTCGCCATACTTGATTGGTATGTTTTTAACTACGTGTTAAAAAATAATTTCTGTGTTACGGAATAGTCCAAAATGTCAGTGTACTTTATAGGTTGCTAATCCATTCACGGCAGCGAGAGAATTTAAAACTAATTCTTGAAGAGAAACAAGTCTTTCTATTGGCCAAAAGAGGTTAATTTTGGAACCGAACAAATAGAATAACTTGTCTCTGTTCAAGAATTAGTTCCAAAGTCTCTCAAAATCGTGAAAGGCGTATAAAGTTAATTTGATTACATTTTCTAGTCGATTCTTTGTTTTCAATTTTACAGAACATTCCTACCTCCAAATCACTGAAGATTTAAAAAAAAATATACGCAACGATTGTAAATATTTTTTCCCACTCCCGATATCGTAAGTAGATTATTAGGACATTGTTTGTAGGAATGTATGTTTTCTTTACTGTCAAGGTATCGGTTTCTATTAGCGACGGGATGTAAGGATTGTCTTTACTTCCCTACAGCTGAACTTACCTCCCTCTTTGTGAAATACCAACAGTCAGATATTTTAAAGTTGTGTTAAATATTTGCTCATTTTTATAATTTATTATTTTGAATTTGATCAAATTGTTCTCATTTCATAAATATTTCCATTTTTTTTATTTATCAATATTCAATGGTATTCCTTGAAATATCTGGCAGTTAAAATGAACAGGTAAAAAATAAATCAACGGGAGTGGAAAAAATCTTATATGCAACACGAGATGTAAATACATTTGACCATATTCTCGAACTATTTGCCAGCCTTCGCTATCGCTCGTGCGCAAAATCGTCCTTGATTGGTAAATGTTACCTACATCCCTTGTATCATAAATAACTATTATTCGTTACTCACCTGTAAACTTCATTTATTGATACCACCTACTACTCGTACTTTCGAAAATTAATCTTTACTATATAGTCGCCGTCAAATAAGTACAGACTGATGCTCAACTTTTTCTTTTCTCTTCTTCATAACATCATTTTTAACATAGTCACTGATATCAGAGCTGGGAACATTACTTGCAAATTTTAATTGCATTACCATTACATTATTTTCAAGGAAAAGGCTTAGATTTACACATTATTTTTTAATTGGTGATAAAAGTAATGTAATTACTATTACAATTTATTTGTAATGCCATTACACATTGCATATGAGTGGAATTTGATATTATTGTTTACGACTTTTATATTTATATATGTCTAATTAAAATATTTAAACAAAAATAACACTGTTTTAAAAAGTAACAGCTAATTGCTTGAGTGTGATTATGATGCTAATAATGTCAATGACTATGAATTTAAAATACAACGGTGATATTTGCCACAAGTTAAAAAAATATTACTTTTAAATGTGTTTTGTTACAAGTGAGCAACAAATAAAATATTGTACGAAACTGTTTTACTGACTCAAGAAGAAGACATGCTCGCCTACTCGGCAGTAGTGTAGAAACTCCACTTTTGCGAGTGCAAGTACAGTGTGTTCAATAAAATTCCTAACTCGGAGTAGGCTATGAACAGAGAAACGTATGTTAGATCATTATCCAATTCAAAAGTAAAGATGTCAAAATTGATCTTGAAATGTAATCTTACAGAGAAAAACAAAATAAAGAAGAATACAGTATATTGACATTCGCCGTATTCTAATTTGTTTTTATTTCTAAAATAAGATTCAAGAAGAAAAGCTTTGATTTCTTCAGATAACATTTTTTACAATATCTGATATCAAACTGATATTTAATTAAATATTTTTAAATTGACGTACGTTTCTTTGTTCATAGCTTACTCTGAGTTAGTAATTTTTGTTGAACACACTGTGTATTATAATGAAGTAGATATGTGTACTCGCAAAGCAGTTACTGGACGAGTGATACACAAGATTTGTTTTGCCGACTTCTCCCTAAATTTATTAAATGAATTTGATTTGTTGTCCAAATATGAAATACTAAGGATTTTTTATGTTGGTAACATAAGAAGGTTTGATTAATTTTAAATGACATGGATTTACAAACATAACCTGAAAAATTAGCAAATAATTTTAATCGATTTAAAAGTTGTAAACACTCTGCTAATTCTTGTGTTGAAAATAGTATAAAATTGATAGATCACCAGAATTATAATGCCAACTTATTTTGCCGGGCTAGACTTTGTACCACCATTTGGAGTTATGTAATACTAGGTAATTATACCGGACGGAGTTACGAAAAATAAGTTAAATATTAAACATAAACATAAATCTTATATGTATGATCCACTCTAGGTCTACGCGCAGCAACTTTGGATATTATAAAAACAGATACACAAATTAAATTAAAAAAATACGAAATAATGCAAAAAAGTACATGCGCAAGAAATTAAAACCTCTTGATTCGATGTTTATTCTTGTCTTCTCCTTCTTCTTTCTCTAGGACTTCGTCTTTTCTGTATAAACGTATAACCCTAAGCTGGTACGGTTATTTTTAATCACATAACTGGTATGGTTATAATATTTAGGTAATTATTTATCTTTCTAACATAAATATAATTTTTTTATGTATTACTAATATACAGAAACACTGAACGATGTCAGAAAACCAAATCCGTTTAAAAGAAACATCTTTAAACTAAATAACTAAGAAATGTCGAATTCTTTAATTTTGCACAATTTTTAATGTTTGCACCAAAACAAAGATATTTTCACATATAATATTAGGGTAAGGTTCAAAGTTATTCCGTAGAACAAAAACTACATTGTAGAACTTCACGAGAAAAATGCGCTGTAGACAGCAAAATGCCCCCACCAATTCATGTTTAAATAGCAATGAGCTTTAAATAAAGTAACACTTCCGGTTGATTATTTGGAAACAAAATCTAATTTGTTTCAATAAATAGCAAAGTCTGTAATACGAAATTTTAATTATAGATTCTTGTTTTGTTTTTCCACGAAAATCTGTTAGGACTCCAAATTAAGTATCACTTCCGGTTTATCATATATAGTCAAAATTTATTATGATGTTTCAAATTATATACGAGTTTTAAATACCAAATTTAAGAAGTTTTGGATCATATTTTAATATATGTAGGTACATAAGAAAATCTGTTTAGTTTAGAGCTTCAAGTATAACTTCCGTTTTATCAATTTTACCTAAAATCTAAAATAATGTAAAAGTCTTACTAAATTGAAAAGTTCTGGATTATGTTTTAACATACATACATACATAAAATCACGCATTTCCCACTTAGTGGGTTAGCACAAACCCGAAAGAATAACAATAACATCATCCAAAAAAAAATCAGTCTCTCAACAACATTCGTACTAACCTGACAACATACATTCCTCACTCTCAACATATTAAAGTGACTCATTTTCGGTAGCGAAATACCGCAACCGGACCACAATAATAGTTACGAAACAATCATCCTTCGCCACACATTCCTGTCTAATACAGTTTTTTTTTTATTATTAAAAACTGTTATGGTCTTCAAGTAAAGTATCTCTTCCGGTTGTCGAATATTACCCAAAATCTAATCAACTCTTCATATGAATGTAAAAAGTTTAAATACGGATAATAGAATTTTTTGGGTTTTATATGTTATCGTGGAAGAAAACATCGTTACAAACGCGCGCGTACAACTCACGTACACGCGCACCCGCACGACACACACACACACACACACACGACACACACACACACATACACACACACACACACACACACACACACACACACACACACACACACACACACACACACACAGAAAGTTCATTGTAAAAAATTATAAAAACGTGTTGTGGGGTCCCTAATTCGTGCTTATTCACTGAAAACTCACTATCGAAATTTTGGATCGAAAATATTAACTCCCTTACCTACGGTATGACGGGAGGTAAAAACTAACGGGGACATGTCTTAAGTGGATTCTAATGTGTACCTAATGCGTTATTCAGGTCATCGTCCACTGCCAAATCTTCATTTTTTGATATTTTTACATCACTTAAAATCACATAGATTCATGACTATTTCATCCAGTTCTTTTTGCGACAGATATCGATTCATTTTTCAAAAAAATCCCTTAAAAAAACGCTAATGCAAGTGGTACAGTGGGGTGCATTAAATCTAAATCAGAAACTGTTTTCACTAAAACGTGTATTGCCTTGCGATAGGAAAATACTTAAAACGAACCCACAAGCATCAGTATAGCTAAAATATAGGCGCTGGGGTATACAAACTCCCCTCTATGTCAGTTGATAGCAGTAATTCTAATATTTTTGGCTGCCACTCTGTGTTTAAATTTAGTTTCACAGTTGCTATAACATTTGTCCAACCAGAAATCCAAAAACGTATTGTGCTAAGTTTAAACCTGCCACCATTGAGATCTCAATAACTATAGAGTTAAAACATTATGAGATTTAGTAGGCGATGGTAATTTTCGGGAAACCAAAAGCACAGATAGCCACCCAAGGTCATATAAATAGTCCCATTAATTCGAAATCGTAGATTTTACAGCTCTCTTAACTCATTATTAAAAATTACTCACATTAATGTCTTGTAAGAATAAAAAAAAAAAATTATAAATGTTTTACAAATAACTAGAAATTTGTCATTTTTTACATGTAATATTTTTTATAAACACATAATATTTTTTATTTTTCACCATTTATCAAATTATGTTATTATAGCTATTTACGCAATTAGTCCGGTAGACAAGCGTTTACGGGCGAGCTACTATATATTTTTTCTAATTTACAAATTATGTAAGTCAATTTTGAAATACGTACCGGATGTCGTTAAAGACATTGCTATATACTATTCTGTACTATATATGCTTAGTTTGTAAAACCGTTCCTATCGGACTCTTTGCTTTGCGGCGTAATTACCTCTACATGAGAATCCATATTTTTACATAATGTAAATATAATTTTATACATTTTCATGTTAATAAATCGACATTATTTCATTGTTTTTTATACAAAACAAGCAATCCAACTTGTAAATGTAAAGGTCAACAAAGTAGTGCAAAAAATCTCATTGCATTTATTACAAACCAAATTGAAATGCTTTTTACTGTTTATAATAAATATTTACAAAACTACAATCTGCTGGGTTTCCTATAAATAATTTTGTACTGATAATGTAAGACTAAATTATAAAAACATAAAATATGTTGGTAGGGTCACTTGAGACAAATTTTAAAATATGGTAAATTTAGATTTAATTATCTCAAATTTGTAGGAATTAAATGGTTTAGTAGAGGTAATCTGAGCAGATAATGCTGTTTTCGAAGGAATTTTTTTATGATTTCTTAAAAAACAAACTACAACAATTAAATCGTATCTCATTTTTCCCCGTATTGTGTGGCAAGAATAAAACGGGTCGGGGGAAGGGTGAGACATAACTAAAATCGTGTGTTATTTTGATATTTACTCGGTTTGGGGCAAATTGACGACGTACTAGGTAGTGTAGCATAAAAATATATTTTTTATTGAAAGAATTACAGTATATGGTACTTTTTTAACAAAAATACGTAAATGACGTATGACACAAAGTACTATCAGTAATAGTTTATCACTGCTACTACTAATATGAAAACGAACGCGAATACGAATACGAACGAAATGACAAACGCTCAAGAATAGTCCTGGTCAACATCATTATAAACAGATATTAGTAGCATTTTTGAAAGTCAATACAAGTATAAATTACATTTGTTATTGACTTTGAATATGTTGAAAACAGTATTGCAAACATCGTTAACAGAAATTTTGCGATTGGATGGAGTCAGCAAATGTTACTAACAAGTTATTTTTGATGGCAACAGTGTTAATAACATTCTTCTCATGGATCCTATTGTCATCATTTCAGTTTTGTTTATTAATATTTTTGTAAAAAGCAATATTTTTCATTTTCATTTTGCAACTTTACTTTTTATTTTCAAATAAAGTAGGTTTATATTTTATATTTCAGACGACTTTCAAGGCATTCTCACTTTATTTAAATAAAGCGAGATTAAATAAACTCCTAGATATCTTCTGGTTTGAGTTTTGGCCAGCAGATGAAATTCAGAATTACGCTGAAAAGCACAACCGAATGCTTCGAACTGTAATACGTGGTAGTAATATCTACCGGGGAATTTTGACACTTTGTATTGTGCAAATAACTTTAAATGGCGTTCTGACATCTTCTCGTCAACTAACTTATAATTTCTTCTTCTTCGGTTATGAATATGACTTGCTGTTAACTTCTCCATATTATGAGCTCATGTATTTCTTTGAAGTCATCACTTTAAGCGTGGCTTATGCACTATGCTTAATAGTGCATGATATGATATATATCTCGTTTTGCGGATCTGTTATTGTGCAGTTCGATTTATTAAAGTACAAGTTGATAAATATTGGGGAAAACGATATGGATGAAGAAACATCCTATGAAATATTAAAAAACTGTATTGCACATCATAATATGTTGCTGAAGTAAGTAGAGATACTTTAATAATTTATATGTATAGATGAGCTATAAAAGCCGTATATTGACCATTAAATAAGTACATACTTCTTTTACTTTAAAGTTTAATATCACTCATTATGCAGGGTGTAACATCTAAACGAGCTACCTCAAATAATTTCTATATTATTACAGATACAAAAAAAAATACTACAAGACAATTTTATAGAAGACCAAGGGTGACTTCCGATTAAAGAAGAACATATTTTTTTAAACCAGTGGTTCTCAAGTTACAATACAACATCTATATATTTTTAAATTGGTTGATATATATATATATATATATATATATATATATATATATATATATATATATATATATATATATATATATATTTAAGCTCATTCAATAGAGTATTTTTTCTGAAGTCGACCGTATAATCAAATAGAACACTGTTTATAACGTTATTAAGAAATATTTGTTTCATTTAAGATCAATTGTTTTTCGTACATTGCCTACTGAATAAATAACTATAAATCAAATTTATTTAAATTTCAACTGTATTTTTCTCAATATTTTTATAATGTAAAGACATAATAATCACATGGTTGAATTAAAAAAAATACTCTACCGAATAGGAAAAAATATTATATTATCTCATTAAGGAAATATAACTTTGTATTGTAACTTGAGTACTACTGTTTTAAAAAATATTTTCTTCTCTAATCAGATGTCTCCCTTAGTCTTCTATAAGATTGTCTTACAGCATTTTATTGTGTCTTTGATAATATAGAAATTATTTGGGGTGGCTCGTTTAGCTGTTACACCCTATATATATATATATATATATATATATATATATATATATATATATATATATATATATATATACGTGCAAGATAATAGAAGACACATGAATTTACCAAACTGATATGTTATCTGTTTTATATATTTTTTATTTCCATGTGCGGCTGTCTGATTTTTAACAAAAACATGTTATATTTTCTAAATATTTAGTGTTACAGATATTGTATTACATTAATTGAAGATTTTTTAAAAGTAAAGATAAATTCTAAACAACTTTTCATTCTTGTACTTTCGTTCTAAAATGTATAAGAGAGCCAATTTAAACTTAGAGATAGGTAGTATACTATACAAATGCATATTTGACTAAAAAAAATCATATACGATTTTTATTTGTTTTCGAGTTCCAATATCTTAAATGAAGTAGGCTAGCACATTTTAATAGTGAAACAATAACCTTGTCATTCATTATTCATGATAAATAATACCATATACCAACTCGCTCCATTAAACTTTTGTGTTGTGGAACTGGCTGAAAACAAAACAGAAGTGAAAAAAAAGCACAAATTCATTATATTTTGAATGTTTCAGCTCGCATAAAGGAACATTAAGACGAACTTGAGACAACAACAAGCACTTTTGATAAACGACAAACGAGTTAGAAAATGTCTGAAGATCTATTGATATATCTTTGAAAATTTATTGTAGAGTAAACATTTAAAATATAACTCGAAAACATATAAAAATTGGAATAAATCTTTTGGGTTTTTTAGTCATAGAAGTATATTTATGTGTGGTATATTCTCCCGAAGTTTGGCACTTTCCTTCTGACTCAGCCTTTATTTATCTGACTCATTTTTGTAGATTTATTAAGGAGATGGAAAGAATGGTAACGTTTCCAATACTCAAACAATATTTAGATGCTATTTCATGTATGGGAATTTATATTTATTTGACTCAACAAAATTTTCAGTAAGTGAATTCATAAAATATATTATAAGGGTAAAATATGTTTAATATCTCTCTATATTTCTAGCTTTCTTTACGCTTTTTCACTTATGACGAATTTATCTCAAACGCTTTTCTTTTCATCTTTTGGCCAGATGATACAGGATCGAGTAAGTTAATACATGTTTAGAAATTAGTAACCTGCCTACCTATACACGGTGTTAAAAAAGAAAAAAAATTACTCAATCAAAAATAATTTTATTAATATTTGATATTATTTGGTATACAATAATATATTCAAAAAGAAAGGTAGATAAAGAGATAATGTCTCGTATTACGAGCGCACTTTTATATTAAAGCGCGATTATATATATTCTCTTAAATCGACAGCTTTCATTCTTATCCGATTTAAGGTACCGCCATCTATTGTTTCGAGTGTTAAACAGAAAGTAAACGTTTCTGAGGGAGTCACAAATATATACAATTGTTCAGTTGTTATAAATAATTATATCAATAAATAATAAATAAAAATCTAACAAATTTGTCAATTTTATAAAGAAGGTCGACTAAAATTTTTTTGTGTGCAACACTGCGAAAAAGTGTTATTTCGTCCTCGTCTGTTTTCATTAAAATCAGACCCGGCCGAAAAAATTCACTTTTAGCTTTGGTAATATTTGAGAAGTGTGCTCCATAAAAGTGCTCTTATTATAAAAGTGCGCCCGTAATACGGGTCATTAGTTTTGACCCACTAATTGTAAATTGTTGTTTAACCTAAACTGATTTATATACGGTAAAATAGAATATTACAGTATTGATTTGAGTATATGGCTTTTAGACTAAAACTGGGGCTGTTTGTCAACAGAACGGATTGATAACACAATTTGGAATTCACTCTAATTCATTTACTAGTGAGTGGGAATTGCTAATAATTCCCTTGAGGAAGACAGTTTGTATCTTTTTATGTACACTATAATAGTATTTCTCCAAATATATCTTTGAACAAAAACTCTCATTATGTATTTCACATTAGTACGAAATATAAAACTAAAATATTTTCAAATTTTTTATACTTTTGAATAAAATTAATTATTTTGCCTCCTACAACCTGCACATACACATCTGCAGATATTCTAAAATATCGCTACTATTTTTGAGCAGTACAATACCGCTGGAATAAATAAACTCCTGAGCATGGAATTTTAAAATCATAGATACTTTCGTAATATGCTGCTTCCCTAATTATTTTAGCACAGGTACTTGAGCATAAGTTACACAAAAATAAATGACCCTACTTTGACAGAAAAGCCGTGAAACATTTGTTAGTTTTTTAGTTCAATACCATGACTTTGACTCACTATTTTTGGGTTGATTTTCGAAATTTTTATACTTAATTTCTTCCATTACAAAGCAGGCATAAATAATTTTGTTAATTAAGTCAAATGCAGAATTTTATGGTCTACAACATTAATTTCAAGCTTTTGTACCTAGAATATTTAACCATCGAGCGGGCGCGTTGGTGCAAATGCGCTACCAATATCATTCAGAAGAATGTTGAGGATTCTTAGAGCCGATTTCGTACGCTGTGCGTTTCAGTATCTTACTAGCTGTTGCCGAGTGTGCATTAGATGTAATTGTTTTGACTCCTTAACGATCGACCATAGCTCAAATAGTTGGCATTAAATTTGCTACCGCGCGCCTTATAAATTTTATTACTTTAAAACAAAACAAAATTATTTACCTACTTCAATTTTGTTATTTATTAGGGCTACAGTAATAAAATTGTTTTCATATCTCGCTATGTTTTATTTTGTATGGAAATTTAATAATACATATTTTGAATATAAATAATCGCCATTTTGAAATAGTTAAAACAAAACTGATATTTTTATATTATTGTGAGGGTAATTTTATGTACATTCGGAAAAAATATATAAAAGTGCAGATTTTCTATGCTAGATTTAAATTTGCACTTATTCCGCTAAAACTGGAAGTGATATAAAATGCCTGCTATGATCATCTTATGAGCCGCTTGGTCTAGTTTAAGTTTGCTTATAAACATTTTCTTGTATCTCTTAAAATAAACGAAATATTCTCTGTGCCGGACTTACGCCAAACACCCTGTATAAACAATGTGTAATAAATGTTTAATAACAATATAAAGAACTTATAAACATTGGTGATGTAACTGGAGTATCTAAAAATGAAAATTATCATAATACGTAGTGCCAAACAGGTACTTTTACTATTGGTAGCATATTTGCATCGCGCGGTCGCTCTTGGAACATTTATTGGCGCGCCCGCTGGAGGGTTAAAGAAGCAGTAAATTACGAAAGTATGATTTTATATGTTAAAATCCTATGTTTGGGTATGTGGTATGTCGGTTAAAACTCTGTATGTACATATCACAGCTCATTACAGGATACAGAGACGTCCAGAGCTAGGACGGGCTACGGGACCCCATTAAGTAAATAAATATACAATAAACATATACAATATAAACTAAATATTCTCCAATAAATATTACTCTGTGAATTGTAAATAATTCGTTAACCTACATAAAATCAAAATATGCGTAGGCGTTCAAGCAAAAATTATTAAGTTCAGTTTTATTACACTGGCGAACTAACTCAAAATCCATTAGGTGACGTACAGAACTGTCTCGAAGTTGGTAAATCTTATTATATACAAAGTAAGCCTACGTGTTTGTTGAACAAGTCTATATTTAAGTAATAATTTTAATTTGAAGTTCTAATTATCACAAACTCTCAAATAGACTTAATGATCTCTGCTTGAACGCCTACTATAATATTATTTAATTCTAAATTTACTTGCTCTAGCTTATAAATAGATTTTAATTATTTTTTACATTAACTTTTACATTGAGCAAATAAATCTGCAACCTGTGTCAGAGTGCAGCCATTGGCGACGCCGCTTACGACAGCAAATGGCACTTGGTGTACAGTCGTCGATTGCAGCAGGCGCTAATCCTGGTGATCCTGCGATCTCAGCGCAGGACTAAGATATCCGCTGGCGGCTTCATCTTCCTGTCGTTCGAGAGTTTTGTGGGGGTACGTGCAAGTGCTACAGCTCCACCCACGCAGCCAAAATAAACTGTTCTCTCTGTTCTAGATGCTCAAGGCGGCTGGGAGTTTCCTTGCTGTGCTAAGATCCACAAAGGAATAAAAATTACGAAAATTGAAAATTTATTTACGGCGTTATAACAAAAGTTGCCCTTGCCAATTGTCACGAATAAAGAAACTTTAAATTTGATCTATTTTAGTTGCATTATGAATGTGCTTGTAATCTATGCCACGTAAATTACGTCATCAAAATTTGTATTTTGTCAACGTCTACGAGGGCAAAAATGTAACTATTTGTTATTTATATGCTTCAGAGTTTTTTTCGCAAAATCTATTCGCGCCTTCATATTCTTCTCTGAAAGATGTGATTGTTTAATTGACCGACGACAATAAAGTCTTTCACCAAGTATTTGCCTTCGTTTTGTTTTTTAGGATATTTGTTCGCTAATTTTAGTGAATTATTTTTCATAATTTTGTTTGCCTACTTTGAATTTATTTAGTATAAATGGTATTATAGAAGGCACAATAGTATGTATCTTTAGTTCGACAACGGCTTATTACTCGCAATACTGTAGACTTATGCAAAATAAATATTTTAGAAATTTTATTTTGTGAACTACTATTTTCATAATCAAATTATTTATTTTCCAATCGCACTGTCTTATTACGACCCATAATTTGTAAGTAGGTACTAATTTATAGACAATTATACGATATACAGGTTGAAATTCATAAAATAAACTAGTAAATGAATTTGGTTGCTATCTTTATGTCCAGAAAATAATAAAAGTTATACACAAAAAGTTATTTTTACGTGGAATAAACTTGTTGCAAGGGAACATTGACACTAATATATTTCTAAAATTTCCCGTCTTATTTGAGAGTAATTAAATTTTTATAAAAGTTGCTATTTTTATGGCCAAACTGTAGACCACAGATCACTTGGCAAATTATAACTTATCTCATAATCTTCTGTTGGTAATAGAAAATTGAATAATAAATAAAATAAAATAAAATTTATTTAGATAGAATAGAGAGATGTTATATTTTAATTTAAGGGTGGATGTTATTTTTACAAAATGAAACAACAATTAAAATTAGTTGCTTTTGATATACATGGTGTTCCACAACTTAGGACAAAAAATTAAAGGGTATATACTGTACGACGTGCTGATCATGAAACAAAAATATTTTTTAAAAAAATTCGCAAAGTTAGGGGTAGTTTACTTGAAGTAGATATTTTTTGGACCACTGGAGTAGCATACGTCATAGAAAGAAATGTTAAATGAAATTAATTATCAAAGAAACATTACGTAATGTTTGTTAGACTTATAATAATAGTTTTGAATACAAAATAATTTCTAATACTAATGCATTGTATTTAAAATTAAGATAATTTGGAAAAACACAAAACAACAAATACTGTTTAAAATTTGCACCATTCATCCCTAGACACATTGCAGCACGTTGAATTAATGATATAGTACAGCCTTGACACAAATTTTGTACTCATATTGTTTCTGCTGAATTTTCTATTTTTTGACAAGTTCTTCTTCGTTTTCCGGCGCATTTTGGTTATCGTATACGAGAGATTTAAAATGACCAAAGAAATAAAAATTCAGCGGATTTAGAGCAGAAGATCTAGCAGGCCATTGCGACCAATCCACCTGTCCTAAAACACTTGGTTTAAATGTTCTCTTACATTTACAACATAGTGTAGTGGTGCACCATCGTGCTGAAACCATACCTGCTAACGCATATTTAAAGGCACATTTTCAAATAGTTCTGGCAAAGTATTTCGTAAAAATAATAAATAATTAGCTCCAGTCATCCTTTTTGGTAGAATGTACGGCCCAAGTAACATCCCATTAACAATACCTGCCCAAACATTTATCGAAAGACGATGCTGAAAATTGCCTCGTATAACAACGTGAGAATTTTCTTGAGTCCAATCATAAGAGTTATGAGAATTATTAACTCCCTCCCTCGAAAAAGTTGCCTCATCAGAAAATATGATGTACGAGGGAAAATTAGGACCGTACTCTAAACTGATGGTCAGGTTCTGTTAATCCCGGTATCCGTTGAAAATGGAATGGGTGGTAGTTATGATCTCTTAAAATTCGCCATACTGAATTAAGTGGTGCTCCTAATTGTTGAGATACTCTTCTGGTACTAGTAGTTGGTTCAGCATGTACAGCATCTAAGATATCATTTACCATATTATCGTGTTGATGCTGGCGGACACCATCTCTTCCATGATTAGGTCGCACAGATCCTGTGTCTCGAAAGCGCTGGACTATCCTCATAAACAAACGCTGAGTGGGTAATCGCCGTAAAGGATAACGTTCAGCATAGAGACGTCGTGCCAATAACGAATTTTGCCCTGCTTCTTCATAAATTAACACCATGCCCTAGGGGACCTAACTCACTGTTGCTAAATGCATCAATTTTAACAAAAACTAAACTACACTGCTATTCACTGTAAAATTAGAAAACTGCACCAGTAAATATAAATGATAATTAACAGCAATGTCGACGTTAGAATTCCTTACCACCTATCAAATTAAATTAAATTATTAATTACACAATATTAGACATTTATTAGTAATAGACATTATATAAACAATTACTTTCATTGTAGAAGATTGGAAAAAAAATATTAAAAATAGCTACCGACCAGTGGCAAAAATATATTTGCTTCATATACGACGCATTTTTTGCGAATTTTTAATTTTTTGTTTGTTTTATAATCAGCACGTAGTACAGTATATACCCTTTATTTTTTTGTCCTAAGTTGTGGAACAGTCTGTATAATATTACATATAAACAATTACAATTTTTAAATTAATTTAATCAATAATGCCGGTTTATTTTTAAAATAATAATAATAAAGAGAAATTTAATAACAAGGTATAAATAATCGTATTTATTTTTATTTTTTGGGAAAATAAAATACAAACTATAATTGGAAAAATAATACTCATGTTCTACTCTAAACAATTCATTCAAAATATAATATACGTTATGTAGGTTAATGTCACAGCACATTTAAATATATTTATATATTAACTGTAAATAACTTATTTCGAATATATATATATATATATATATATATATATATATATATATATATATATATATATATATATATATATATATATATATACATGTACTATTCTTGTAACACACATGTACTTTTCTACGTATACGTTATACATCCACGAATTCTCATATAAATGTAACTTACATGTCACATACTTCTTGCATTTATATCTATGTTTACTGTACGATGACGGTACAATGACGGCACATTGATATTGATTGATTAACATTAGGGATACGACCACGGTACAGTATAGTTTTGTTTGTATTGAAATTTTTTTGTATCATAGTGACAGCGTAGTATTTGCATGCAAGAGAGAGTAGAAGGTTGCATTTGAAGAGTACGTGCACGTCATGGTCACGTTTATACGTTTATGCAAAAATCAGCTGAGGGGAAGTAAACATGTACTAGTAGGTGATTGACATATGACATGTTTTTGACTTTTTGGTGTTTGTCTTTTAGTTAAACCAAAATGCAGCTGAAATGAGCTAGAAATTATTGTACACATTATTGAACAAATGTCCTCTACTTATGACAAAATAGTAAAATATGCACTACAGACTACAGTTCGTTGCAGTAAGTACATAAAAATAACGTTTTGTAAAATTTTATGGATTTTCTTCATTTTGTACCGTCGTGGTGCCGTCTAATGTAAATGCCTCGTGTAGGTGACATACCGTCATTGTACCGCTATTGTACCGGCATCGTACCATCATTGTACCGCTAATGTAAATTAAGCCTTACTGTGTTTGCTGGGTACTTTTAATAAGTGACTTGTTTTTTAAATTTATTATTTTATTCTTGCCTACCGTGATTATTTTATTTAAAGTACTAATTTACACGGAGGGGCTAGTGAAATGTATTGTGTGTTGCCTACTTTTAAACTTTCAGGCGGAAATGAATAACACGGGCAGCCTGTATGTGCAAAAATCAACACTAAAATTTTGCGCGTTGTAAATGTAAAATGGAAAAAATTTTACGATGTTAAAGCAATTTATCATACACTATTTAGCGTATTTTGAAAAGAAATTTCATTTACACTATGATCAGTGCTATCGTGTGCCTATTAAAAAAAGTTAAGTTTATAATCGTAATATATGTACACAGTTTCTTATTATATTAAGCAGTGGGCGGAGAATAAACGCATATTTCTGTGTAAAATGTACAAACTCCATTTAAAGTGCGTTTTGAAACAAATTCATCAGATTTGAAGATTTTCCATTAATGGTAAGTACAGTCATTTTTACTCCATGAGAATTCTAGATGTGTATCATCTTTATATATATATATATATATATATATATATATATATATATATATATATATATATATATATATATATACATCCCAATATCATTGTGACGTCCCCTGTGTTATTTTCTACATTTAAAGTGACGTCCTTGTGCATGTGGCGTCCGGTATACGGACGTCACTTTAAAATGCCTTATAAATTTTATTCTGGCATCAGGGAGGCCCCTAGTATCGAATGGCAAAATTTGTTATGGACGTCAGAATGATAGCAGAATGGAAAATGTATATTTTTTGTAGTTCAAAAAAATTCCACTTGCGGCGCTAGTGTCGTCCGGCGTATATAGACTGTATATACTCAAGTTTTATTCCCCTTACATTCTGAACTCCGTATTCTTGGCAACAGTGGACACTACATTAGCGCGCAACTCTTTAAAACGTATTTAAAGCTATATTACGTACACCTGATAATAATATATAAAATTAGTATTTATAATTAAACTTTTGTTTTGTATTTGGAAAATCATCTTAGTAAATACAAAATCGATAAACGATGAAGTCAAAATGAATTGTTTGCAAATGTAATAAATTTAAAAAAGGTAATTATTTAAATATCATAAATCTGAATTATTAATTACAAAATATTGTGTAAATTGTAAATAAATGCCAATATAAGGATAACAAGATTAATGATTAGATGTATGGAATAAATATAAGAACGGTATGATCCAATAAAATATAAGAATAAAATCTTTGTAAACTTTTGTTCAAAAATAACAAAATCGAAATTTTAAATAGTGTAGAAAAAATTATAATTATATAAATAAAGTTTTAAAGAAATTGACTCAGTAAACTACAAAGTATTTATTAAAAATAAATTTAATTATTCTATTGGGTACCTCTTTCTACTTACCGAGGTGTTTAGTTAAGGTGATTAATTAGAGAATATTTTTATTTTTATACTTACTGGTAAAAATTATACTAATAGCACAAGCTTAAATAGATTTTGTTTACATATAATACCTACAGATACCTACCTATAATAAATTTATAAGATTATTTTGTGTAATAATAAGTACATATTTGCTTTTTATTTTTATCCTAATGTAATTTGAAGAATTTGCTATATGTAAAAGAATAATTTTCAAAAATAATGGCTTTTAAAATTTTTAGTGCAACCTATACGCGACTTAGAAAGAAACGCGGAAAAGTAATTTGTTTATGGGCAAGAATAACAAATACATGTGATTTTTGAAATATTCTTTCTGGAAATAAACAGGACAGTTGTCCATAATAGTATTCCATGCATTTAAATCATTTAGTTTCTTATTTTTTGCACAGAAAGGGCTTAAACACGTGATTCACAGCCAAATTTGCAAAACGAAAGCGCAGAAAAGATTCAATATGCCATATGAAAATTTTATAATCAAACAAATTAGTTGTTTAGAAAATAAATATATATGATGACTTACCGACAATTTATGCAACATTAGATATTACTGCGGAATACTTTTAAATATTAACCTGAAAAAATAACTATTAGTAGGTAACTTTTAAAATAAGCAACGATAATTTCAAAACAGTTATTGTCAAATAACTTTTGGAAATACTCATATATAATATATAAGTCCTGCGCCAAAAGAATTGGCGTACATCCTTGTTCTTAACTTACATGGCAACTATACGTTTATTAATGATAATAATGCGTTTTATTTAAGTAATAAATTTTTTCTAATAACACAAAGTAAAATTAAGAATAATAATTGAATTAGTTTAAACCAGGGATGGAAAACATAACGTAACGATACCCGATAACGTTATAATGACATTTCATTTATTATTTTTTTTCAATACCGTAACTATAACAAAATAACGTTATGTAACCGAGCGCAACAAATAACGATTCACTATAACGTTATCCATATTTACAAATTTAATATTTTGCCGTTGAGAATATAATTTTCTAATTTACCAATGTTTTGTTAATTTTGTTAATAATATATTATTTATAATAAAATACTTGACACCTTTTATTTACCCGTTTTTATTTAAATATAATTATTCCTTTTTCTAATTTTGTATTTACAAATCAGTATATTTTTTTGTAATAGGTAGATAATTTTCAATTCTAGAATAAAGTAAGTATAGAAAACATTATCAATAAATTTCTTGTAATTTAATTTTTAATGCATATTTATTACAAATTTGAGAAAGAATAGTTATTTTAACGTTATAATAGGTCTGTTCGTTACGCTACTTTGCGTCTACGGTTTACTGCCGCCTCCATACAAAGTATATGGACGCGGCAGTAAACCGTAGACGCAAGGTAGCGAAACGAACAAACCTAATAACAAAGTAAAATACCGTTATTATAACGTTTCTTTGTTTTTTAAAAGTTATTTTTAACGTTATGCAACGAATTATTATTTTTTATAACGTTACGAAATAACGTAACGTTTCGTTAACGTTATGCCATCTCTGGTTTAAACAATAAATTAAATAATAAAAAATATATATCATCACGGCGTATTACATTGCTGGGTGTGCCAATCTGCTTTATACGCAGATATTGGTTGATGATATCAAATTCGTGCCGTGTGGCCGTTTACCAGACGTGACCTCATGAGCACTCATTACTGACGGCGGGCTCACTTTTGTACCAATTAAAATGTGAAATAAGTTTTGGCGTCGGTCGGGATTGAACCCGGATCCCGAGATTCGCGACCAGACACTCAGGTACATGGCCATGAGATCCCATTAAATAACAGAGGCATTATATTTAGTAATTTTATACGAAAAAACAAAATTAATTATAATTAGTAATTGAATTTCGCAAAAATATAATTTTCATATAATATAATTCGAAAGAAATGGAGGCTAATTTTACAAAAAAAAATCCATTATTAATTCAGTTAATATTACATGTTTAGTGTTTACTAAAAATAATTATCTGTATTTTGCTGTGATATAAAAAAATACATCTAATAAGTTTATTCTTCGTTTATTTTGTATCAGTAACGGGTTGAGTTAGTACAATACATTTTATTTTACCGTACTGGATCTGTTTTTATTTATACAATTATAAAGAAAATGAGAAGAACCGGGAGTCTTCTATATAATTGTTATAGAAATAATAATGTATCACCAAAATAATTCACTTGAGAACGATTTACAAGGGGTGGGGTCAACGCTAATATATGCAAAAAACACGTGGACGTGAAAATCATATGAATCGAATATATAATTGGACTCTAGTCAAAGAGAAATAATATCTTGTGCAAAAATCCAGCAGAACTAGTTTTTGTCTAACATTAAATTCCAGCCCTTCCTTCACCCTACTTAAAAGTACGGTTAATAGTGTTTTTGCCGTCCATGAAAAGTTGGAGAGTATACATTAAGCGTCATTGGGAGTTAACATGGAGCAAAGAGGAATGATTGGCTTCCAGCTGGATTAGAGTATTTTTTATGACTAGATCTTTAAAGTGAATACAGATATTTGATGTTAAAAAATATACTTTTAGTTTCAAAGAAGAATTTTTAATGTTTGATTAGTTTTACTGATGACAGTAATACCCTATAGGAAAAATATGTATGCAAGCTAAAATAGAGAAATATTTATAAACCAAGTGAGAATTTTACCTTTGATTTCTTATGCCGGGTGTAAGGGTCATCAGGAGATTAACATAGTAAATCAGTCTTTTGCAGACTTATGCCCCCCCTTATACTTGAAAACAATGGTTGTAATAACAATAGAAAGAGGAAAAATTCTGAATTAACTGACACCAAATACTTGTAAATTATGTAATATTTTAGTCCTATAAATTAATTATTAAATTTACTCAATTTCCTATGAATAGCGATAGTCATAGCATTTGAACAACACGATAAACAAATGTTTGAAATTTTCGACTTCTTATCTGTCAAAATTCGTTAGATATGATTTTTTAGTTTTATGGGTGAATTCTGTTCAGTACTGTAAATCTTAGAGATATGTAAATTTGAAAAAGTGACAAAATACATATATTTTTGTTGATTAATATAAAATTATACATAAGAGTGGCTACTGCGTTGCAATTTTGTTCATTATTTACAGATTAACAGATTTCTAATGCCCAGTTGCAGCAACAACACCTAAATTTTATGAAAAGTTTAAACAAAAAATGCAAATCAAAATTTTGACAGTAATATAATACAATTCATTTGACATTTCATATCGATGCAATATTGTCAATTTAAGCCAAGTTTAATATGTAAGTTACGTAGGTGCAAGCGGCCATTAGGCTTACAGATGTGAACAAAATCCACCCATTTCTTTTTAAATTTATAAATTTGTTAGACATTGCTTGGAAAAAATTAATTTAATAAAATTATATCATAACATTATTTGCACAAATTATAGGTTATAATGAATTCTGAAACATAAAAAGTTAAATATTTATTTATCTTTTTGTTCAAATGTATATCATTACGGCATATTACCCATTGATGGGTGTGCCAATCTGCTTTGTACACCGATTTCGGGAATGACAAATTAATAATGTATTAATTTATGGGAATAAAATATTACATAATTTACATATATTTGGTGACATTTGATGCAATTTTTTTATATTTATATTGTTGTCCACCCATTGTTTTCAAGTAAAACAGTCTACAAAAAAGTGATTTACCAAATTAATTTCCTATGTACACCTTGGAAACAAAAGACACCCGCTATAATAAAAATAAAAAAAGAACCCGGTATATAAATTTAAATTCACATATTTATTTCTAACAATGAATGTGTAATATTAAGTTATTGTTATTTCAGGTAGCGTCCGTCAGTAGCGATTTCAAACAGATAAGGTGATTTTTACGGGCATATCAATTTTCAAATTTCATCATAGTTACGTGTGTATAGTATTCTTATACTAAATTTATGTTAAATTTCCTTTCTTATAAAAAATAAATCACATTACATTACACATTTCTGTAAAATATCGTCAGGTTTATTACTAGATTTACGGGAAGGAATATTACGTTAATCAATTTTCGGTCGCTAGTTTAACATTATTAAAAAATTATGAATAAAATGAAGTATAC
>OY720448.1:60908107-60965607 GCA_963082715.1 Harpalus rubripes | reverse complement strand
AATACATACAACTGCCTTAAGGTAATGTACAAGAAATATAAGCTTTTGCAAGGAACTTTCTGTATGACATTTATACAAAATACATAGAACTGACGGAAGGTAATGTGCTGGCCACATCAGATTTTTTTGCCAGGCGATTGTATTTCTTCATTCTCGTTCGCTCTCTTCAGTACTCTTGCTACGGTCTTCGTCGATATTTTTAAAGCTTCTGCAACTCGCTGAAAATAACCGAAATTATTCATATTACTCAGATTCAGGTTTCTCTTAACAGAACCGTTCACAACGACACTCCACCCTGCATCAGTATAACTAAAAGCATGATTACAGCTTAAATTAAACATGTAAAGGGCTACAATAGCATACCTACCATTATTATAAAAATGTCTTAAAATTACACACCTCATTCACTGAATGTATATTTTGAAGAGGTCCTCCATTCTCTTCTTCGCGTTGGAAATACTTATGCAAGTTAAGCAGCATTTCCTGAGATTGCTTTCTCAGAGTTCTTCCGTTTGTGCTCATACTGGTACAAGAAATAAACTTACAAAAAATACAAGTCGATATAAGTGACAAATCAAATATTGACACTGACACTGACAGAAAATAACGAATGCGCGGCTATGGATCAAGTAAATATATCCGACATAATAAATGAACTTACGATATAGCGACTATATTGAGAACAACGAGCATCGTTTTAAACTGAGATGTCGTAACTTAGTCAAGTTTTGAAAGACATGTGTTTTATGTCCGTCCTTTTCGCGCGTATATCTTTTCAGTGCAAATATGAGAGAGATAAATATATGCCAACTTGTTAATTCGTACTTGATACAGATGACCTTGATCGGACATCTTTAAAAAATTTTACAGTACATCATTTTAAAAATAGTAAAATCTTATTCTAGGGACTCTAAAACGTGCTTATTCATCAAAAACTCATCACCGAATTTTTTGACCAAACGCAATACCTTTCTTACCTAAAGGTGACGGAAGGTAAAAAATGAACCATTTAAAGAGGAATTGTATAAAATTTTGTTAGCACTCGTTTGTTGATCATATGTAAAAGTATCCCACTCACTTTTCTCGCGTGACTTACATGCAATATAATAAACTTGTAAGTGGTAAAAGTTTTTCTACTTCGTGTGAATCTATAATAAAACCAAGTTTAGTGTTTATTAAACTCGAAATATCTTACACTGTACTTTCCAATACAAGGATTGTAAATACGAGTGTTCTCTTTCGTGGAGATAATTTTATTTTTAGATTAATTAATGTATATTTATATAATCATATATTTATTTATTTATTTATTTATTTATTTATTTATTTATTTATTTATTTATTTATTTATTTATTTATTTATTTATTTATTTATTTATTTATTTATTTATTTATTTATTTATTTATTTATTTATTTATTTATTTATTTATTTATTTATTTATTTATTTATTTATTTATTTATTTATTTATTTATTTATTTATTTATTTATTTATTTATTTATTTATTTATTTATTTATTTATTTATTTATTTATTTATTTATTTATTTATTTATTTATTTATTTATTTATTTATTTATTTATTTATTTATTTATTTATTTATTTATTTATTTATTTATTTATTTATTTATTTATTTATTTATTTATTTATTTATTTATTTATTTATTTATTTATTTATTTATTTATTTATTTATTTATTTATTTATTTATTTATTTATTTATTTATTTATTTATTTATTTATTTATTTATTTATTTATTTATTTATTTATTTATTTATTTATTTATTTATTTATTTATTTATTTATTTATTTATTTATTTATTTATTTATTTATTTATTTATTTATTTATTTATTTATTTATTTATTTATTCTTATTTATACCAGGCGGCTAGTACATTTTATTTTTAATGCGCAATAGTGTAATTACATGAAATCTAGAAAAAATTGCGTAATGAAAAAGATGTAGACAAAGAATGTAGCATTAAGGAGAACAAGATATACAACGAGAAACGTGAGATTCAGAATGAAATTGACATTTCAATACGTGCGCTTGCAATGTAGGAATATGCTGTTTACCAAAGCTATATTTGCGGTACTCCGTAGGAGCAGAGAAAGAGAAATAAACATTTTTTATGTTACACCGATTGTTCAATCAAGAATCACGATAGTACGTATAAAAACTCAGTAGTCGGATTGATTGTAATATATTTATATAATGAATGATACAAATTCCAAAATATGTTCTGACATCTAATACATTTTTATAATCATTCTTTTATTTTTTCATGGATTCCTTGTTAGCACATTTTTTAAACATAGCATACTTACAAAAAACAATATAAAAGCATAGCATACTTATTGAATACGGAACATCCTCCCACCTTTGTAAATTTTGCACAAAATTTAAAAACAGATGTAGGAAAATAAAATTATATTTAAGAGGAAATTTTATTTTTTAATAAACTCTACCCGATCTAGCATATCGTTTTTTATTATTAGCTCCTCTTAAATTTACAATAAATGTTTGCATATATACCTTTGACACTTTTGCTATATTAGCTAATGAATTTTCTTTAGAAATAATGCCTACAGTTTTATTATTACTATTTATGTTAGGACACATAATTGACAAGTGACGTTTTTGACAATTACTACAATTAACAAATACTTTACAATTTTTGCTATATGTCCCGGCTTTAAGCAATAGAAACAACATCTATTTTCATTTATAATTTTCTTCTTCTGACTATCTGACATTTTTATGACGTCACATTTGTCATTTTTATGTTCCCCTTTACAAAATATACATAATAGTATATTACTAACCGAGGTGGAAAGTGTTTCATTGTCGAGGGCGAAGATAGTTAACCAAGGCGCGAAGCGCCGAGGTTAACTATAGCCCGAGACAATGAAACTTTTCACCGAGGTTTGTATACTATTTTATTCACAATCAAAAAATAAAAATTTATATTTGATATTTAAATAATAATAACCTAACATAAATAAACGAATGGTCTGAGATTGTTCATTTGTCACATGAACTGTCACTTTGATTTCTAACCTTAAATATTGATTTCATTCATTACTTGTATTATTTACAAGTTTATTCCATATTTTTATCATATAAATTGTAAAGATGCTTTGTTTATATGTAAATACCCATCATTGATACGCATTGATCTCTCAAAGCGGGGGGCAGCTATTTCCCGCCTCGAGGTTGGAAAGTATAGCGTGAGTATAGCTGAGGTTGGAAAGTGTCAACTTTCCAACCCCAGCTATCTTCACGTTATACTTTCCAACCTCTTGGAATATGAGGTTAACAATAACTAACTTCCCAACTTTTTAAAAATCAGAAATCGTTATATTACTAACCGATTGTGAATAAAATTTTTTTACTACTTGCTAGAAGTCCAGCAGCCGTTAAATTACCAGAATGACCTGCTGCCGTTGAAATACTAGAATGACCTTTAATCATCTTCGTACATTTTATATTTAAGGATCCAACACCTGCAGCAGCAATCGAGACTCTCTCTTCGTTTTTGACTTCTGACCGAATAAAATCCATGAGCTTGTCCAATTTGTCTTTTGCCGAAGTCACCTCCGACGAACCCGCTGTCGTTGAAGTAGTCAATGATGATCTCTGCCGAACTAAAATAAGGTCTTCAGGAAGACACGACTCAACCATGGGAAACAAAATCAGGGAACATTTGTCAGTAGTAACGTCTAAAGAATGTAGAGCTCGTAACTGACACTCAAGTTTGTCATATAAATCTGGAAGTGATTTGAAGCGTTCATTAACAAGACTTAATATTTCTCTAACGTAGATATCAATTAATAAATCTTTTTGTCCAAATCTTGATTTTAAGGCTTCTATAGCTTTCGGGTAATTTTCAGAAGTCGGTGGGAAGCTTTCAACTACAGTTCTTGCTTTGGAATAAGGAACCATACTTTGTAGCAAATATTGATACTTTTCTTCAGTTTGAAAATTTGGATCTTCGTCTATTCTTTTAAAAAGACTCCAAAATTGAAGCCAGTCTTTCAATTCACCATTAAATTTCTTCAATTCTATTTTTGGAAGTCTAAACTTATTTGTCGTCGCTGAATCTCTTGAGATAATCGAATCATTCTGATTAATATTAATAACCGTCTCATTTTTATCGTTCTTCATGAATTCTTCTAATTCTTCGGTTATAATATTCAATTTCTTCGTGTATTCATCAGCGATTTCCGTTTCATTTTCCACTTGTTTGCAATCAACATTATCGTCTTGAATCATTAACTCAAATATAGCTTTATCTGAATTTATCATTTCACTATGCTTTTCTTCTAAAATCTTAATCTGTGCCTTTACATCACTTAATGGTAACTTTTTATCTTTCAACTTCTCAAAATCTTTCAAAATATTATTATATATTCTTGTGAAAGAACTTCGTAAGACACTTCTGGTTTTCTTTGCCTTTTCCATATTTACTTGTATTCTTCAATCTTACAATGCAACCTAACACGTCCTGTCACGGTCGCTACAAAATATGTTCAATCAAGAATCACGATAGTACGTATAAAAACTCAGTAGTCGGATTGATTGTAATATATTTATATAATGAATGATACAAATTCCAAAACATGTTCTGACATCTAATACAATTTTTATAATAATTCTTTTATTTTTTCATGGATTCCTTGTTAGCACATTTTTTAAACATAGCATACATACAAAAAAACAATATAAAAGCATAGCATACTTATTGAATACGGAACACCGATAAAAATCTTTTTCGAATGGAATACAATAATAATCATCTGTGTGAGGTTGATATACATGTCGAATTATAGTTCTGTGTTGTTATTTAAATAAGTTCAAAGTTAAGGCTTCAACATTATTTTACCTATACTAAAATAAGATAAGAATACTTATTTATACTAATGGGCACAGGTGTTCTATCAGATGTTAGTATATTGTTTTCATTTCCTCGTACAATAAAAATTCAGTTGGTAACTAAATTGAATTTCCTGTGTTATTCTATATGATAAAATTAATTTAGTTGCCAACTATATCTTAATTGTAGATAATTTTTTATGAAACCAGCCCTTAGTTTATTAAAGATTTTCTTAAAAACAAACACATATAAACATCTTCTATAGATTGGAAATAGGAAACAGATCAAATAATCAGCCCAAATTACTTCAAGGAGTTCAAGAAACCATTTGAGAAATTCAAATGTTGTTGAATGACGAATAGATCTCATGTCAAAAAACAAAAGTAGTTTATATTAACTATACTGCGGGCCCGCGCCCGCGGCAAATTGCCGCAAATTTTACTTTCAGCCTTCCATCACTGATATTGTGAAAGTTATGTGCACATGCATTCTAGTATTCGTTAATCATGTCTCCGCCTGCTATATGTATATCGTTCCTGTTCAATACAGTTCAGTTACTGTAGAGATTTTTTTAGAGAAGTGATACATTTGCGGTGTATTTGTTGCTAAGCGCGCCTTCTGATGTAAATGATATTTTTGTTTACCCTTTTCATGAATTTTCAACTTATGCTAAGTATTTCCTCATATGTTTTGTTATTTTATTCATATTTATGTCTAACCATGTCATATATTTTCATATCTATTTTGATTTTAGCATTTTGAAATTATTGCAGCATAGCCTAATTAGAATATGGTACCTATTTTTTACAACAGAACAAAATCAACATGCACAGAATGTAGTGACTATGTGTGCAAGAACCATAGTCGCACAATTCAAAAAATGTGTTAGGTGTGAAACCCAGCAACAAATGGATAAGATTCGTTTTATATAAAAGTATATACATAATAAATATCAATGTTCTATTTTTATTATGTAATAAGATAACTTCAAAAATCTATATTTGTGTATATTTTATACTTAGTATAATATTTTTTCAACATTACAGACAATGCATGCAAAATCCCAAATGCGGTGTAACTGCCGCGGCGCGCCCGCTTCTATAATTCTAAAAAGCGCCTTCCGGAGGGTTAAGTTCGCGATATACAGTTTAGCTGGAAATAAATGTGAAATATGATTTTAACTAATTTTTAATTGTATTATAAACAAATTTTAAACATAGTACATATGTAAAATAGAATTGGTGGTAGTATTTTTGGGCCACAATAGCTTTTTTTAGAAAAAAGTTAAGATAATTTTGCCCATGGTAAAACAGTTTTGCCAACTCCTATGACCCACCTTTCCTGTTACACATATACATATACATATTTCGAATAAAATTATTTCATGGACAGATTATGTAAATAATACTTAACACTGACATCAGTCAATTAGTAATATGTATTTATTTGCCGAGATGGGAACCACATTATACATACATACAATGTACGTATTCATTATATTTTGTTATAGATAATTGATGTAATGATAATTTTATAGGCAAGTTGTTATATGCTTTAAATTGATTTCTTCGTCTTTATTCTACCAACAAATACAAACATTTAAAATTTTATCTTCTTTAGTAATTCTAACTCCAATTTTTACGATAAAAAAACACGATTAGGTACCAGTATTTACCTATAAAATATTATATTTATACTAACACAGTACACATAAAACTTTGCTTACCAAATGAAATTTGTGAAGTCATATGCATGTATTGCAAATAAAGATTAAAACTAATTTGAAGTTTTAATTATTCTATTTACATTAATATTAAATCATTTTTAAATCGAAAACTATTGCAAATGTAACATCTACACCAAATGTTTTTAAATTTATGAACTTTTAGAACTATGTTTTGTATTATTCCGTTACAAATTTGTATCAAACATAATCCTTGTTTCAGTATGTATCAGCATTTTTTACATTCAATTAAAAGAAAAATATTATCACTACACGATAAACACCTACATACAAACCCACACATGTCAACTGCGGCCTTTGTTATACAGGTTAAAATCTGTGAATTCAATATTTTAAATAAACAAAATCAAATTTTGTTGCAGAATGATTTATTTTGGAAAATGTCACAGATATTATTTTGCGTAAGATTATTTTTATTAAATTTATTATGTTTCGTTTCTAATTAGCTATTTAGGTACGTAACCGATGCCGTTGGATAAGAGCTACATTTAATGATAATGGTATTCACGTATTTTATTTCAGTTTATTTCTAGATTTTAGTGTGAGAACATCGATATTATAGTGATTCAGGTGAGAGAGTTAATCTAGCGTGTGTATGATTGTGAGTGTGCGTGTAAGCAGTACTGGGTACTGTAGTGGCCGCATCGTGTGAACCCGAGGGTCGCCAACGGTAGCAGCAGGGAAGGCTGTAGTGACCAGCATCTGTGGTCGCCAACGGTAGCAGCAGTTAGGGCTGTAGTGATCTTATCCAGTTGGTTAAGAGGATTGTCTCCGGATCACCACCGAAGCGGCAGAGGGTCCGTAGTAACTAGCGGTACTGCCCGTAGTTGCCAACATGTGTGTACGGTGTGTGAATGCCTGAACCTTTTGTAAATGATTGCATCCTCACTGAGTATTTCTCATGTGTTAATTCTTTTACAGAAATAATCACGGCGTGAAGGAGGATTCCGCGTGACCGGGTTCGGCCAGGCGACGGTCATCTAGATTTGTTATTATTTTTGTATTAATACTGTATATACCGGTTTGGGTGATAAATGTGTTTTAATATTCTAATTTTCAGCGCTAACATTTAATCGTCATTTATAACAAAAATGAATTAAAATTTATTTATAAGTTGCATATTTACATACATATTTACCCGGTGAGAGATCATGTTACATTAAACCAAATCAAAATTTAAATTCTTTGGTAAGTTTATCAGACCGTATGTTAGCGAATTTTTTTATTATGTATTGTTAGATTTATCTAAATATGAAGCATTTAATTAAACAAACGTTTTAGTAGAGAACTAGACAAAAAGAATTTTAATGAATCAAAAATGTTTTACAAATCAATCATAAAAGTGACATAACTGACTACGCGTTATTATAGTTACTCAATAACAATAAATATACAGACTACTCGATGTCGGTTTATTTTGTATTTCAGGAATCGGGCACAGGTCTATTCAATAAAAATGCTCGTTTTATTCTCGTTTTAATTACACAAATATCACAATAATTGACAATAATGCAGTGAATATCGATTATATTTTTCGTAATAATTTATTTTTCTCCAAAATCGTTTTTAACAAGTACAAAAAAAGAAACAAACGTTACTAAAGTTACTAACTTTTGGCGGTGAATATGATTGATTTTTGCTTTGTGATCGCCTTCATATGCCTCCTTTCACGTTGCAAACTTCAAACTACTACTAATAATATGTTTCTTCAAAATCAAGTCTTTAGTCATCATGTATGTATCCAACTCAGATGATTTAACATAACAAAACTTGAACTCTCTGCTCGTCTTTGATAAAATGATACTTCCTAGTTCCTATGTATGTGTTTGTTTCTCAAATTTATCTTAGAATTTGAAGCCCATTCCATCACGGATTGTATATCTATTTTAATCGAAATCAGCCTCTGCAGTACCTCCAGTTGTCTTAATTCTTTTAATACACTACTAGTCATCGTCCTTCTCATACAGCATCGCATAACCGGTAGAAATGTGTGTCTAATACTCGTAATAGTTTTGCAGAAAAAAACTAAATAATTTTTGAATATACTACATCAATCAGTTATATTGGTGCGGTCTCTAGCGAATATTTACGTGAAGTATACGAATCGCGGTCATATTCGAATTAAGTAGTTGAAACTGCTATCTAGTTACTGTGACATTTTTTTGCTAACCTACCACGTTTAGTTCAAATTGAAAAAAGTTTTACTATTTCCTGTCTCTGTAGAGATTTGAGTACAAAAATTTAGTGACCATGGAAACGTTACCTCTAAATTTGTTGCTAAAAGAGGGCAATGGACCGAAAATGATGAATGAAAGGGCGATCGGCTTATATGAGAAACGTGCGTAGTCATTTTGTAATAGTGTAGGAATCGATTTAAGTGACCTAAAGTTCGAAAGAACAAAGGAGAATATCAAAAACGTTGATTATTTGGTTTTGACAAAACGAAGGATTTAATTGTTCTCTTTTATGGCTAATTAGATTTGCATAAAAGTCTTCCATGTTATTAGGCTATATTCACATATTGAGTGCTTAGAAATAACTATTTTATGGTTCAGTTCACTCCTGGCCTTTACTTTGAAGTTGAGAACATCAGTTTGTGGGAAGAATATTTAATATCTATTGCCTATAACTGAGAGAATATTATAGCATAAACTTGTCTAAAAGTTTTAGATTGATTTTACGTATGAGGCCATTTGAGGTGTGCTGTTTACCGCTGCAGTAACAATATGTTGAATTCATTTCGCGGTTTACTATGGAAACTAGATTCTGTTCTTATAACATCTGTAGTAACTTTTGATGTCACGCCGCGGTAGCTGGCGATAATAATTCTTTTGTGCCTCCAGCTCCTTAAAAAAACCTGAGGACTTTTATGGTTATATGTTGGCATTATTCTTCTGGTGACGGCAATTTCTGAATCATTTCAAATGAAGAATATAAAAAAATTTAGGATTAAATCATTAAGTGTAATATAAATGAACACGTTTCAAGCTAAATGTTATATTTGAATTTGTAATGCAAAAATCAATGAAAAAAATAGTAGGAGATTTTTCAGAAATTTTGTTATAAATGCTAAAAAACATAGTATTTAATATTTGCACTATATATCAAATTGCGTATCACACGTCCAAAATCTGCTTTGTGTGTTTATATTTAAAAGCGTCGCTTCCGGCCGGGCTTGTCAAAATATACTCAATCGCAATAGTTTCCAGAATAGTGTTACAAATAACTATTAGAACGATTCTCGATTCATTTTCATTTGTAATGAAGTAAATTACGGTACGTAATATCTATATATGAAGATGAGGTATTATTCACAAAACAATATTAACAATAAGGTGTTAGTGTGGGCCGTGTGACAGTGTATGGCAAATAAATATTAGAAAAGATTATACAGGGTGTAATCATACTTCGGGAAAAAAATTAAGGGGCATATACTACCCGACGTACTGATCATGGAACAAAAAAGCCGTTCATTGCTACACACATTGCAGTACGTTGAAAAAAATGATGCAGTGCAAGCTTGACACGAATTTTGTTGCCTTATTGTTTCCGCGGAATTTTCGATCCGCAGCCTAAGTTCTTCTAGGTTTCCCGGCGCATTTTGGTTGTCGTATGTAAGTGACTTAAAATGGCCCCAGAAATATAAATCCAGCGGATTTAGATCAGGGGATCTAGCAGGCTAAGCTATAAAACCACCGCGACCAATCCACCTGTCCTGAAAAACTTTATTCAAGTGTTTTTGCACATTTCGAGCAAAGTGCGATGGCGCACGATCCTCAAGTAACTGTGGGAGTGTATTTTGCAAAAATAATGAATAATTATCACCAATCATCCTATTTGGTAGATTGTACGGCCCAAGTAACATCCCATTTATAATATCTGCCCAAACATTTATTGAAAAGCGATGCTAGAAACTTCCTCGTATAACAACATGTGGATTGTGTTGACTCCAATAATGAGAATTATGAATATTATGAATTCCCTCTCGTAAAAGTTGCCTCATCAGAAAATATTATGTGTGAAGGGAAATTAGGGTTTTGAGCATGTTGTTGTAAAACCAATCGCAAAACGTTACTCGGAAATGGTGGTTAGGTTCTGTTAGCCCGTGAACACGTTGAAAATGAAATGGGTGGTAGTTGTAAACTCTCAAAATTTGCCCTACTGAATAATGAGATACTTTTCCTAACTGTCCGGGTGCTAATGGTTGGTTCAGCTCCTACAACATCTAAGACAGCATTTTCAATATTAATGCGATGTCGTTGGTGCCCACCGCCTTTCCCACGAATAGGTCGCAAAGATCCTGTGTCTCGAAGGCGTTGGGTGATCTTCACAAATAAACGGTGATTGGGACACCGCCGTAAAGGAAAACGTTCAGCATACAGACGTTGTGCTAATAAATAATTTTGCCCTGCTTCTCCATAAATTAACAGCAGGTTCACTATCTCACTATCACGGTAAAATGCATTAATTTTCACAAAAAAAAAAACTACACTAAACTGCAATTCACTACACAATCAGAACACTAAACCAACAAAGATTGATAATTAACAGTAATATCTACGAAAGAATGCCCTATCCCCGCCGAATTAAATAAAATTATTAATTACATAATATCAGACCGTTATTACATGTTGTGTACACAATTACCTGCATTAGTAGATTTGAGTAAAATTATTAAGAATATCTATCAACCAGTGGTAGAAAAAATGTTTACTCTAAATGCGATGCAATATTTCTTGCGAATTTTTGAAAAATTCTTTTTGTTCCATGATCAGTAAGTCGGGTAGTATATGCCCTTTCATTTTTTTCCGAAGTATGATTACAACCTGTATACTCATATATTACGTAATGATCCACTTCTAGAAATTTAAATATATTTTTTATTGAATATCTTTAATTCTAATAGCGCCCGAAGCGTCTTCGAAAATAAAATAATTTACCACAAACGAATCGAAAACAAAAAAATAGCATATAATATGTACTTAATTGATAACGCGGCTTTAAGCAGTAAATGGTAAAACGCATCATAGTGAAATGAAAAACCTATTTCCTATTTCAAGATATAAAGTGTACAAGTCTATTTCTATTTTTAGGAAATCGTCATATACAGTGTGTCTGCCGTAAGCGGCCACTATTGCTAACTTTCTTATTTGAAGAGATAGAAAGACGGTTAAATAGACAAATTTAACGGTGAAAAATTTAAAATAATTGAACATCAAATACACGACTTATTCAACAAAATAACATTTTTTTTCGATCGGACGAAAACTGACACGTTTCAAGTATGTTTTCGAACCGAAAAGTGCATTGTTCCGGTATTTTAGTGTAGTTGCTAGGCAACGAAAAATAACAGTCCGGCATATTTTTTCCGGCGCGTGACAAAGTATTGCCGGACAGTACGCGGTTCATTGTTTCAAATATATATTTTGACTTTTATGAAAATAAATAAACAAACCATAGTTACGCTATCCTCAGATATTTTTATCAAAACAACTCAATAATCTTATGTCTTGTTTGTTGTCTGATATTTATAAATGAAATATAAAATAACTAATTATTGAATATAAACCGATCTAAAAACAAATTGTATGTGTACCACGTAGGAAAAGTGACTCCCCGGACTCCTGGTGTTGCTGGCCTCGCCTACGGCTCACCTCGCAATCTCCACCATCGTCCGGGAATATTTCACTTTTCCTACTAGATACATAATATACTATTTTTTTAATGGATTTGAAAATGACACCATTTAAAGATTTTTTGTAGGAATAGTTCATTAACACTATGCCTCCAAAATTAAAAACAAAGGAATTATTTCTAGTTGAAATTTAAATTTTATATTTGAACACAAATATGACATTGTTGCTATAGAAACAAAAATAAATAACGAAATAAATTTTTACACTGATCAATAATATATCTTCATGGCATATTACCCATTGCTGGGTGTGCCAATCTGCTTTGTACGCAGATATCGGTAATGATGATGACATATTTGTACCGTGCGGGCGTTTACCAGGCGTCACCTCACGGGCACTCATTGCTGCCGTGGAGAGTGCACCACTGATCAAAGAGCAAATAAATAATTGCTAATAAAAATGTTTGGTTCGTGAAAACTTAAAAAAATTGTTTAAAATGTTGGCCATTTCATTCACGGCAAATGTATGCTAAATAAAATAAAACAAAAACAAAATGTTAAATGTTCTTTGGTTATTTTTACCTTCCGTCTCCTTTAGGTAAGGAAGGTATTGTCTTTGGTCAAAAAATTCGATGATGAGTTTTTACTCAATAAGCACGTTTTAGAGTCCCTAGAATACGAATTTACTATTTTTACGATGATGTCTGTATGTGTATGTGTGTGTGTGTGTGTGTGTGTGTGTGTGGATGTGTGTGTGTGGATGTGTGGATGTGTGTGTGTAACAAAATTTTCGTCTGCGATAACTCTAATACTACAGTTACAAAAATTATAATTTTTTCGTATACTTCTTCGTTACATCCATAGGAAGAGCTGATTAGATTTTGGTTACAATTGGTCAACCGGAAGTACCATCATTTGAAGATTTTAACAGTTTTTCTTGAAAAAACTATGTTAAATATAATTTTTTCACATTTGATGTTATAAATATTAAAGAATATTTTATTCTCTATACGATTTGACTGCATTTTATAATTAATATTAAATGGATATTGAGTTAAAAAATTATAAAGAAATTAAATTTCATAAAGTAGCCATACCTGTGGAAACAACTACTATATTAAGAAAATTCTGATTGAAAGATGTCAGTGTCAAGTGAAATTGACATAGTGTGTCTGTTTTATAATTTTACTGGAAATATAGGATCTTTTGCTTTCTCTATGGAATTTGTATAAAATACATACAACTGCTTTAAGGTAATGTACAAGAAATAATAATAATAAATCTTTTTTTTCTGCAGATACATTACACTGTATATAGAAAACGTCACAAAATAATAATTTTCTGTATGAAATTTGCATAAAATACATGCAACTGCCGGAAGCTAATGTACAAGAAATAGAATATTTAATTTAGCAAGGAACTTTCCGTATGAAATTTGTACAAAATATATAGAACTGACGGAAGGTAATATGCTGGCCACATCAGATTTTTTTTGTTGTTTTCATAGCAAAAATGTTATATTTGTATTAAAATTGGAAATATTAATATTTAAATTTCAACTTGAAATAACTCCTTTGTTTTTAATTTAGAGACGTAGTGATAATGAACTTTTATATTCAGATACAAAAAAAATTTAAATGGTACAATTTTCAATATGGCATTCCATTTAAAAAAATATTTTGTTGAATAAGTCGCGTATTTGACGTTCAATTGTTTTGCATTTTTCACCTTTGAATTTATCGTATTATATCGCGCAACTTTCTTCATTTAATTGTCTCTCTATCTCTTCAAATAAGAAAGTTATCAATGGTGGCCTGCTTACAGAAGACTCACTGCACATGTATTTTAATTAAAATTATAACCGATGTGTCTCATGATTATTTGTTCTTGGTATATCTACTATAATTATTTTAATTAATTCAGATGTGAATAATTCCTCTTCATTGTCAACTATTTAAAATTGCGTTAGAACTTAATATGGCATTTTGATATAAATTGGTTTAGAGAGAATTATGTAAAATACCTATTTAGAAAATGGACATGACATTAAATCTAATTATGTATCTACTATATATTCAGACAACCGTTCATTTCACATACAGTCATAAAGTGAAATTTGCCTGGAATAGGCGTTACAAGCTGCAGACATTGTCACTTGCCACTTAATCATTTCTTGAATAATCTAAAATTTTCATCTCGTATTAAATTGTTACAAAGAAAATAGTAAATAGAACCACAGTTATATGGAATGGGACTTACAACAGTTTTCAGCATAAGTAAACGGCGGGACGTATTGTGTTGGTCACATCAGATATTTTATTTATGTATTTTTTTTTGTAACACTGTTTTTTCCTTGCACATTATAATAGTAGCTGCGTATGACTGGTGACATAAACATATAAGGAACCTACGGCCTATTTATTTAACTCCAAATATTATTATTAATATTATTATTTTATTTTATTTTATTTTATTTTATTTTATTTTATTTTATTTTATTTTATTTTATTTTATTTTATTTTATTTTATTTTATTTTATTTTATTTTATTTTATTTTATTTTATTTTATTTTATTTTATTTTATTTTATTTTATTTTATTTTATTTTATTTTATTTTATTTTATTTTATTTTATTTTATTTTATTTTATTTTATTTTATTTTATTTTATTTTATTTTATTTTATTTTATTTTATTTTATTTTATTTTATTTTATTTTATTTTATTTTATTTTATTTTATTTTATTTTATTTTATTTTAGTTTATTTTATTTGAGATTTATAAATGAGTGTTTATGGTAGAATATTACCAATTATTAAGCTTCTATATTTGTTAATAGAAAGACAGAGAAAATCTACGTGCTGAAATCTGTTGTTGTAAGTTTTCATCATTCTATTAACTGGTGCATTTCTATAATAGTTAGTGCGAGTAAGTGGTAGTTTGAAAAAATTTCGTTGTCTTACATTAATATTATTAACGTTTATGTTGAAATACTCAATTATTGATGAAGAATAAATTAGGTTATTAAATATCTTATACAGAGACCTAGCATCAATCAAAGTTCTTCTGCTTTCAAGTGACATCATATTGAAATATCTTAATCCGCATTAGTAATTAAACTGGTATATTTTATATCTATAACACAGAATGTATAGAATTTTTTTCTGGATACTTTCTATTAATCTAAAGCCGATATCCCACTGTAATTTTTTTTATAAAAATGGACGTAAATATTTTTTTCTACAGTCTATATACAAAGTAGCCATTTGCGCTCTCTTTTGTCTCTCTCTCGCTCTAGAGCGACAAAGTAGAAAAAACGCTCGCTCCTCAAATTTCTAACTATACAATGTTGAGAAATGTTACTTGGCTACATTCTTAATGGGAACGTTTAGTCAGGAATTAATGACACTGTAGTTACACATTACCCACTTACATAACCAAACAAAATGCCGCACTGCTGTGAAAATAAAATAGGGCATTCATTTACAAAAACGAAAGTATAAAATGCTTAGATTAGATTGAAGCAATAGCTCAAGAAGAATGGAAAATACCGATAAGTAAAAATAAATAAAAAATAAATTTTTGTTATGTGGAGGACCCCATTGCCACAATGGGGTCCTCCATTTTTTCTACAGTCGCCACGACTGTAGAAAAAATCTTGTGTGTGTTTCGAGCGCAAATGGACATTGTCGATTTCGAGAGAATGCCTCGCTCTTGCGTCGCGCGGCAACAACCTCTCAATCGACAATGTCCTATTTTGCGCTCTTAATACACAAATAGCTATTATAAAAACCGTTTTGACAGAATTTTTATGAAAACTGTATTTACATGACGTCACGTAAAATTTTTGATGTGACGTCACATAAATACAGCAGTCTGTATTCATTTTGTTGAAAGTTGCGTTATGATTGGATGTTGATGAAGCGTGCGCAATGCGGTTGCTTGAACCAAGTGTAAAATCATTTTCTAAAGAGACAGTGTTGTTGTTATTCCCTGACATTATTTGAACAGCGGTAAGAGTGTGTTTATATTGAAATTGGAAACAATATAAAGCAAAATAATCAAAATGTGTAGTATGGTTGCCTGAACAGACAGCGTTCTAATTGATTTGTATAGAAATTAAGTTTTATACCACACAAAATTTCCTGAATATTATAATACGCCAGGCAAAGTGCGATTTTCAACTGCTAAATATTATTAGATTATAATAATCTGGCAATATAGCATCAAAAATAAGTATTAAAGTTAATTAATATTTATTTTTTCTCCTTTTAAATTTCCGTCCGAATCCTATTAGAATACTCATTAATCGTAACCAACAAAGTTTTTCAACCAATAATTTTACGTAGTATTAGTATAAATGTCTTGATCTGTTATTTATAGAAACTGTATTTTGAATTACCTATACAAATTTGCAAAAATAAAATATGAAGTAAATGAGAAGCCCATACAAATCCCCCTCGTTCAAGCATTTTAAGATAAATTTTATTCACCTATATACTCGCGTCGTACCCTTTAAGTAGTGACAATAAAAGGATTAATTTTTCAAAATGCCCATCTTTCATGTGCCGAAATACACAGCCTTAGATAAGTGTCACGTTTCTCACTTCAATTTCGAACTATGTCCATGATTTTTAAGAAATGGTCTTTCATTCGAAGAAAATTTTTGTAATTTATTTCATCTTTTATAGACTAGTCCACCAGCGACGTTCTAATTTTTTATTTTTTTGTATAACTGTGTAACCCATTAATCCAACAATTATTGCAGCTAACATTTTTTAAAATTTGAATTGACGTTATTCATAATGAAATTACAAAACGCAACTACCTCTACAGACCACCGGTCACAAAATGAAGTTTAGTAGTATCTTTGGCGCCAATTCTGTTTCTTATGCAACACTCCATAAAAGCTCGTAAATTTTTTTACAGTGGGATGCAATACTTTTCATGGAAGGTTTTTATAAAAAAAAAATAAAAAATTTTTATAAAAATTTTTACTGTGGGATACCGGCCTAATATTGAAGTTGTACACAGGATTCCATACAGTACTCGCATATTCTAGTTTTGATTTAATAAGACTATTGAATAAATATACTACCGTTTCAGGTGTAGTGAAGTTCTTTGTAACTCTTTGCAGGAAGCCTAACATTTTATAGGCTGCTTTCACAGTAATTTCAACATGTTGGGTAAATAATAATTTATTGTCAAAATGAACTCCAAGATCTCTAACGGAAGTATTATTTATTAAATGTGTTGTTAAGGTTGTAGTGGTATATGATAAAAAATTTATTTCTGCTAAAATTTATAACACAGCATTTAGATACGTTTAAGTATAGGAGATTATTTTGACAGTATTTAGAAAGCCTATTTAAATCACTTTGCAGTTGTGCGTCGTGCAAGTTTGTAATATTTTTATAAATTTTAAGATCATCAGCATATATCAGGAAGTGGGAATTTTTAAAACAATTACCTATGTCGTTTATGAACAGGTTAAACAATAGCGGACCTAAATGTAAGCCTTGTGGCACCCGGATGTTACGTTTATTATTTCAGATATAAACCCATTACATACTACAAACTGAGATCTGTTAGTAATGTACGAATTTACCCAACGCAATAACGAACCATGAATTCCAAGATTATTTAATTATTTATGTATCAGTGTTGAGCGATGGACTCGGTCAAAAGCTTTCCTGAAATCTGTATATTGCATCCACCTGTATTCTTTTATCCATGTTAGATGACAAAAATTCAGTATGGAATAAGATTTGTTAAAACTGATTTACCTGCACAAAAACCGTGTTGCTCAGGAATTATGACTTTCAGTAATTCATTTTTTAGTTTGCTTATCACCAGAGTTTCAAAAATTTTGCTGAAGGTTGACAGAATAGAAATCGGAATGCAATTAGTCACGTCATTGATGTTGCCTGATTTGAGTATTGGTGTAATATGTGAAGTTTTCCATTTATTCGGGAAAACACCTAATTTTAGTGATTGATTATATAAAATTAATAAAGGTTCAGCCAGGTAAATAGCACAATTTCTACTGAAGATTGGGGGATTTGATCTGGACCGCATCCTTAATGCTTATTAAATAATTTAGTACGTCATCATGTTCCAAATTAATTGTATTTATATTTATTATATTGTTATGACAATTCTGATTGCTAATATTTACTCTATGCGATTTTATGTCATTGTAACTAATGTATACTGATTTAAAGAATTTGGCAAAGGCATCACAGATTTCAGGGCAACTTATTATTATTATTATTATTATTATTATTATTATTACTATTATTAATATTATTATTGTTTTTATTATACTTTAAGCCTATTCCCAATTCAATAATAATAATAGTAATAATTAATAATAATAATAAATAATAATATTTGGAGTAAATATATAGGCCGTAGGTTCTTTATATGTTTATGACATCAGTCATATGTCGATAGTCTAGCTTACAGCAGTTTATTCGGGCTTATTGACCCCGCGTACCCAAACTAAAAGGATGGCAGAACCAAGCACTAGTCACCTCCCATATGAATGCGCAGTGTCTGCGAAGTATTGCCTCCCGTTGTATGGAGGCACACCGGCAGCTTGTATGTCTCATGAAGTGACATCACCTGTTCATGGCAGAGACTTGTTATTTAGGGGCAACAGTCTGGCTTCACATCAGGCTCTCTGTCCTTTCCACCTGGTTCTAGACGCCCGCTGACCACGAAATGCTGGTGTTAGTGTTGTGTTGCCATTGTGCCCACACAATTTCCAGCTCCTTGGTCCTATATACGACAGAAGCGCGACTATGAGGGGTTACAGCTGGCTTCTCCGCACTCTCTGGTCCCTCTGTTCTCGCCTCTCGCCATCCTCCACGTAGTTACTTCGTGTCATCCCGTACCAGGTGTGTACACCGTTGCCTCACCCTCAGTACTCGTCTGTACGCATACTACACAAAGTCACCCTGACCACCTAGGTGGCTGACCCGGTCATCAGGACACATCGTCCGCGCCTAGCCTCTCCAGCAACTACTGGAGTTGCAGGTCAATGATACCCAGGATTTCTGAGGTAATGAAAAACCAAAAATGCGGAAATAATAATAATAATAATAATAATAATAATCCCTACATACATTATTTGTTTTACATGGACGATCTAAATCTACGAGTACCTAGGCGCTATGCAAACTACCAATATTGTATACGCAGAAATAAAAGAACACCTGCTAGAAAGGCTAGAGATATGAGTAAAACAAGTCCTACGAACAAAATTGTCAGCAAGAAATAAAGTAAAAGCTGTAAACGCCTATGCCATACCAGTCGTTACCTGCCTTGTAAAATGGTCAGACACAGATCTTGATGCGCTAAACACTTCTATTCGAGTTTTATTCTCGAAACATAAAGACCACCGCCCACATAGCTGTATATAAAGATTCCACCTACAGCGACATCTAGGAGGAAGGAATCATAGACTTCAAAAATGCACATTACAAACAAATAAAAAATCTAAGACAATATTTTGAAATCAAGGGCGAGGAGTAGTGATGGGTCAATTCCCGAAACTGAATGATGAGAAAAAATTCCCGGAAATACCGAAGGAAATTTTTAATTTTTTTTAATATTTCCCAAGTAATTTCAAATATCGTGTAGCACCAAAAATATTATTATTATTATTATTATTATTATTATTATTATTATTATTATTATTTATGTATTTTCCCTGAAGAAGGCAGCCGTATATGCTGCCGAAACGACGGGTATTAAATAAAAGTACAGAACATAAATTAAAAAGGTTGTATTATTCTTATTGTATTATGAGTTCTGAAATTTTTTTTAATAATTTACTTCTTTAAATTTTCGTTTGTTTTTCTACCCCTGGTAAGACTTTGCAGTTAAGGTGCTTGGAATTTTTATTGATAGAAAAACAAACTGGATGTACCATATTGACTTTCTTTGTAATAAACTTGCGTCTTTAATTTTTTTATTTAGGCAATTATCTAAATATCTTGACCAAAAATGCCTTATTATGGTATATTTTGCTCTTTTTCACAGTCTTCTGACTTATGGAGTAGTGCTATGGGGAAATTCTAGTAACGCAAATAAAGCGTTTGTCATGCAAAAAAAGGTTATTAGAATTATTACAAAAGTTGGTTATTTTGAACACACTAAACCTATATTTAAACTACTCTCTATACTTCCACTACCTTCTTGCTATATTTTTGAAAGCTTAATTGAAATCCACAAACAATCTACCATACTCCCTAAAGGTTGTGATATACATCACTATAATACTCGAAGCGCTGAGGATGTTAGAATAAAAAAATATAGACTCAAAATTTCTGAAAAAAATTCGTTAAATGTAAAATTATATAATCACTTGCCTGCATCAATAAAATCATTAGGATTAAAACAATTTAAATCCAGAATTAAAAAACTCTTCTGCACGCACTGTTTTTTCTCTGTTGAGGAATATTTAAATATCTCACTCCATGAATAGCTCTAACAGATCTTACATATTATTTATTCTTTTTTTTCAGTTGTCATTTACGCTGGTAAATAATAAATTGTAGATTTTTCAATCGTACCTTTTACGTTCTCTTTTTTCTACATTGACTTTAAGATGGAGTATACATGACATTTATCTTGTTATATCTTTTATTTAATTTATACTTTTTTGATATTAATTAATAATTCATGTTAATATCCTGACGTATCATAAATGTTCTGTACATAATATGATCAATAAAATATTATTATTATTATTATTATTATTATTATTAAGAACTCAGATGTACCTTATTTCGTTTAATCTCTAGTACGCACGTACCATATATACAAAGTTTACATAGGTTATATTCTCTACGCATTGTTTTTATTTGTTGTCTTACTTTACATTGTTTACGCATGTAAGTAATCTATCATACATTACGCGTAGTCGCATAACCCTGGTTGTCTCTGGCCTTAATTTTTTTTAGGTGTAATGAGATCCACTCTGCCTTAATAATTGCAATTTGCCGGCTCACATAGTACAGTTATCTTGACATTTATACTCTAGTAAATAATGATTTTATGCGGTTCAGAAAATATTGTACAAACTTCTTGCGGGAAGACTGTCTTCCTGCACTAAAATATGTAAAAAATTATTTTCTGAAACCGGGATGAAAGTACTATTTTCGCGCCAAAAATGTGGCGCGAAAGTTGGATTTCCCTGACTAGTCACGAAACCAGTTAAACGTTATATTTAAAATTTTATTAAATGTAATATTCATAGTTGTGTTTTGTACATTGGACAATATATTAATCCCAGAATTTCTAAAGGAACCTCGTCGCAACTCTTTGCTCAACAAGACATTGCAAATAAACAGAAACACTTGCACCAAAAATGCAAAACTCACAGTAATTTTCGTTCTGTTACCTTAGAAAAGAGAGAAGCGCACTACTATTTATTTATAGAAAATCATATTTAATTATTAAATTTAAAATTAATTTTTATTATAGTTAAAGGTTTCAGAAAAAAATTTAATGCATGACTCGTCAGTAAAATGTCTGTACTTGACTCGGAGCCGCAAAATCCTATTGCAATATAGCTCTTCAACAGTAATATACCTTTATCCTGATTCTTATGTAAATAACTAATTAAGTAGGTAACTTTATAATATAAGTTACACTTTAAATGTAACATGTTCACGAAACATCCTATGATCGTTTGTCGTAATACCATCTCTGTAGATTATTATTTAAGTAATTTTTTTCTACTCCTATGCTTTAATATACCTATTATGTATGTGTCATCTGTACTTCAATGATACTCATAAAGATACAGATTTTCATTTCGATACAAATTATCATTTCTTTTTATTTCGATACAGATTATCATTATTATACAGATGAATTTTATAATCAATTTATTGGTTTGTAGCGTATTTTTTAAAAATTATTATGAATAGCCGTAGAAAAAATAGTGTATGCAACTCTTGTATAATGATTATTAATACACTCGCATGAATTACGCCATGAGCCTTAGCTTGTGGCGTAAACACCGTGCTCGTGTAATAATAACTATCATTATAAACTCGTTACATAATATACTATTTTCTATTTCGGTGGTCTTATGAGTCTATAAAAGCAATGCAAAGATGCCGTGTAGAAGATATATAAGCGCAGTGTTTGATAGAATGTATTAATGTATACCTACAATCATATAAAATTCACGACACACGATACACAAACTGGTAAAATGTGAAATTTCAATTGTTCAGCGGGAAACGCAACCAACATTTTTGATAAGTTGCATTTTTTCAAAATCATGTGAATAGAAATAATAGTATAAAAATATATTTCATAAGGCCTGTTAACGCCTGCGTTCTTTGTAAAACTTGCCTCGCGGCTCGTTTTCCGAACTTGGACTCTTACGTTAACAGATTGCTTTATAATACTTTTTTAATGTACTATTATATATTTTTTATAATAATGTTTTATCTGAATATGAGTGCGAATACTAGGAACTTTATTTCATAAAAAGTTTTGAAAGATATCGCAAAGCTATTTTTTGCGCATACCTGGAGAGTGCTTTGATCTCTGCAAGTGCTTGTCTATTGAGCGATTGAATCTAACAACTTTGTTTTGAATTGTACGAATTGCAAGATTACAAAGCACAATACAAAGTTCTAAAAAACAATAGCGTCGAGTACACGAAGAGCTGGGCGCTGAACTGGATCCCACACAAAATTTAGATGTCTATGAACTTACTTATAACGAATTAAATATCGTGTAAGTTTACATCAAAGCCCTTAATCGAATTTTTAATAAAATCTCTTTTAAATAAATTTTAAATCTTGACTGTTTATATCAGAAAATTTTTAAGCGATCAAGATTTATTACTGACACTGTTGGCATAGTAAAGTAGGATGCGTAGAACGTTATTGACCAGTATTAATTTTGACCATTTTGACTTAACAGTTAATAGTTTACTTACAATTCATAGCTCTTGCGACTGTGCTGTAAAACTAAGCTCCTATTTGTTTGAAAAGGCTACCAATTCTAATTGTTTCATATAACAAATTAATAATTTTTCTTTCCAGGATTAAGTTGTTGATACACCTTGAATGTCAACCCGTGAAAGATAAATATAATGCTCATTCATTTTTACATTACCTATTAGTTACTAGTTAATTTTATTATTTATGTATAAAATTTGTTGATAAAGTCGATTTAGAATCCGATTCTACATTTAATCCAGATTGTTTACATTGTTTTCTTAAATGAGATATCTAATCCTAATCAAAGTGAATAAAATATTTTATTATAAAATTTATAAATTCATTATAAATATTTTATACGTTAAAGAAAATTTTCCATATTGAGTACGATTTATTAAGTGTATATTTTTAATAAACTCATCTTAATACATAAATACAGATAGTACGGCACAAAATTGACCCCTGTAATGCACTTTCCACGCCAGAAATGAGTGCCCGTGAGGCCACCCAGCAATGGGTAATATGCCGTGATGATATATTTATTTATTTATTTATGGAGTACGGATGTAAAGACCAGACTTACTTCAAGTTGTTAAGAGAAAATATGGCACGAATTAATTTATGGATAAAATTTACTTAAGATTGTTTTCTTAATTCTTTACATTTCACGCGAAAACAACACGAAATTATTATTTTTTAGTAATATAGGGTAAAATATTTAAATAAAATTCTCCATAATCCATTAAATTCTAAAAAAGTACATGCCAATTTCATAAACATGTATATGCATTAAAATATTTGATTTGATTTGTTTGTTGGTAACAGTGTTTGACATTAGTAACTTTGACGGCATTTTTTAATGAATCCAAAGTAATTTGTAGAATTTTTACTGTTTGAATTTATATTGATACTTTTTTAATATTTAATAATTAATCGTATTTACCATGTGACTGATGAACCATAATTACAAAACTTCCAACATCTGAAATGATTATGTTTACCAAATGTATAAACTATTTTTATTTAAAATAAAAAAAATACATATTATATTACAATATGACAAAATAATGTTTAAACTATATAAATAATTCAATATATTATTACATAAATTTCAATAGTATGTCTTCTAGATATAATATTTCTTTGAAGTGACAATTATCTAAAAAGTTGGTTACCAACCTAGCAGAAATTAGGCTTGATTTCTTTTAAAAAGTATAATATGACATCCAGATAAGTTTCCTCAAGTAACTACATATAAAACAACGAAAATAGTAAAAATACTTTAAGAATCCGCGAGGTGACGTCTGGTAAGAGCGCCATCGCCAATACCGAAATCGCCGAATAAAAATGCAGATTGGCACACCAAGAAATGGATAATAAGCCATTATAATATATTTATTAATTTTATTTAAGTTTGATGTTAGTAGGAATCGAACTCGAGCTGTCCTAATCACAGCCGGTCATCTAACGTACACAGTCATGCGACCCTATTATCTTTTTTAATTTATTTGCTGGTGCTGCTGTATAATACAAAACCACAAATACCGTGCATAATGAGAGTAAATGAAAATTTATAATAATTATAAAACTATTTCGAAAATTAAATAATTTAACTAGTATATTATCTAAATTTTATCTAAATTATTATATTGTGGAAGACTCAATGAAATCTATTTTATTAATATTCAAAACACTGTAGACATCATCAGGTAATTTTACAAAGCTGCGATTTTAGTACTGGAAATATGTGAGAGATGGCAGCATCAACTTAGTTTAGTTAAGGATTGAACCGAAATATGCCATTTAAATTTTATTGGTCTTGTATTTCTTTAAAAAAAATTTCTTAATATTGTTATAACATAATTACAAGGATAATTATAAAATAATAAATAAATTTATAAAATTTTAGTTGCTTCAATAAAAAATATTTTTCTTAGACAATTATACTATGTATTTCTTTAATTTACTAACAATTAATTTACCATATATAAAACTTTGTTTTATTTTTAATTCTTTAATTTTTATGTAAAGAAGAACAAAAGTTCCTAGTGAATTCAGTATTCTGTTTTTTTTATCTATAAGTAGGTATCTTTTGCTTATTTACGTATTTTTGTGGGTAAAATACTAATATGTAATATTTTTTTTATGTAAGAGTCTACTTTATATTAATTTTAATTTTACAGATAATAATAAAAATAAATTAAATAACTGAAATTATCATCAACTGAGTAATACATTGATGAATCAGCAAATAAATCTATATATCGATTTTTCTTACTTCATCCTCACGTCATAGTTTGATGTTCGTATGAATCAAATGGTATTCGTAGTGATGGAAACGTGATTACCATCAGATCTCAAACAGTTTTGTGTATAAAACAATTACGTCAATACGATTATTGACCTTTTAATTTTTTAAAATAATAAAACTATTATTAAAATTATACATTTTACCTTAATTGTGTAGTACCGAGTTGAGTATACCTTTAGTTATTTACCATAATCACGGATCACATTTTTTTCATCGTTAACTTGCGTTGTCTGTCTATCTGTTTGTATACCTGTTCCAACTTTTTAAATATCATTTTAACCGACTTTCTAGCGGTCTACAGAGCTGAAATTTGATACCTAGTTGGAATAAAATTTTCCTCATTTCTATATGTTTACACTTGTGACAAGTAAAAGTTTGCAGCTTCTTCTTTGATCTTTCAATTTCAGACCACGTTCATAATTATTCATATTCAGAGCGTAATTTGTCGTTTAAAATTCATGTGTTCGTAATCCAGAATTGTTCAATATTTAGCCTTAATTTTGTTAATTCTACACTGAATTATTTCTTTCTTAAACTAAAAAAACTACTCCATTTTACAATTATCCCTAAGATTGTATTTACTTACGAACGAGAATCATTGCAAGAAACAGTAAATATCTCCAATAAATTACAAAAATAACAATAATATTGACAAATATATACATCTAAAATATCAAAGCTACAATTGAGATATTTCACACATTTTTTGTCCAAAATGAAATCCATACTTACTTACTTACTTACATACTTACTTTGTGACACTGAACAGAATAAGCCATAAGGATAACTTCAATAATTTCGTCTGAATTTGGGTTGCGACGAGAATGCAAAAATATTAAGTACCACTGCTGTCGAATGTCCTATTAAAATTTCGTTAGGCACTATCTTACTCTTAATGCGTTAGTAAGACATAGATGAAGCTATTAAAAATACGTATCGAAGATAGAATGAAAGTAACCATAAATAAGATAGAGATAAATAAACAATTACTTGTTATTTGGTGGTTCAGAAACCAATGACATGAGGGTCAATTTATGTTTCGTTAAGTTTCGTCACGTTTCTTCACGTTTCGTTATGTTTCGTTACGTTTCGTTACGTTTCGTTACGTTTTGTTAAGTTTAGATAAGTGACGTTACGTTTCGTTTCGTTAGGTTAGGGTTGGTTTGGTTGGGTTAGGTTAAGTTGGGTTAGGTTGGATTAGATTGAATTAGGTTAGGTTGAGTTGGGTTGGATTAGGTTAGGTTAGGTTGAGTTATGTTGGGTTGGATTGGGTTAGGTTAGGTTGGGTTAGGTTAGATTCGTTTTGGTTCGGTTAAGTTCGCTTCGGTTGGGATAAGTTAACTTAGTTTACGTTTCATTACGTTTCGTTACGTTTCGTTTTGTTACGTTACGTTTTGTTTCGTTACGTTTCGCTACGTTTTGTTACGCTTCGTTAAGTTAGGTTAGGGTCGGTTCGGTTGGGTTGGGTAGGTTAGGTTAATTTGGGTTAGGTGGGATTGGATTGACTTAGGTTAGGTTAGGTTTGGTTGGGTGAGATTTATTTAGGTTGGGTTGGGTTAGGTTATGTTATATTAGGTTAGGTTCGGTTGGGTTGGGTTAGGTTAACTGAGTTAGTTTAGAGTGCGGTGACCCGTATATATACCCAGGGTGTCTGGTCATAATTTTTTTATCTCTTAGATTATAAATTGTCAGATGACTAATGCCCGGACAGCAATAAAAGGCTTTAGCGCCCCCTGTAACGATTGAAAATGTCTGGCATTTATACTCGCCTACTATTTACATTCACGCAGCACTAGGTATATACGAAAGTGACATCACTTTAGGTGTATTCTACAAGAAAGATACAACATATTACCTCCGTCACTTCCGCGTAAGTACAAATATATTTTATATAAATTGCACTTGACACTGTCTGTCAATTAGTATTATTTGAATATCTTAACTGTTTCCATGAAGCCGCATAGATTGTTAGGTAAGGTTAGTTTAGTGTGATTTACATTAGGTTAGGTTGAGTACATATAAATTGCACTAGACACTGCCTGTCGATTAGTAAGATTTGAATATCTTCAATGTTCCCATGAAGTTTCCATAGGTTGTTATGCATAGAGTCAACCGGTTGAAAAAGTTAATTATTTTACGCTCATTAAAAAAGTCTAGTAAAATATAAATTGTTTGCTAATTTAATCGACCTAGTAGGTCTTAAAGTTCTCAAGATAAGAATACTGTACCATTTAAAATTAATATAAAAAACGCCTAGTCATTTTATAAAATGTGGACAGAGTGTCATATCTTCAATAAATTAGCATTATATGTATTACAATCTAGCAAGATGTTTTGTAAAATGACAGCGTACGGCCAGATTGTAATATGAATATTATTTTTCGAAACTTTTTTGTAAAAGAAAATAAATTTAATTTTTTGTCGCAATCGGCTCCTCCACTAAAACAGAAAGTTGAGTAAAATGTTACTTATATTGAAAGTAGATAAGAAAAAATCATTATTTAGACGAAAAAAGTATTTTAAAAAATGTTAGTTTCTGAAATATGGAAGATATTAAGCATCTGCGTATCTACGTCACAACTATTGCTATCTTTCTCCCGCAGCCTACTACAGAAACTGGTGCGAGAAAGATAGCTATAGGTTTCGGTATAAATCAAAACCAGTTGAACTAAAAACAAGTATGACTTTTTAATACTACAAATTGCTTCAAAATTAAACAAACTTTCATTTAAAATAATAAAAAAATTAGAGTGGAGGAGCCAATTATTATTCACAAATCTTAATAAGAATGAAAAGGATATTTTTACATGCACTCTACATAATATAGATTAAAATATTAGCATATACGAGTACTTGACAGTCCTTGTTACACAATATTGAAAAGCTTTATCTTTGAAAAGCTATTTCACTTGTTCAATTATCATCTTGAAATTAATAGGACTCACATAATTTAATTAAGTAAAGTAAGGTTATAATACTAGGAACAGGAACACATAACAACCCTTCGTTTGTCGTGTAGCAAAAAAGCGAAAACAAAAAGCTTATAATCGATAAGGTGATAACAAGCACATTTGTCAGCAGTAGGCAACTCCGACCCAAAGCCTAGAGCAGAGACTTGGCTGGCGTGAAAGCGTGACGAGCGTGGCGTGAGGCGCGTAATGGTCGGGCTAATCAATAGCAGCTTATACGATTCCATTCAGAAGCGACTAGTGAGCAGCGTCCGTGGCCGCACAATGCCGGTATGCCAGGAATGCGGACTTGTTGCAAGACTGTTGTTGTTTCAAGGGAATTCAAGTTAAATTGCCAGGATAATATTGGTTCACTTTATTTTACCTTCTTTATAAACTTTTTACACTTTTATTTTTCTGCTATGAAAATGAATGTACCTACTAATTTTTTTAAATAATAATTGTTTTCCTGCAATTTCAGAAAAAAAGATATTTACAAGATAATTTTTTACTAGAAAGTTAACGCATTGCATGCTGACTAGACTCGAATTTTTTTTTTTACGATCATTGAAATAGAATACTTTATGAACTTATTTCTGTGAAAATAGTTGCATTTTTCTCACAAAAGTCAAAGTTTTATAAATAACACTAAAAAATAAATGCCAAAGTTAAAGAAGATTTTACAGAACTAATTCGGAAATAGTTATTATCCCAAAAATTGCAAAATAAGAAAAAGTACTTATTCATAAAAACACATTTGATGTTGCAAGCATTAAAGTAATAAATATTGTAAATAAGAACTCAATATTTTATATATATATATATATATATATATATATATATATATATATATATATATATATATATATGTATATATATATATATATATATATATATATATATATATATATGTTTAAAACTAATATGTTTTAAATGAGAGAAATTAGAAATTATCAACTCCTTGAGGTAGCAACCCGCTGCACTTGGGAATAGAACGGTTAACCCGCCCTGACTCTATTTAAATAAGTCAATAAATAAATGGAAATAACTGTTTCTGTTACTTTGAAAAATTAGTTATATGGTTTTACGTGTTTAAGTTTAATTTTAGTATTGTTTGAAATAGCTGTAGTATCTTAAACTAATTATTAATATTAATATTATTGCATCTGGCTTCACGCGAGTGCGCGCGCAACCCCACGCCAAGTGCAGCTGCTACAGCATTGACCGGCTGCGACCAACTCAGAGTGTCTCTGGCTTGCAAACGGAAAACACGTATCGCGTCGTCGTCCGCGAGAGTGGTTGTCCACCATTTTGCATAAAACTTTCTGATTTTCATATGGTCAGTAAAGTAATTGGTTGTTTAATTATCGTACGCGTAGCTTGATTAGCCTAACACGACTAATTCAAGGAGTATCGTTCGGTTTTCATTTAATTTGGTATTTTTTAGTCCGTGAATATTTTCCGGCGCCAATTTATGCAGCTAATAGACACATCTCAGGAATCAATTGTAAAATCGAACTGTACAATTTGATTTCTCACGGAACTCGTGTTGTTAGGGATTTGATTCATATTTCCTTGGGTGAAATTATTATTATTTCTTTGTAAACCTGTTTACACGCGTTCACCTTCGAGTGACGTCATTCACAGCGCATCTGCTGTTATTGTCGACTAGGTACATTCAATGCAACAAGTTTTGCATTCTAGTTGGTTGTTATTAAGTTCATTTAGAGTTCTTAATATTGTTTAACTACATTTGTTTGTTCATACATTTATTAAATGATTTAGTTAATTTCAACAAATATCGTATTTGTTTTATCTTTGGTTTATTATTGTTTGTCACTTATATTCAATACGCTATCACATATTTCTCAGAATTGTATTTCAGTTGTTTGTTATTTTGTTGCAATTATATTTAGCACGTTTGTTAGTTCGTAAAACTATCTGGTCCTTCGTTGGTTGTTAATTAGTACGTTTCACAAATTAATATTATCCCGTATATTGGCCAAGTCCAGTGATGTGAACCAGCTATCGAAGGTTGTAATTATTTTGGTTTACATATAGTTTTGTTTTATTCATTGAATTTAACATCAAACACATTGTTGGTGCTTCTAGACCGGATTCGCTGATCTAGAGACATCGCATTTGGGCTTGCGAGCAGGATCAAAACATTTTGGTTCTTCTAGACCGGATTCGCTGGTTTAGGGTTTGAACGTTTGGTCCTTCGAGCCACTAGGTCCTTATAACTTAGTCCTTCGCACCGGAGGGACGCAACATTTGGTCCTTCGAGCCGGATTTGGCGGTATTCGGAAATAATTATTGTTTCTAGTTACATTTGATCGCTTCGAGCCGGATTTGGCGGTATTCGGAGATAATTGTTGTTTCTAGTTACTTTGGTATTAGTAATTGCATTTAATAACACACTGTAAAATGGCTAAACTACTGCACAAACAATTAGAGGTTGTGACAGAAAATATTCGTCGTCTATCAGTCTATTCTTCAGAGACTGATGAAAAAAGTAAAGTGAAATTTGAGGTCACTTTTCCGTATCTTGATGCTTGGGAACAGGAATTTAATCGTATTTATTGCGAATATTCTTCAAAGTTAGAACAAACCAAAAATCCCGACGAGGATATGTTGGCAGAAATTTCCCGAGTTACGAAGTTGTTTAATGAAATAAACGAACTCATTTGCGACATACGTGTCAATTACAAGCTTATGTCCAATAAAGACACCGGATCACAGGCAGGGTCCGACAGAGCTAAATCAGAATCACATTCGATTCAATCAGCACAATCTTTGCGATATATGCAACCCAGCTTGCCTAAATTGAATCTCCCAACATTCGATGGGGAGAAAACAACTTTTATGAATTTTTACGATTTATTCACACAGTTGGTGATAAATCGGGACAGTTTGTCAGATATTGAACGACTTCAATATCTCAAGTTATCCTTAAAAGGGGAAGCCGCTAGGCTTATTACAAATATCCCCGTCAAAGCTGATAGTTTTGATATTGCATGGAACGCCATCACAGATGAATGACTCCAAGCCCACTCATGTAGAGTTAATTGCGTTCTTGGCTAAGCAAGTTTCAAGCTTAGAGGTTGAACCAGACAAACCTGTCAAAACTCACGAGCCAATCAAAAGGCACAAGCCAGCATCCCGAGCGATGACATTGGCAACTAATACGAATTGTCCGTATTGCAGAAAATCTCACTACATCAGTCAGTGTAAAGGGTTTATAGCTCTTAAACCTAAAGGAAGACATGATGCTGCAATTAAACACAAGTTGTGCATCAACTGTCTTAGAATGGGTCACATACGCCCGAACTGTCCTAGTACAGCCACATGCAGAACGTGTAACAAAACTCACCATACGCTGCTGCATTTTGGTGAAAGGTCGAACAAGTCGTTATCACCCAAGCGTGATAAACAATCTGTGCAAACCAAACGTCCGTCATCACCCAAGAGTGATGCAAACTCTCAAGCCAGTAGTAGTAATTCTGAAACTACTACGTCAATGTCTGCTAGGATTTATTCACTAAGTCAACACAGAAAACATACTTCGGTATTACTACCCACTTCAAAGCTGCATATATTTGACAGTGCAGGAAAGGTACACGTTGTACGTGCCTTATTGGATACAGGATCGCAGAAATCCTACATCACAAGTCGTTGTGTCCACAATTTGAATCTGTCTATTGAAGCGTGTCAAACAAAGATTATGTCAATCAGTGACACCCACGTCAAGGACACTAGTGGTATTATACATACCAAAATCAAACCATGTCGTAGAGAAACTCCAGTTCTCGATTTGAGTTGCATTGTAATCGACAACATTACAGGCAGAATCCCAGATTATCCAATATCTCGGGATACCTTTAAACAATTTGGGAATATCCAACTTTCGGATCCCGAATGCTATAAATCTCAACGAATAGACATGCTGTTAGGAGCTGACATTTGGGGTCAGGTCATTCGTAACGGAGTTAAGAAAGGAGTCGATGGCACACTCACCGCCATCAAAACAATCTTTGGTTGGGTGGTTATGGGAGAATATACCAGCAAGCAAACAAGCAATGCTGTGGTGTCGTATCATACATACACACAAGAAGATACACACGAACTGTTGTCTAAATTTTGGGAATTGGAAAACGTTCCAACTCCATCGGTTGTCACTAAACCGGAGGATAAAATGGTGGAGGACCATTTTGTCAATACTACCCAAAGAGACTCCGAGGGAAAATACACGGTTTCTTTACCTTTTAAACAGTACCCACCAGTACTAGGCAATTCATACAAGAAAGCTTTGTCCATTTGTCACGCACAGCTGACTCGCTTGAGTAAAAACCCAGAGTTACTCAAGGCTTATGATGCAATATTCGAAGAATATTTGCAAAAGGGTTACGTCACGAGACTTGATGTGCAACCCAATTTGAATGATCAGGATTCGTACTATATTCCACACCATGCAGTGGTTAAACCTGATAGTGCGACGACACCGGTACGCATTGTGTTCAATGCTTCAAAGCCATCGTCTAATGGAAAGTCGATTAATGACTACTTGTATCCTGGTCCGGTACTACAGAAGAGTATCTTCACTCTTCATTTGCGAAATAGATTTTATCCTATTTTAATTACGGGGCACTTAAAAGAGATGTTCCTACAAATTAGAGTTGTACGCGAGCATCAACGATTTCTAAGGTTCATTTGGAATCCTGCGGATGACACACATCCTATTGTGTACCAATTCAACACTATCTGCTTTGGTTTGAATTGTTCGCCGTTCTTGGCGTTGCGTACAGTTGAGCAGTTGGCTCAAGACGAAGGGAATCAATATCCCTTACCAGCTAAAGTCCTGCAAAATGATGTCTATATGGACGATGTTGTGACTGGAGCTGAAGACATTCAGTCAGCACTGACACTGCGCCGTGAACTCACGAATATATTCGAAAAGGGAGGATTCACCCTCCGAAAATGGGCCAGTAATTCTCAAACAATACTGGATGAACTACAAGACAATGCACGCGCAGTGAAAGATATCCACTTTACTGACGACGAGTCAGTGAAATTGCTAGGTGTCAAATGGGTTTGCAAGTCCGACTGCTACGAGTATACGGTCTCAAAACCCGACGATTTATGCACAAAAAGAAACATTTTGTCCTGCATTGCAAGGATCTATGATCCATTAGGCATTATGTCCCCATTGGTGATGTTTCTTAAACTCATCATGCAAGGGCTTTGGAAATCAAAGGTAGAATGGGATGAAGAACCTCCCGCTCATATTGTCTCGGAGTGGAACTTGTTTCTGAACGAGATCAATTGTATATCCAACTATTCGATACCAAGGTTAGCCTGTTTGGGTTCTAAATTCGATCTTATCGGATTTGCGGATGCCTCCGAGCGAGGCTACTGTGCCGTTGTCTATGTTAGAAGTTATCCGAACGATAAACCAGTGGTTCAATTGCTCTGTGCAAAGACGCGTGTAGCGCCTTTGAAAAAAATTACTATACCTCGTTTGGAATTATGTGCGGCGCATCTTCTCGCCAAACTTCTCGAGAATATTCTCGAAAATATTCCAAAACAACCGGAGGCTGTACATTGCTTCTCGGACTCTATGATAGTTCTTGCCTGGTTGCGCAAGGAACCACACACTCTGAAAACATTTGTGGGTAATCGAGTCGCCCAAATACAGACAAATTTTCCGAGTGAACACTGGCGTCATGTAGCGTCGGAACACAATGCGGCCGACGTAGGTTCTAGAGGTCTCAGTCCTCTAAGTTTCAAGACATGTACTCTCTGGATAAATGGACCAGAGTGGTTACAACAACCTTACTCGTGTTGGCCACAAAGTGAAGTGGTTCAACTTGACGAAGATCAAACCAACTCTGCTCAGACAGAGATTGCCAACGCCTAAGTTTGTCTTTAGGGAGACCCTAAGGTGGCCGGTATGTTTAAAACTAATATGTTTTAAATGAGAGAAATTAGAAATTATCAACTCCTTGAGGTAGCAACCCGCTGCACTTGGGAATAGAACGGTTAACCCGCCCTGACTCTATTTAAATAAGTCAATAAATAAATGGAAATAACTGTTTCTGTTACTTTGAAAAATTAGTTATATGGTTTTACGTGTTTAAGTTTAATTTTAGTATTGTTTGAAATAGCTGTAGTATCTTAAACTAATTATTAATATTAATATTATTGCATCTGGCTTCACGCGAGTGCGCGCGCAACCCCACGCCAAGTGCAGCTGCTACAGCATTGACCGGCTGCGACCAACTCAGAGTGTCTCTGGCTTGCAAACGGAAAACACGTATCGCGTCGTCGTCCGCGAGAGTGGTTGTCCACCATTTTGCATAAAACTTTCTGATTTTCATATGGTCAGTAAAGTAATTGGTTGTTTAATTATCGTACGCGTAGCTTGATTAGCCTAACACGACTAATTCAAGGAGTATCGTTCGGTTTTCATTTAATTTGGTATTTTTTAGTCCGTGAATATTTTCCGGCGCCAATTTATGCAGCTAATAGACACATCTCAGGAATCAATTGTAAAATCGAACTGTACAATTTGATTTCTCACGGAACTCGTGTTGTTAGGGATTTGATTCATATTTCCTTGGGTGAAATTATTATTATTTCTTTGTAAACCTGTTTACACGCGTTCACCTTCGAGTGACGTCATTCACAGCGCATCTGCTGTTATTGTCGACTAGGTACATTCAATGCAACAAGTTTTGCATTCTAGTTGGTTGTTATTAAGTTCATTTAGAGTTCTTAATATTGTTTAACTACATTTGTTTGTTCATACATTTATTAAATGATTTAGTTAATTTCAACAAATATCGTATTTGTTTTATCTTTGGTTTATTATTGTTTGTCACTTATATTCAATACGCTATCACATATTTCTCAGAATTGTATTTCAGTTGTTTGTTATTTTGTTGCAATTATATTTAGCACGTTTGTTAGTTCGTAAAACTATCTGGTCCTTCGTTGGTTGTTAATTAGTACGTTTCACAAATTAATATTATCCCGTATATTGGCCAAGTCCAGTGATGTGAACCAGCTATCGAAGGTTGTAATTATTTTGGTTTACATATAGTTTTGTTTTATTCATTGAATTTAACATCAAACACATTGTTGGTGCTTCTAGACCGGATTCGCTGATCTAGAGACATCGCATTTGGGCTTGCGAGCAGGATCAAAACATTTTGGTTCTTCTAGACCGGATTCGCTGGTTTAGGGTTTGAACGTTTGGTCCTTCGAGCCACTAGGTCCTTATAACTTAGTCCTTCGCACCGGAGGGACGCAACAATATATATATATATATATATATATATATATATATATATATATATATATATATATATATATATATATTGCAGAGTACTCGCGACTGGTTCGAGTAGTTAAGAAAACAAATTTTTGAAGCGGGATTTAAACAGTCGAATGGAATTTAGTGGGCAGAAATAATTTTGACACTCTTTTTAATAAAGTCAAGCTTTCGGTTTATTTAAAATCATCCTCAGTCAAAAATATGTTAAAAATTGTTGTGCAAAGATTTTTTTAACAAATTTAGTGTAATACCTACATTAATTTGAGATTTAGAAGTAAAATGACAAGTTTAGACATTGTCATATATGATAAAATTATAAATTTTGTACAAAATATACGTAGTATTACATTTTAAAACAAAAATTATTAAAAATTTTGATGATGGCTGCGAACAACCAGAGAAAAACAAAAACTTTTCAAAGACTGGTGGCGCGTGGAGTAGGGAAAAAACATCCAAAGTTGAGTTTAGGCGGGAATATACGAATGAAGGTCAAATAGGATTTAAGAAAAATTGAACATCAAAATAATATAAAAAATACTTAAGTTTAATAAGAAATTTTGAAAAATAAAGAATGTAACTTATTATGTCGGTATTTGAATTGTTTTCATCTGGTGGATATTTCTTTTTCGACATAAAAGTAGCAAAACACTGTAAATATAACTCAAGTTACCCACATCACTACGTTTGTTCATACTATTTTCATTGTTGTAAATATGTACCATTTCTAGGAAATTTCGTTTTGTTGAATTGTGTTCTTTGTCTAAAATTTTGATTTCATTATAAGCAGCAGAGTATTTGTTCTGTGTTAGGTGTTCCGTTAGTGCTGTTGCCTTCGGTTTATGTTTTGTATCACTTTTCTGGGAAGATATCCTGCCTTTTAGTAATCGGGATGTTTGTCCGATGTATTCTAGATCACAATCCATACAAGGAATACTATATACCACGTGTGATTGTTTTAAAGATGGTACAGGGTCTTTGAGTTTGGAAAATAGCTTTTTAATTGTAGTACAATTTCTCTGGCTGATTTTAACAGAATCATCTGAAATAACTTTAACGAGTTGTTTTGTTACTTGAGGAATATATGGAAGCGATGCATATTTTATTCTACTGTTGTTGTTGTCATTGTTGTTTTCTGTGGTTGTGCACGTCGAGTTTGGTTGTTGAAAAGTAGACTGTTGAGGAGTTTTTTAGGATAACCATTTTCTTCTAAAATATTTCTCAGTTTTAATAAATTACCCTCATGGAATGTTTCATGGGATAATGTTAGGATCCGAGATTTAAGAGCAAGAATAACATTTATTTTCAAATGTTTTGATTGTTCTGATTTGAAATGTATGTATCTTCCTGATGATATGGATTTTTTATACCAGTCTGTTTTTAAAGTCCCATCAGATTCTCTTATGACAACCATGTCTAGGAACGGTAATTTTCTGTTTTCTTCGCATTCCACCGTAAATTGAAGTTGTTGGTTGAAACTATTAAAATTTTGTAAGATAGTGTCTTGTTTATCAGCCGGAATTGCACAAATTTTTTGAGGAAATTAATTTGAAAATTAAGTTTCGTCGTACATTGTTCAATTAAGTAGTCCATTGTGTATTGTGCAATTATGGGACTAATGATTGCTCCCATAGGACTGCCTAAAAGTTGTTTAAAGAAATTGTTATTGTAAGCACAGTAACACGTGTCGAAAACGAATTTGAATAGGTCTGCGAATTCTTGAAAATGGTGTGCGGGCTAATATCATCCCATTTAGCTTCTATACTTCGTAAAGCTGTTTCATAACTTATGTTACTGAAGAGTGACACAACATCCAGACTGATTAATATGTGATTTTCTGGTAATTTGTGCCGGTTTATAAATTCTGCGAATTCAAACGAATCCTTTATATAGTACGGGTTTTCTTTATTATAAGCTGTAGTTAGTATATTTGTAAGAAATTTGGCAATTTTACTATTAGGTGCATCAATGGAGGCGACTATTGGTCGTATATTTAAACTTTCTTTTTGGGCAGACCGTAGAATTTCGGAGCTACCGAGTTATAAATTGTTAATGTTTTAGCTTCTTCTGGTGTTATTTTCTGTTTAGCTTTCCAGTTGCTTACTATTTTATTCGCTTTTGTTTGGATAGTTAATGTTGGGTCCCTGTTCAGTAACATGTATGAATTTGTGACCTGTAATATATTAAGTGACAATTCCTGGTACTTTCCTTTTTCCATAACACATGTGACGTTTCCTTTGGATTTTGTTTTAAGAAACTTTTTGTTGTATGATACAATTTATTCGTGATGCCAGTATTGATTTGGTGTGATTGAACAAAATTAGTAATAATGTTGGTAACTCGAGCCCTACATATGTCTTTAGTGTCATTATTAAAGTCTGATATAATATATTCAATGTCACTAAGGAGTTTTGGTAAATTTATATTACTAAAACTTGGCTTTACACAGAATTTGGGACCTAATTTTAAGCAAGTTTTTACATCTGGTGGGATTTCAGTATTACTAAGATGTGTTAACCATTTTTCTTGCGTAATCAAACTATTCTAAGCAATTGTCTTTAAATAATTTAGTTTTTTATTATTACTGGCTTTAACTTTCAAAAAGTGTTTGTTATAAACTACATTTTGTTTCTGTTTAAACTTATTAAAAATATGTTGTGGGGTTATGTTAATAATTTTGGTTTCTAAATTTTTCTGTTGTTTTTTCAGAGTAAATTTATAATTTTACCATGTACGACAATGTCTAAACTTAAGTCAAACTCAAAATTCGCATATTATGCTTGGTTTTGAAATTTTACTTCTAAATCTTAAATTAATGTAAGTATTACACTAAAATTGTTAAAAAATCTTTGTACAAGAATTTGAGTTCTGAGGATGGTTTTAAATAAACCGAAAGCTTGACTTTATTAAAAAGAGTGTCAAATTATTTCTGCCCACTAAATTCCATTCGACTGTTTAAATCCCGCTTCAAAAATTTGTTTGTTTTATATATATATATATATATATATATATATATATATATATATATATATATATATATATATACCGGGTGTCTTAGGCCAACCGACACATGGAGGATTAATATGGAAAATCAGTCAAATGTGAATAGTATATCTCCAGTGCAAAATATGAAGTGTAAATTTTTATGCTTATCCGGGGATACAAATTGTATGGATTATAATTCAAATTAGTCAATTTACATGTGTAATAATAAAAAAATTAAGAAAAATAGTCGAATTTTCAGGATAGTTGTTTATATCGCGGAAAAAATAGTTTCCAAGCAACGGTTTTGATAGTATGGTGGTAGTGAGTACGCTTGGTAATAAACAAAATTCGGAGAGACGGGTTCTAAACCAACCGACAGCAAAACTTATATGCAAATTCGTCAGAGTTCACTTTGACGCCAGAGTGTATAATAAATTCTGAACTAAAAAATATACATTTCTACACATTGCTCTAGAGGCCCCCCTAGTACTGAAAATCTTATTTAAACAGTAAAATAATCTGACGTCCGTATAAAGACATCACATTACACGTGAACGCTAGATTAAATGTAATTATTATTAAGGCGAACGCCACTTCTACGTCTTGATGCAAATATATATATATATATATATATATATATATATATATATATATATATATATATATATAGTCTGATGTGATGTACTGACTATTTAAAACCAGACGCGTTGCCGCAGCATTACTCATTATTATTTGAGCAGTGAATGGGCTACCGTCACTATTTTAAAAGGTATAACGTGATTTTGGATAAAAAGAATTGTTGAATTGCAATAATTGTATTTTATTGTGTGTACGTGTTGTGTTCTCTATAATATATATTATATATAGTTTTTTGTTTAACAGCATATTATTCAGGTTATTTTGAATAGAAATAGTAATTTGTGTACTATGTACGCGAAATATATGTTTAGTGCAGGAGAGAAAGTTTTTGATGAAGCTTTACAACTAAATTTAACGTTTAGAAAAACAAATAAGAGATGAATTTTAAATTAATTTTGACACAATTAATTTAGATTTTTTACACAAGTTTGATTAAAAATTTATTAATTTATAAACAATTATTAATATTACAATTATTTTCATAATTTAAAAAGCAAATAATATGCACAGTGCACGAAATACTGCGCCCAGTGTACGAAATATTGCGCCTGGTTTGAAATACATGTTGTTATGGTTACGTAACTAATGAAATAATGATATATTTTGCATACTGATAACAATCCACGAACATCAACTTTTTTGACAGTTGTAGAAAAATATTTTTTTATTAGTTAACCGTCAGCTTGTACAGTTATTTTTAGTCACATAAGTAGTATGGTTATTATATTTACGTAATTATTTATCATTCTTCTACAATTTTTGTTTTTAACCTTTTAATTAAATAGTTTATTTATGTGTTACTAACATACAACAACACTGAATGATATAAGAATACTAAATCCGATTAAAAATAAAAACATCTTTAAACAAAACTACGAAATTAATGTTGCTCAATTTTTAATAAGGCACGAGAACAAAGAAATATTCACATTTAGAAGTAGGGTAAGGTTCAAAATTTTTCCCTATAACACGAACTACATTTTAAAACTTCACAGAAAAAAATTGATGGGAACATACCTTTTACAATGACATTCAGATCATCGTCCAATTTCATATATTCTTTTTTGGTCATTTTGTGTCACTTAATAATTTTCGGTCACTTAGAATTACCACTATTTCCTACAGTTGACTCATTTTTCAAAAACAAAAAAAAAACTTAAAGCGCGCTAACGCAAATGGTACGGTGGAGTGTTTACACACCCTAAACTCAAAATAACTACTAACAATTGAAGTTAATAAAAAAATGTTTTTACTAAAACGTGCATTACCTCACCCTAGGAAAATACCTAAAGCGTAACGAACCCAGAAGCAATCAAGCATCAGTATCAGTATACAAGTTGTAGGAAAAAGACGCTGATGTGTGTCATCACTCCACTGTACCAGTTGAGGGTTTATTTATTTATTTATTTATTTATTTATTTATTTAATTTAATATCCCATCCATCCCACAGGATCGAAATCCCAATTACGGGGTGGATGCACAACGAATACATAACAGTTACAATACAATGTTTCAATAGACAAGAATAATTATTTACACAACATAATTTTCAAAAATGAAAATCAATTCAAAATATACTTATGTAATAACGCTCGCTTGAAATGTCTAAGTGATACGTGATAAATATCAATATCTATATTAATGTTATTAAAAATATAGCATAATTGTCTGATGGGCGATCTTGCTTCGTAGTTAGTTCTTACAAGTGAGCATTGAAATGTAAACTTATTTCTAGAAGATAGGCGCGGAACAGAAAATGGAATACTAGCTAAACAAATAGGATCGTCTATAATATGTTGACTAATTTATATACGTAGATCGAAGATTGCATGTTTCTTCTATTTTCTAATGACACCAGGTTGAAAATGGATAGTAAGTTATTGTATGACATATCATGAGTAGGATAAACACCGTAAGTTTTATAATAACAGTACCTTACAAATTTTTTTTGTATCCTTTCAATGCTGTTGCTATATATATTATATGACGGATTCCATATTTGTAAGCAGTATTCCAATTTTGAACGCACGAATGAAAAATATAACATTTTTAGAGTTCTTAACCTAAGAAAGGAACGACTATTGCGAATTATGAAGCCTAGATTTTTGTAGGCAGACCTTGCAGTATAATTTATATGCGCATTGAAAGAGAGCTTAACATCAAATATGACTCCCAAATCTTTAGATTCTGTAACTCGATCAAGTGTATGTTGTTCCATTTTATAAGAATAACAGGCAAAAATTTTTTTTACAGAATACGACATAATTTTACATTTTTTGACATTGAAATCGAGTTTTGAGGATTTGGACCACTCTATAATGCTGTTTATATCCTCTTGCAGCAATAAACTATCTTCAGGTGAATTTATTATTTTAGATATCTTCATATCGTCGGCATAGAGAAATACATCGGAGTATTTAACACTGGTAGTAATGTCATTAATAAATAATATAAATAGCAAAGGACCTAGGTTTGAACCTTGAGGTACACCAGAAGTAGGAGTATACTGATCTGAAAGGTAGTTATTATAATGTACTTGCATTTTTCTGTTAGTTAAATATGAAGAAAGAAAAGCTATAAGGTTAGGGGAGAAGTTAAAATTATGAGAAAGTTTAGAAAGAAGAATTGCATGATTAAGCTTGTCAAATGCTTTGGCGAAGTCAGTGTAAATTACATCTATCTGTCTATTGTCACGCAGTGCTCTTAAAGTTTTCTCAGTAAAGTTCATAAGATTAGTTGTGGTCGATCTACCTTTCATAAAGCCATGTTGTTGTGGTGCAATGAGTTTCTGTGTTGCGCTATATATGTATTTGTAAATAACAGATTCAAAAATTTTAGAGAGATTAGAAAGGATAGAGATAGGTCTGTAATTAGATATATCACATTTGTCACCTGATTTAAATATAGGAGTAACGAAAGAAGTTTTAAGAGAAGAAGGAAAAGTATTTGTAGATAAAGATAGATTGAATAATATGTGTAGAGGCAGAATAAATATATCTCGACATCCTTTCAAGATATAGGCGGGAATGTGATCAGGACCAGGAGTACGTGACGGTTTAATACCATTAATTGCCTGCCTAATATCATCTTTGGATATATTAATAATATTTATATAACCTCCGGAATCTTGTTTATTTTCATATACACTGGAAAAATAATTTGAAAATCCTAGGACAATCTCAGGAGTAGAATTATATTCTTTACCGTTTAAATGCATTTTACCAGGTATACGCGTATTATTTTTCTTCGCATTTATAAAGTTCCATATGCTGGCAGGATTATCATTAATTTTGTTCTCGATAGATGATATGTAATTATAGTAAGCAGTGTTAATATCTTTTTTAATAAGAGCACGCAATCTTTTAAATTCACAATTATAGAACTCGAATTTATTTTTAATATAGAGCTTTCGATAATGTTCTTTGAGCTTTATATTGTGAATAATAGATCTCGTGAACCAGGGAGGAAAGTTAGATGACTGTTTACTGCTGATCTTAGGTATACATTGATCGAAGATGCCGTAAATTATTTCATAAAATTTATTAAACGCATCGTTCGCGTTGTCAAAATTCTTTAAAATATCCCAGTCGGTTTCAGACAGTAAGGTATATAGTAGGGGAAAATTAGCAGCTTTGAAATTATAAGTAAGAGAAGAATTAAATGTAGAATTATTAGTTTTAAGATTGACAGGGCGTGCGCAGTGAATATCAAGTGTAGGGTGATTTGAGTCTTCCACAACAACTGGATCAGAGCAGTGTGCGACATTATAATGGTAACTTGATACTACAACGTCAAGAATTCTAGAATTAGAGTTGGTTATTGAATTATACTGAGATGCATTCATAAAACTTAGAAAATCTCTGAACCTACGTGACAAATGACAGCCAGAACCTTCGTCTACGGCAGTAACAAGATTTGTAATATTTATATCTCCAAGGATAATAAAATTATTGTTCATTGAGGGTAAGAAAGTTTCCAATGCGTCGAGCAAATACTCTAATTGAATTAAAGTAACAGGAGGGGGACAGTAAAAAACAATAAGAAATATATAGTTAATAGGAGAAAGAAAAATTTTTATACAAAGAATGTCAGTTGAAGAGTTAGGATGAAGATTAATATTAATTAGAGTAGATTTAAATTTTGAATTAACAGCGCAAAGCACACCCCCACCAGTTTTTTTACCAGTAATACTTTTGTCTCTGTCATGACGATATACTTCATATGCCGACGATAGAATTTCTGAATTATTTACGGCCGGTGTAAGCCAAGATTCACTTATTGCAATAATATCATAGTTCAAGGAACTACAATTATTGTAAAAGCATTCCAATTTTGTGTTAAGCCCTCTAACGTTTTGGTACAAAATATTCATAAATTGAATAGACTATATACAGAGTTACGTTATTATTTTATACAAACTATACAAGATCGAACGGACAACTTCAGACAATTCAAAGCGAGTGTAGTAATTAACAAAGAATAAAATGAATGTCTCACAGAGAAAAAAATCTGTCAAATAATGTAAACAATGAACAATGTTGCTCCAGAAAATATTAAAGGTATGTTTGTGTAACAATAATTAACAAAAAAATTCACAGTTCATCAATTGCCATCCTTACATTTTAGGAAGATGTTGCCATCATAAGTCCACACACTTTTATTTCCAAATTTATTACATGCAGCTTTATATAAATTATGCCGGAGCTTGGTAAGATCTTCTGTAATTACGATGCCAGTACCTTTTAGTTTATTTCTATTTTTCAGGAACAATTGACGTGATTTGTACGATGTGAATTTAACAATAATACCACGTGGTCTAGGAGGCATATCACTAAGAACACTCGCACTTTTCACAGGGGGTTTGCCAACACGATGACATCTGTCAATAGATTCTGGGGAAACACTAATATTCAATTTGGATTTGGCAAAATCACGCACCTTAGATTCCGGATCCTCGGAGGGTTCTTCGGGAATACCAAAGACACGGACACAATTCCTCCTTGAATATTGCTCCAGTTTGTCGACCTCTTCTTTCAGATGTTGATTTTTAACGGTGAGTTCCTGGATATTTTTTTCGTAGTAAATTTTTAAACAAAAAACTACGATATGAGTAACAATAACGAAACACAAAATGAAATACACTCAAGAAATAACTAGTGGATAATTATAAGCAAGGACCATACTCTCCGGGTTAAAATAGGTACTATTGGTGCATATTATTGTCGAAGTGGTAGCTTATCGAACCAAGCTATGTAATGCCTTTGAAACTAAAAAGGCTTACAAAGCAAGTAGGTATAGTATTCGTCCGGTGTTTCAAACTTGTCAATAACTAGTTTATGTACACGCAATAAAAATCAGATACAAGTTGTAAACTTATCCAAAATTACCGGATAGAACAAAGCTAATGTATAAATTATCTAAACCTATATTTGCGATAATTACGTAAGTAGCGCACTTGTTCATGTCTAACTTGCTTAGCAAGGAGTTCCATTTCACTTACTATTTACTCGTATATTATGTAGATGTTTTGAAAGGTTTGTAGTCATAGATACAATTAAAAACTTCAGAATGGAATGACGTATTCCGCATTCAAAATTTATTTTTACACTGCATCGATTCTTAATTTAGATAAGAATTCGAAATTCATGTTGGTAACTTTGTTTCAATGACGTAGACTAGACGATAAAGTCATACCAGCTATCCACGTCGATGCAAATATCCACCGGAAATGAAATTAGGGGTATTGGACGTATTTTGTTAAAAGGAATGTTGAAATTCCATCCCCAAGATATTGCAAATATATCAAAATTTACAAGAGAAGATTTTCTAATACCGGGTATTTTATTTTATTGTAGCTTGTATCACAAGTAAATTTTCTGGTAAATACCGAAGAAATATTGTTGTGAGAAATTCAAGAATTTCATCAGGATTTGAACTAGAAATTCTGTAACTTTAATTTCTACTAGATTTCATTTCAACAAGATTATCCTGTTTTTTTCAAACATTCCGAGCTATTAACTATGAAGTTATTGAGGAGGGAAATATGATGAAATAATAATTGTTATAATAAAAAAAAAACAAATTTCCAATGTCAAAATCTGATATAAGAGATCGTCATATACCTTGTCTGCAATTTAAGATACTAGAAGTTAACTAATTGAAATGAAACTACAAAAAATAAAAAATAAAATATTGACCATCAAGTTCTAAGAGAGCTGTGTTAGCGGGATCGCATAATTTCGAAAGAAGTAGTAATTATGTAATTTAAAAATTATATTAATATTCTTTATAAAAATTTAAACAATCTGTAATAACATTCAGCTGCTATCGCAGTACCATGTTTCATAACAAAAATCTGCTAACATTATAACTATGCCCATCAAACAGTCCCTGCTATAGCATTCAACTGCTATGTGATATTTGAAACTGCCGCTTAATAAAATGCGATAACAGCACTTGCTAATTGTTGTTTTGAACGATTATACAATCCTATGTCAGGTTATGGAAACATCAATTTGACAGTTGATTGCTGTTGTTCATAGTGAAACCATGGCAGTGAATTAATTAATTAAATGACTTAATGTGACAAATTATGTTTTTGTGCGGGATTGTTCATACTCTCTAGATGAGATTGCTGAAATTTATTTACTTTCAGATTATATTTACATTATTCAGCATTAAACTATTACGTTTGTTTTGACACAATGATCGTTAGTATGAACAACTGATTAAGGGTGATTATCGAGCATTTGACTAGCATTATTTTATCTCTGTCATTCGTTTATGGATCCTTTTAGAGGAAAATACTTCAAATAATAGTTATAGAAAAAATAATTGCCCGCGTCTTTTATTTGAAGAATTTTTCTCTAAAATAATCTCTAAACGGTTGACAGATAAAACAATGCTAGTCAAATGCTCGCTAATCACCCTTAATCACCGTTCATACTAGCGGCCTATGTGTTTAGTGTGAGACCTCGAGGGTCTCTGAGATCATGCGGATCCCCATAAGGTCTTACGGACCTTTCGTTGCGATACACTATGCATTGAATGTGAGACCATGCAGATCTCAAGTTCAAGTTGCAAAGATAATTTTATAGACAGAAAATAGTAGGGAAAATCTTAGAAAAATCAAGAACAAATTAAACCTACAAAATTGGAGTACTTTTTATAGTTGTAAAAATATTAAGTAATTGGTTTCTGAGTTTTACTATTTATTTAAGAATCCACACCCATGCATTCATTCGTAGTTAAATAAAATAATCGCAAATATTAAAATTACATTACCTATTTGATGTATAAGCTCGTATTTTGAATAGACGATTTGTACACTATTTGTCCTTGATTGTATTACGATTAAAATTGAAATAATAAAATAGAATCACCTAAATTTTGTAAAAAAAAAAACATAGTTACTAAATTTAGTAACACGGCTACAGCAAACATATAATTGCAAACAATGGATAACTCTTGAGAATGACAAGCTTTATAGGATGTCACCAGAACTCGAGGGATCGCAATAACAATAAACCATTTAAACACCATTCAATTACTTTCACAGAGCAACCTTAATTTCTATCTGTCATAAATAAAATTGTAAACACTCTCAGTGGTTTCTCAAGTTTGCACTGGAAGGTTACATGTACTGAAACTTGGTTAAGCATATACCTGTACTCGTAGTTGTTTTCTAGTGTTATGTTTTCATAACTGTAGACGTCAGACGTCATAAAAATGAATCTTGTGAAAATACTATGGCTTGGACTAATTCTGTTTGTCAATTATTTTATTCTGTTGTAAATTACACTTGACGTTGGAGTACCCTTATGCATTGTGAACTCGTGCAGTTGTAATGGAGTGCATTTGCATTTTTTTTATTAGTAATCGATGTTGGAGTATAGACTGGAAAAATCTGATAACTAGTAAGACATATGAAAGAAATCTAATCTAAGACATAATATGCATAGACGTCATAAGGGAGATATAAGGGAGGTGAATATGAAATAAGAAATAAATGAGAGATAATTCACAGGAGAAAAAGATACATATTATCGAAAGTATTGTTCTGTGTTGAACAAATTATTTAACTACTTATATTAATAAATCTGTAATGATTAAGCAGATTCGTTTAAGTATATATACAGGGTGTAAATGAAATAAGTGCATTAAATTTAACCAGTAATGTAACTCGATGAGAGGAACAATATTTCTTAATAACTTTTTTTTCTAAGTCTTTTAGATTTTGAGTTAAAATTCTTTAAAGATTTGCTGCATATTTCGTTACCCGCTCATGGAGAACAAATGACTGTTGCCGTGTTCAAGTGGGATACAATCAGCTCAAAAATTGTCGGTTATGGTTACACTTACAGTCACAGTAATTAATAAACGAATCAAGGGAAATAACATTATTATTAATTAATACGTAAGAGTACAATTTTTAAAATAAATAAATTTAAATTTTGGATAACAAAATTATAAAGTTGTGTTTTGAACCAGGGTTTTAATCACCTTTGAATAGTGTGAATAGAGGAAGACAAGGAGAGACGAGGAGCAAAAGCATAGTTGTTAGGTTATGAGATGATTATTTATCGTCGAGAAATCATAATAGTTTAAATACGTTATTCAAAAAATGTAAATACAAACTTTTGCCCATTTAAAAGAGGTACATGAGTATCAATAATTAGTCGTCCATTTATTGTTCCCGCCCAAAACATTTTTAATGAAAATTTTTACAGCATTTTCGTCTGTCAAGATGTGTATTGTGCATAATAAATACACCTTCCCAAGTAAATTCAGTCTCGTGAATGAACATTATGAGCCATTCCCAAAATTGAAGTCTGTTATGTGCTGAAAACATTGAACTTTTTGCACATGGTATGGATATAACTGTTGCTTTTTTAAAAATTGTCATATGTGACACTCCGTACTGTGATGTGATAAAGATGTACAAGATTAACAAATGTGCGAATATTAAGAACAGAATGATTTGGTGATGATTTGGAAACGCTCCATGTAAATGCGTTGGCAACTCCATGACACTGTCTTTATGAGAACCGTGATGTCAAGTAACATGTAGTACAGATACGAGTAAAAAATAAATAAATAAACCATAGGTAAGTAGTTACAATGTCTGTGTACTCGCATTTTGACAGAATTTTACCTTATAAACAAGTTTATTACTAATGTCAAAATTGAATTGCAACAATTAACAGGACTGTCAATTGCTAAAACAAAATTTTTCATAGCTATTGCTGGTGCATTCAATAATTACAAAAATATTTGGAACGACTCGTCAATTTACGGGGTGGTAAAAATGCTAAAAAAATATGCGATTTCAAGAAAAAGTTATTAAGAAATATTGTTGCTCTCGATGAGTTATACTACTGGTCAAATTTAATGCACTTATTTCATTTACACCCTGTATATATATATATATATATATATATATATATATATATATATATATATATATATATATATATATATAATGAATATTATTGAGAACTTTTTCAGTACATCCTCTTCTTGGTATAAATACTTCTGCCGGCGATAATAGTGTGTGATACTAATTTTTATTTGTACATTAAATACACCTTATACGTTAACACTATATATAAACAGTTGCTTAAGGTTTAGCTCTGCTTGCCAGCTTTTACCACAAACTGTTTTAAATAGTTTCAAAGCAGTCCAGTGGATCGTTTGAAAACATACGAAACTGTTTAAATCTATTTTGTCTCTGACGTCATCATGCAACACGAAAGCATAGTGGATTAAAATAATGTAAAATAATTTCAAAATATAAACAAATTCATCGTCAACTAATAACTATTTTGCAGTCTACTGTAGTTTTTTTTTTTAGTCTGTTAAATCTGTTTCAGTTGGCGTAATAAATAACGTTAAATTGGGCCTAGTCTGTAACTTAGTGGTTATAGTTTGTGTCAAGATAAATGCACATTGACTTCGACTTCTTATGCTCGGTTAACCCATCACTCCAGGGTATTTTCGTACCTGTGCTGCCAGGGGTGGATTACCAAATTTACAGTACAATCCGGGAAATATACAATCTTTGAATGTATTTTGACTATATCAATTTCGCTAAACTTTGTATCACATTATTCTTGTTTCATTTGTAAACAACTGAAGTAAAATGTGGCACGCATGGAGTGATTTTCCGAACGAAGAAAATAATCTAATATTGAAGGAGAACATATTTTTAAGATTTGTATAATGTAAAAAAATATATAAATAAATTATTGAATTATAAACTGTAGTAATTTTATTATTAATTTTAATATCTGATTTGTGGTTACTGTTTTAAATTTAGTAATTTGGAAAAATTGTGGATACCTCTCTGTGCTTACCCTTGCAAATCTTTTAAGCAAATACATGCTGTGATGGGCGTAAAAGTCAATGTGCATTTATCTTGACATAAACTGTAATAATTAGCAACTGGTTTAATTTGTTAGCCAATCAAATATATTGATATATGACAAATAAATAGATTTTTAGTTGTAAATCTATATGTATTGGATCAAATTTTTAATCAGTTGCTAAAAATTTAGCATTTTGTGAACAGAATATACACGATAATTAACATTTTTTATAGTGTAAAAATATAGTACGTAGTAATATAAATATAAAATCACTGTCATTATTATTATTATTATTATGATTATTATTATTATTATTATTATTATTATTATTATTATTATTATTATTATTATTATTATTATTATTATTATTATTATTATTATTATTATTATTATTATTATTATTATTATTATTATTATTATTATTATTATTATTATTATTATTATTATTATTATTATTTTAACCGTCTAAATAGAACAATAAACCATTAAAATTTCCGTAAATGACAGGTTGACAAACAAAAATTTATAAACATAACCATGAATTATTACACTTTTTTTACCTTTCAAGTTGTTGTTAAATATTGGTAACTGTCATATTGTACGCATGCGTTCTGTGAATCTAATATGAAAACTCGGGTTCTCGAATGAAAAAATTGGACAAACTGTATATTTCTGAATTTTTTTTATTTTAAAAAAATTTTCGTGGTTTTGTTTTCAAGTTTCATTTCATATTAAATATTACAAATTGCATTCCTCAAGCTTTTTAAAAAATTAATGTAATATTTTCAGTAAATAAATTAAAAAAATTATTGTCTACATTCTCTACATTGTCTATGCTTCTAAATATGTCTACGTCTACATCATTGTCGACACGTAGACTTTTACATTGTGAAGTAGCTATACGCCTAACCCTGCTGATTCACATTATACTAGAAATGACTAGAAATTTTCGAACGAGATTCGAACTAAAATCTAGACAAAAATAGTATAATGTAATTCAAGCTTAATAGAAATAAAGATAATTAATTTAATATTTCATTAAATTTATCAAATACATCTAGAAAATAAATTAAACTTACAGAGAAATAAATTAATATATAATGAAACTGTCGCGATTTCAATGTAGGTACTTTTTCTATCTTGATTCCTTCATATGTACTTTATGAAACAACCGAAATAGAAATTCCTGAACATGAAATAACGTATTTTTTAAATAATTTTTAAGACAAGGACCAAAATAGAAAAAAATAGTATAAACAAAACGTTTCGTAAGACAATTCAGCACACTTGTCCCTTTAGAAAACTCGCGGCAAGCCGCTCGTTTCTAACAAAGACGCGTGCACTGAAATTATGTCTTCTGAAACTTGCATCTTAATATACTATTCTATTCAAGTTACGGTACACAAATAATGAGTAACAGAGTAACCAAAATGATAATAAATTGCCCGTGTTTAGCAAATTGATAACTAGGTGCTGCAACATCATCAAAGTAAAATTTTAATTTTAAAATCAAAAAAATTTACTCGTATTTACATACCACTATTTAAATACACCAGTATTTTGCCACGGGTGAAAATAAACTGAAATCTTTATTACAACCCTTCAAATAAGTATTGACCTAACGCTTTTTGTCAGCTGACATTTTTTTGCCATATTTGCTGTTCCCTATATCTTTAATTATCAAAGAATTTGTTACGAAATTTTTGTGGAAGTCAAATACGAGTTATAAGGGTCTGGTTAAAGCTAAACATCTACAACTTTGTTGCCCGCCTTACTGTCTGGTGATAGTAATTATTTTCTGTTGCATTGTAACCGCTCGTTAAGTTCATGTTAGTCTCTTTAATATCCCTTCTTCCTCTTTGCTTTAATATACAGGTTGTTTCAAATTAAGTGGCTTACCATTGGGGTCTCGGAAACTATCGGGTGATCGCGGATTAAAGTTAGTTCTCGATGAATGGAGAATTTGGGAAATTTCTATATTTGACAATTAAGTAAATGGTGATGTAAGTTAAGAATCTGCTTTATTATGAAGTAAACAACATTGTTATTGAAACGTGACATTTGTATTTTATTCTCTACGTAGGAGTAAGACAAAAGGACCTCATTAAATGGTTTGTTATTTTCAAATATTTATTCTGAAATCCTTCTTTAGATTTTTTCGCATATTTTGCGACATGATAGATTCTATATGTGGGTGAGTTGATGTATGCAGAGTGCAAAAGGAATACAAAGTTTAAGACTATATTTGAATTCACTGGTAGAATTTAAATCGAGGAATATTGTATCTCTGAGTTAAATGGATACTTAGAGAGTAGAGAACTACCAGTACGTCAATTTGTCTTTCAACATCTTGTCTTGAAAGACAGTAATGACAGAGATTTGCTCTGAATTTGCAAAAGTTTGGTTCATGCAATCACTTTTTAACTGGAAAGTGATTTTGATTATGGTTTATGAAGGGCCTAATATTTGATTTTATTGTTAATATACTTAATAAAAAATAAGAAAATTTATAATACTATTGAAAGTTGCTTGTAATGTAACTGCCCCAAAAGAGAGAGATACTACTTGTTTGCGGTGAGAAGAGAAGAAAGAAAAAAGGGATTTTTAAAATAACTAGACACAACTTCAGTATGTGAAGCTAGGAAGAACCGGGATTGGCGGCTAGAGTGTACATAACCAAAGAAAAGCACGACGTTGTATTCATTTTTATACTCAAACTCAAATAAAATATAAACGTTACAATAAATCACTTAAAATAATTGAACTAAATCAGTACGTTTGTTGTTGCTTGTCGACTTTCAAGCACTGTCGTGAATATATTTGAGATTATGAATGCTTTTAGCACGCTAATCAGTGATTATGATGCAGGTATAATAAAAGAGACGTATAAATAATAATTGGTGCAAATTATGTCATACGTATATAAAAAGTTGAACAAATATCAGAAATATGAATACTTATGGTAACAATAATTATATGCAATACTTGAAAATAAATTTAGAACACGCAAACGAAATGTCGCGAATGAATGCAGTCACCTTAAAAATACCTCACGATCGACTGTTTAAGCATCCCTGGTCCCTTATTCCTGAGCATTCATAATCTCGTTCGTATTCGTATTTGCAATCGTTTTCAAGTTAGTAGTGATAGTAGACTGCATTTCAAAAATTATACTGTATATGGCAGTATCAGTGTCAGTTGAATTGTTACAATTATTCAGATCACTTACAAGTTAAAAGTTTATTTTTTATCAAATATTTATTAACTATAAATAATTTGTAAAATATGTGAATAAATGGTAAAATGCAGTTGACAATAATAATAACAACATATACGATATTGTTTTGAAATACAGACTACTGTCACTACTGACATGAAAACGAACGCGAATACGAATTCGAACGAAATGACGAACGCTCAAGAATATGGGCCCTGGAAGACAGCCTCAAATAGAAACTCTTAAATAGTGGCGTAGCAATCGGGGATGCATTGAACACAAGGTGCAGTAGACAGAGGTTCATGAATAAAGGAAGCCCATGGGTTATTGGGATAAAAGTAAACACGAAAATATTTTGGATCTACTAAATATTGTAGACTCAATGACTTTTTTTAGATTTTAGTTAGTATACGGGACTTTTACATCTTCAAACGGTCAAATATAACAAAAAAGCATACGCGCATTGTGAGATTAGCAGATTAAGGGTCGTGATATCATGGCAATATAAGGGCCCAATTCTCAATTTTCACCATTCCGATATGACATGAAATGATAAAGTTATATACAATAAACGAATCTGAATAACGCACGGCCATGATAATAATCTTACCGAAGCACGCCACCGCAGCGTAATGAAGACACACCAGTACCAATCTATGTTTTAGCAAGAAATGTGACCAATTTATGTGGGAGCGATGTTACAAAGGAATTATGGTATGCTTACAATTCGTGCCATTTTGACGTCACTAACTGCAATGCTTGTTTAACAGGAACCCATGCTCACTTTACTAGTTGGAAATATTAATGGTTTCATTTAAATAATATCAACACCGACTAATTTAAGGATATATATATATATATATATATATATATATATATATATATATATATATATATATATCCTTAAATTAGTCGGTGTTGATATTATTTAAATGAAACCATTAATATTTCCAACTACAATACAGGGTGTTTCTCAGATACGGGACACCCCGATTATTTTCTTTATTATTGGAAATACAAGAAAATCATTAAAATAAAATTTCTTATATGACTGTCATTACATTTCTTTCAATCTTTCAATCGTCATTCTTTTTCATAGCCAACCCTACATCCCCCTTCTTTTGTTTGTTGGCAACGCTTTCAAGAATCTTCGGTTTCTTCTAAGATCTTGTTTTTGTGTCTGTACTACGTACGATCTTGGTTCTTCAGATTCCTTTTTGATTATACCTTCTTCCATCTTATCTGTTATCCACACCTTCTCTCCTTTTCCTAATTTGATCAATGGTTTTGCTTTATGTCTTCTGTCGAAATTAGCTTTTTGTTTTAACTGTTCTGCTTCTATTACATCTTCTTTTACCATTCTTTCGATTTCATTTTTCGTATCTTCTAATAAAGCTATAGGTACTCTTCGTTGAGTTGTTATACACGCAGGTGTTTTGTCTTGCTTTATTTTTATTTGATATTCCTTATTTTTCATTTTACCCAAACCCTGAAATAGTTCTCGATATTCTGACATTACTTTTTGTTCTAATGTGCTTCTTTGAGTTTCATTGATATCTACGTTGTTTATTTTTATTTTAAAGTTTGTGGGCATATTATTTTTTATTTCCACTATACCTAACTTCTCCAAATCAGGCCTTCCCAACAGGTTGTTATTTGTTTCCAAGACGTATGCCTTTATTTCGATCTTCTTTCCATTCCATTCGATTGGCACTTTGGTTTTTCCTTTGACCAATAGTTTTGTTTGTCCAGGTCCTAGGAGTGTGTCTTTTGTATTTTTCAATTGTATTTTAAATCTTTTCGAAAGTATTTTAAAAACCTTCCAAGAAATTATATTTGCATCAGCACCTGTGTCTATTTTAAATCTAACTTTTAAATTATCCATTTTAAATTTTACATACCATGGGAAGTTATTATTATCACAGCTCTCTATTCTTTTTATTTCACCCACATCTACATCGCTTGTAGATTCACTTGAATCTTCTTTAACTTCATTTACTTTTCTTGTAAGACACATTTTTGCATAATGTCCTCTAAGTGAACATTTGTTACACTTCACATCTTTTGCTTTGCAATCTTGATATGGATGTCTTGGCTTTATTCCACATCTTATACATACCTTTTCTTTATCTTTATATGTATTTTTTGATTTATACTTCATTTGTGTTTTAATTACATTTATTTCTTTTTCTAATAGTCGTATTTCTTTATTTTGTTCTCTAATAGACTCTGTTTGCAAAATTTTATCAATCGCTTGCTGTAATGTTAGTTTCCCATCTAACTGAATTGTTTCTGACAGTCTTTGATCTCGAATTCCTACTACCAACCTATCACGTATTAATTCGTCTTCTCACGTGTCATATTTACATTTTTTTCCTAATTCAATCACAGTTGTTATGTATTCTTCAGCCTTTTCTGTTTCTAACTGATTTCTTTTATTAAATAATGCGCACCTGACACCATGTAAGATAATCAACGATAGCAACAGATATATTATTATTAATGTTTATATTTCTTATATGACTGTCATTACATTTCTGTCAATCTTTCAATCGTCATTCTTTTTCATAGGCAACCCCACAATATATATATATATATATATATATATATATATATATATATATATATATATATACTAAAATAACTAAGCATGTCGAATAGAAATGCAATTACACTTTGATAATAACACATAACACTTATGTTAAACATGCGGCTACAATGTTAGTTTAGCGAGAACTGATGTACGTAAAACTAACTATTTATGTACAATTTCAACTAATTCGCGCAACTACAAACTTAGAGCGTGTGAATAATCACATAATGTAACACATGTCGACAGGCTGTTTAAACATGATAATGCGATTTCACTTTAAGAAGGGCCTTTGGTGCACTTGCTAAGTTCATACGAATAATTTCTTATTATCAGCGCAGACGAACGCATTGTCGCCTCATGAACTCAAATTGCGAACTGCCGCTTCTTGCATCGGCAATGAGCTGCTAAATGAATTTTGCTGACTACTAAAGTTTGCCTTCTTATATCTTGCCTAAGTTCTTTGTATATTTTATAACATTTCTCAATGTTACAATATTATATCACTTGTCAGTGTCATGACATTATTTGTCACATGTTAATAAACAAACACACATGCACCAAATTCGTATTTTCTTGTTATGCTCAACCAACATTGTGAAAATACCGTGACTACATACACTGTCACACTTTCTTAAACATTAATATCAGATCACGATGAAATAACAAAACAAAGCAGGGTGAATTAGATTTGCTCGTAACCAGAAAGTTTTGCAATTTTGTCACTGTTTACAAACGAATTCAGATTTTGTTCAACTACTTGCGATGGTCGTGTATATAGACGCTACTCAGCCGCTACTAAACAGGAAGTGGATAGATTTGGCCCTGGATCCTTGATGGTTTGGACTGGAATCAGTAGAGACAACAGAACTGATCTTATTGTGTTTCTTATGACTAAATGCAATGAGTTATATTGAAAATATTTTAGAGGTCCATATGGTGCCTGCTGCTTATGGTGTCGATCCCAATTTTATTCTAATGCGGGACAATAATGTAAAGCCATATACTACCGGCATCACCAAAAAAATCACAACAGCGTAGAATTCGGACCCCCCTGGAGTAGCCGGCTTTAAAACATGAATTCTATTGAACACGTACGGGATCAGCTTGACCAACATGCTTACAAACGCCTTAATCCACCACAAACCATCCAGGAACTGACATAAGCCCTGAGGAATGGGACAGAATACCTCAAAAATCCCTTCGCACTAGTGCGAAGCATACCACGCAAGTGTGAGGAAGTAAATCGTGCTCGTGGAGGACACATGCAGTATTAAACCTCATCAATCCACAGAAAACTAGACTCTCATTTATACTATGGCACTTTGTTTTGCGTTATCTATTTAAATTTTTAAGTGTAACTTAGAAATAATTGAGAGTTACCATATCAAACTTGATTCGCCTAAAGCTCTTATTTAAAAAGAGTAAAATTACTGTAAGAATGTGGCACTGACGTCACGACAAATGTGCAAAGTTTATTTACTTATTTATTTATACTCTCCCAGAACAGGATACGTAAGTATACCAAAAAACATGGGAGAGGCAACAAAATACACAAAATTAACAGGCAAGAATAGACAGACTATGGAAATATAGCGAATAAAAAATACAGAAATATCCAAATTCCATGTTTAAAATAGCAATAAGCTTTAAGTAAAGTATCACTTCCGATTGATCGTTTGTAAATAAAATCTAATTTGTTGTTCCAATAAATGAAAAGTCTGTAGTACGAAATTTGGGATTATATTTTTTATGTTTCTCCTCGAAAATCTGTTAAGAGCTACAAATTAAGTACCACTTCGACTTTACCATATAAGTATAGTCAAAATCTAATATGTTGTTTCAAATTATACACGAGTTTTAAATACCAAATTTAA
>OY720448.1:60510607-60900607 GCA_963082715.1 Harpalus rubripes | reverse complement strand
GAAGGCAATAACTAAATTACATTTGCACTCATGTTTTATCCTATATGCATAATTGTTTTTTAGTTACATCAGAAATCAGAATAAATTGTATGACTAAAAATGGTGTCATCATTTTAAACTCTCTATTTAATAAATAAAATAAATATGAATACATCAAAAAATTATAGTAGGTATATTATCCAACGGCGCTATAAAGATGCGCTTATTTTTGAGGATAAAATTTACAACACGAGCGAAAGGAGCGAGCAATGGTTTTAATCATCCGATCTAATAATAGCCATTATAGCGTGTTGTACAGTATATTTTATTTACGACTTATGTAATACATAGAAGTTTTATTTTATAATTTCGATGATTTATGACCCCAAACCAAAAAAATATCCACATAATGTATTTTTTGAATAAAATTAACCCTCCGTGTAGAGTATGGTATAAGAGACCACGGCAAATTTAAATTTTAGATAGTTTGTGTATTATTTTTTTCAAAATTTCTACCGCCATGGTACGTTTTAAGTATCTCACTAGCAACTGTTTTCCCTATACAAAACTGTTTTCAAAATTTCAAATAGTTGCCGCATGGCAGCTTGTCCTGACATACTCCGCCCAATTAAACGTGTAACAAGATACATGGTGGTTCAAAAGTACAAGGCTTCATAGTATGAATTCTAGACAACAACACGAGAAAAAAATCCTAATAAACATTCATACTATAACGCTTCCTTACAGAGATACAGAAGATTTATTTTAAGTGAAGCGTTATACTGAAATAGCTGCAAATAATTGGCTTAAATCAATTTATCCCCTATTATTTTATTTATTATTTTAGTGAAACACTTCAAATTAACAGCCTGTATATACGTATATATATATATATATATATATATATATATATATATATATATTATTCAGACATTACTTTTAACTTTATCTCATCAAATCATGAAACTTTTATATGAAACATTTTTTAATATCTTTTATAATTAGTAGTATTTGACATTTTCTAAAATCCCGATTTTAAATCATTTAAGCGACTCCTCTTATATTTTCTTAGATCCCAATAAAAACTTAATTAATTTGTGTATATATATATATATATATATATATATATATATATATATATATATATATATATTCGCATTTTATTTTTTAGTTTTTATATTTTTTGATAATAATTTGTATATTTTTAAATAAATATTCTTATAAGGCAATTTTTTCAATTATTTAGGCGTTGTTCTCAAAGTTTAGAAAATATATGGTAAAATTGTAAGCTCTTTTTCTTTTGGTCTCCACAGATCACACTTGATCGAAACTGTCTTAGAAGGGCACCGACCGATGAAGATTGCACCTGACAACTATGCCCTGCGGGATTTATATATGACATTATATAGCACAATTTAATATACATATTATTATTATTATTATTATTATTATTATTATTATTATTATTATTATTATTATTATTATTATTATTATTATTATTATTATTATTATTATTATTATTATTATTATTATTATTATTATTATTATTATTATTATTATTATTATTATTATTATTATTATTATTATTATTATTATTATTATTATTATTATTATTATTATTATTATTATTATTATTATTATTATTATTATTATTATTTATAATATATATATATATATATATATATATATATATATATATATATATATATATATATATATATATATATATAATCATCCATTTTTTGGCATTTTAGTTTTACACATGCAACACAAAGCTAAAACTTTTGAAAACTACTTTAAACCATCGTAGATTTGGTCATTAGTAGCCCGATTGTTTTTAGATCGCAATAGTGGACCAGGTCCATGGTAGATTCTCTTACCTTCACTTAGATATGTATTTAATTAGCTTATGGCAGTATGCCTACAAGAATTAGTTAGTTATTGCATGCAAGTTGCAGTAATGTATATTGAAAGACAAGTATGAAAATGATCCTTAATGGAATACGAGTATAGTTTGCGTAACCGAACCGTAGGCGAGTTACGCAAAGTACGAGTATTACAAATGGACTTTGTAATATGTGTTTTTCATACTATTTTTTTTTATTTCGCATTAATTTACATTTATTTCATGAATATTATTGAAAGAAATATTAAAATATCAACGTTGGTAACACTAACAGTTTCAATAAAAATTTAAAATTTAATTTATTTTGACATTTGACATTTTGGCAACAGTTGCAATACTAATTTCACAGTTACTTAATTTATTTTTTGTAAATAAAATCATTTATGGCCAGTTATATATAGTTAAATTTTAACTGTGAGTTGTTAAATATTACTATCAAAATTTCGATACGCAAAAAACACTAACCGAAACAAACAGGTTTACTAAACATTTTCTAAAAGAAGGAGAACGCTATATTTAACTTTTTTAAATTATAAAAAAGTAACTACTTTTTACAATAAAATGTATGAAGAAACTAATATTTTTTAAAAAAAATTGTATTGTGTTCGCAGTGTTGTTTGTGTTTACTTAGCATTACGTTTACAGTTTGATGAAACAACTTTTGTATGAAGATAATTTTTTTAAATTTGTTTTGTTATGAAAATATTCAGTTATGTTTGTGTTTACCTAATATGGTTTACAATATTATGAAACAACCTGTACTTACTTTAATCTGGTAAACAACTTTTTCGCATTATATATCTTATACACTTCAGACCACAATTCAAAATATTAAGTTTCCATTTAAAAATTCTACATAAAAATATTTGAACCATGAACATTAAAAAAGAAGATCTAACCGAAAATATAGCATAACGGTGGTTTTGAAACGGTACCTGGAATTGATTGTAGACTGATAAACCATAGAGGTAACTTTTATGCTGTTTAAAAATTTGAAACAATTTTCCAAGTTCTAGTTCGGCGTCTCTTAGAATCGAACCCGGTCCGACAGAATCATAATTGGTCATTTAACGCAAACACCCACGCGACCTGATGAATATATATCACGACTCATCTGTTTCTGAGTGTTTGTAGGAATCTGCTGCTATTCGCAAATTACCATAATTACCATTGCCATAATAGAGAGCTCTTTTCAGTCGTTACCGTACGGGCTTATCAAGTTGTCATGAAGGAAGCATATCACAGGTCATTATTAGTGCGAATTGAAAATTGGAAATAATATTCAAGAACTTCAACCGGATTCGAACTTCCAGTCTTAGTTGTCACAAACTCAATCGGCCACATAATACAATCAACCTCGCTAATAATTGTTAATTTTGGCAAAAAATCAAGTTATTAAAATAAAATTTGAAATTCCTGGTCTATTACTTGTATATTTAGTTTAATATTTTTAAAATTATTAAAACTGGTTGAACGTGGAAGTTGGAATGCAGACTTTATCTACATGGGAGTTAAATCAGATTTTAATTTAATTTTAATTCTTAACTAATGGTTAATAAACAGTCACTGTAACTAGAGGTGCTAGAATCGGTCCTAAACAAATGATAGCTAAACTGCAGGAATGCTAAAAAAAACTTTCAGTGAGCAAAGACATGAAGAAAAAAAAAAAGAATTCCAATAAAAGAACATTATAAAGATGTGAGTTCGGAATATTATCTAAACATGCGGGGCGTGTATTATAGATGTAAAAGCGTGATTTAAGTTGGTATTAAAAAAGCAGTCAGTGCAGTAGAACAAACAGGAAAGCGGAAGAAATAAATAAATATTATCATCACGGCTTATTACCCATTGCTGTGTGTGCCAATCTGCTTTGTACACAGATATCGATAATGATGAAATATTTGCACCGTGCGGGCGGTTACCAGGCGTCACCTCACGGGCACTCATTGCTGGCGTGGATAGTGCACCATAGGAGTCAATTTTGTGCCATTTAAAATTCGAAAATATTTGGCGTCGGTCGGGATCGAACCCAGTTCCCCAGATTCGCGACCTAGTACTCAGGCACTCGGCCACGAGACTGGAAAACAATCTTTGTAAACCAAATATTACAAAATACTAAGAATGCAAAGAATGAGAAGAATAAGGCAAGTGGAAAGATTTTGGGAAGGAAAGCTTCCAGCAAGAAATACAAAAAGAAAAGAAGAAGAAAGAAAAGAAGGTAGACAAAAAAGAGAAAGCTCAAAGGAGTCGAAAGGGATTTGAGTGCGATAGATTTGAAGAAGTGGACAGATAAAGCAAACAAGAGAAATAAATGGAAAGAAGTATAGCCTATCAACCATAATACAGGTTGTTAAGGAATTTGTGTCACAAATTTATATGGTATGCAAGGGATGCAAAATAGACTAATTTTTACGTATAAACTTATCCGGAAACGCAACGATTTCGAGATACAGGCTCCTAAGACTAATTTATTTCATTTTTTTATTTGTTTATTGTACATAAGTATACAAACTTTTTACAGTTGACTGGAAATAAACATTCATGTAATAATTATAACTTATATCTTAGTTAAGTGTATTTATTTATATAATACAAACATATAAAGTTCAGCGCAATAGGGAGATATTTTAATATTCAACATTTAATTAATTAATAAAAGACTAATTATCTACCTTAGTTTTATGTGGCTGTGCTGTGACCTATCAGTTCAATTAATAATTTTTAATAATTTTATGAATTTTTGCAATACTTTAATAATTGCTTCGTTGGAGTATATTCTCATACAGCTGCCGTAAAATCTGCCGTACATTAATGCAATGTTAGCGTAATCGCGAACACTATGTTTATTAATAATGCGTCTACAATACGATGATAAAAGTTAAAATAAACGAAATTATAATGGAAGTGACAGGTCAGAGCCAACTAAAATAAAGGTAGAAAATTACTCTTTTCAGAGCTTGTAGCTCGAAAACGGCGCGTCTCCGGATATGAGTTTACTAGTAAAGATTAGCTTATTTTACATCCCCTACATATCATATAAATTTATAACCCGTATTAATTAACATTCTGTATATATACGATTCCAGGACAAGTGTAGTAATGGAACTTCTATGGCAAAATTTACTTATTGTATCTATAAATGTAAAATCAATGTTCACAACTAGTTTACCTTAACAGTATTCGTGGTAACATAAAAGTTTCCTAAAAGCTGGGTTTACCTGTGAAAATATAATATAAAGAATTTTAAATTTAGCACCAAAACCTTGTATTAAGAAATAGAACAATGTCATTTTGGAACCGTTCTCCTTTAACTTCAGAAAATGTTTGACATGAGTAATTCTTCAACTAATTAATTAGTTTTTTAACTATAAATAACAAAGTTATAATTTTAATTATGTGACAAATGAGGGTCGAAAGTTTTAATTTCATACAAAGGTTTCAATTTAACACCAAAATATCATGTAAACGTATAGAATTAACAAACTGAACAATGTCATTTTTGTCACTTTTTCCATTTAATTAGAGTAATTTTTTTAAACGAGTAGACTAATTCATTTACTAATTAATTAATTTTTAACTATAACAAAATTATAAATATAATTGGATAAATGCGGGTCTAAAAGATTAATTTCTTATAAAGGCTTGTAGATAAAAATAGACCACTATCACCTCCCCTCCTAATTAATTTTGTTCTATATTTTGGTTCTTTGCCTACAGATATTAAAATAATTTGAAAACTTTAATGAAAGTATTTTATTTGTTGATACTAATACATGCTGTAAGTGCACACAAGAAGAAATAAAAGAAAAATTCAGGTACTGTAATTTTTTTTAAAGATCCGATCAAGGTTAATTTTATCATGAACGAATTAATAAGGAGCGTGTGCGCTAAGGATGGATATAACATGCTTGTCTTTCAAAAATTCATATTGTTTCGACTAAGTTAAGCGTCAGTAGCTTATTTTTCATATATTTGGTTTTACATTTGCTAATAAACTTACCAGTTGACTTAGTTTTGAATTTTGAATGCTTTTAATGTAACATATTTTTATAATAATAAAATAACTTTAGTATCTAATATACCATCATAAAATCTCAGTAAACGACACTACTGAATTTGACAGAACAAAATCTTAGTTCATATAATTCGTAGATGACCTTGATCGGACATCTTTGAATAATTTTGCTGTAGGTAAATACTCTCCTTTTGTTATAAGATAAAAAATTGTTTTCATAACTTGCTATGTTTATTTTGTATGAAATTTTATTACCTAACATATATTTTAAAAATAAATAGTTGCCATTTTGAAATGGTTAAAATATTTTATTAACTTTTTTAAAAAACCAATCCATTTAATAATTTTTGAATTCTTGATAATTAAATTAATACAGATGAGTGACATATCGTTGAAAATCTAGAAAATCTCTTTTCAATGGTATAACTTTCCAATAAGGTGTCCATATAAAAATTAAAACTTTAAAAGGATAACTCGAAATTCAAGAGTGATAAAAACTTTGAGCATCGCCTTTCCAAAGAAAAGAAGAAAGTACCCTAAAGAAGTGCAAACCAAAATGAAGAATGATTACACATTTAGAAGTTATATCTACGTAGGTTACCTATACATTTTCTCCCAAATAACGACACACCAACAAAGTGGTCTTCTAATAGGGTAATACAGTGTTTACCAAACTTTTTTTTCCTCGTGCCCCCTTCAGGCATAAAAAATCTTCGCGCTCCCTTCAGGCTTCAAAATATCTTTGCGCCCCCCTAACTCTGCCCATTGCTGTAGTTTTTAAACCGGAAATAATTACTTAATTTTCTTTCGCACTCACCTTGGAAAATTTTGCGCCCCACAATTTGGAAAACCCTGGTGTAACATTTGTCTACCGGTTTATTACTTTTATTGCTGATTATACAATGCTAATTATGGTACAGGGTACTTTTTTTGTCTAATATCCAGTGTCCAGCATTGACGCCGATGAGATCTGGTCACTTTAGATTAAAGTAAAGTTGGATTTATAAGTCGCACAGCGCACAGAAATAATTTAGCATAGCATAGCACAGAATTTAAACATATGGAAATACGTGCATTCATTCATAACTCGCACAGCGCACAGCGGCGCATAGGAAATAATTTAGCATAGCACAGAAATTGACCAATGTTCATTTTCCTGTGCTTGTGTGTGCATCATTCATCGTGCATCATAAATAATTAATATACTACTTATTAAGTAAAATTAGGGTTAGTTTTACAATCCCTAGTTAAAATTTCAACAGATAAATGAACAATATATCAAATTATTGATAGTATAAATTTATTATTTGACAGTTTCTGTGCGCTGTGCCACTTATAAATCCAGCTTAAAACTATGATATGTAGGTGTCACTGTGAAGCTAATTTTATGTAAATTCTAATAAAAAATATAAAGATACAGATGCCCTATGCTAGATATAAAGTTGTACCCATTTCCGCTAAAACCGAAAGTGATACAACATTCCTACTATGATCATCTTAGGAGCCCCTTTGTCTACTTTAAGTTTGTTTATTAACATTTTTTTGTGTATCTCAAAATAAGCGAAATATTCTTGACTACGTACTTACGCCAGGCACCCTGTTTAGTAAATATGTAAGTATGTATTTAAATTAATAAAAATTAAATAGCGGTAGATATTTCGCTGGCCACGCTACATGTTTTATAATAAATTTTGTTGAACAGTGATTAATTAATATACAATCCATGTCTAAATTATTTTGTATGTGCGATTTTCCTTTCATATTAAATGACAGTGCAAATAATGAATATTGGATGTTTCATAAATCATATTAACTCAAGCACAGCGTTAAAAATGTCAAACTCTGATTTTAAAATATCTCCTCCCTGTTGCTTTCATGACCAGCCGCTAAAGAACTCAATCCCGGTTTGTTGGCTGAATTCCAAAAATCTGCATTCAGAGGGAAATGGAAAACTGGAGCAGTGAGCATTACTCCCCCGCAGATGTGAAGACAGCCGGAATTTTTTTTTTAAATTATGTAAAATTATATTCTCTAATGAGCTTAGTATTTAGCTAGATGACTCTTGCAATATTTTACTTCTTTTATTGTTACACACCTACAAGGTAATTTTAAATTTTTTAACAAATTGCTAATTTTTTAATTATTAATTGTAAACCTATTGTTTAAATTACAAAGTTGGGAGCGAGCTTTAATGCCACTTCTTGCATGAAAAAAATCTTGAATTTTACTTTCGGTTTTTCTGGAAGATATATCAACGTCAACATTGATTTTTTAAATAGTATGCTACATACATACAGATATATACATATATATATATATATATATATATATATATATATATATATATATATATATATATATATATATATATATATATATATATATTCTAAAAGTAATTTAAATTAGCTTTACAGTAATATCAAATACTTACATTTTAATAAAAAATTAACGAGGACATTAATTTGTTGCAATTATAAAACTGTATTGCATTATGAGTTTGCTAAGATATTCGTGTTTTCTTTGTTTGAGGAAATATTTGAACGTTGCTCCCATGTATTATTTGTCTTCTAATCTGTGAAACTAACCAAGTACAAGTCTTCGATCATGCAGCTATAAAAGGTTTGATTAGAAATTGTGATTGTTTCAAAGTAAAAGATTTAAATACAGTTTTTAATATTTAATAAAATACCAGAAATACTAAGAGAGTTTAAGGATACGAGGTCTGGGGTATATGTAAAAAATATATTGTTACATTTGAAATTTATAAAGAAATACACGATTTTGGTTTATCATACATAAATTCTAAAACTCTGTTAAAACACTCTCAGATGACGACCACATTGAACAAGTTTCTTCAAAAAGTTGATATAAATGTAACGTTTTTTTTTTTTAATTTGACGTCGTTTTTCACTGAAACTATTGCACTTACTACAGTGTCGGTGCGATAAAATATGCACTCAGTGTCAGCTAGTTGACAGAGCCATTTTGTAATAAGTGGAAAACGTGGCACCGAAAATGTACGCCAAAAGTGCGCACTCAATTGATAAGTGGAAAACACTATACTAATAGGTTTCCATATACAGGCTGATTAAAAAATAGGGACAAATAAAAACCTATAGTTTAGATTACAAAGTTTCACGCGAGGTTATAAGAGTATCTTTTACTTTCTTTATACCATAATGATTTTCATCTAAGATTTTCATCGTATGTCGCTTTTTGCTGTTAAAAGATTCTGAATTCTAATTCCGATTTCGTCGGAACAGAAATAGTTGATTTATTAAATGAAACTGTACATATATTTTTATAATTTCGGGAAGTATTTAAAATTAGCAATAAATAAGAGTTTAAAATTTTTTTTTCAAAAAACCCAAACCACTTCTTAGTTTTTTTTAAATTATTACATTGTTCATGTAATACAAGTTAAAAATAATTAAAAGAAACACTTTTCTATTACATTTCAAATACAATATAATGTATACATTCTATACTTATGATTAAGGAATGGTGACACGGTTGTCAAAAATTCGGGTTTTTTCGAGATATGCCTGGCCCACTGAATTTTTTTGAAAACACACAACTCACTTTTGGGTTTTTTGAAAAAAAATTATAACATTGTTCATGTAATAAAAGTTAAAAATATTTACAAGAAACACTATTTTATTACATATCAATTACAATACAATGTATATATTCTAGATTCTAGCGAACTTATAATAACCAGCTCGCCGTGCCGCTTGTGTTTTGGTTTCTGAATGAATATAGTATTTAGTTAGAGAGTTCTGAGAGAAAGCAGTCGATAGACTGGGCAAATGTTGCTAAAACAAATTATGGTAAAACCAAATGCAAACATTGTTATATATTAATAAGTTAAAAATTAGAAAGTTAAAAAACATTTACAAAATTGTATAAAGTACAAAAAAATAGTGATACGTGCAAGTTCATCATTGTCGTCAATACTAGTTATGGGTGATTCGGATGGTGAAATAGAAGACAACCTAAAAAATGTCAGTGTAATTTATCAAATTTTGTTGTAACGACATCGTAAAAAAAAAATGCAAAATCTATAATAATATTGCTTTATTCTTTCATTGCGATAACATCGTTTTTAATATTGCATACCGGCAAATGATTTTAGATGTCGGTCTGCCTTAAAATAAAGTAAAAATATTGCAAACAGCAAAAGTTTTAAGAACATCATCAATTCTTTACGACCTATGTAAAATCCTCCTAATCGCCTTAAATTAGGAGGTAAATTACTAGACGAAGCAGCAAATACGGTGGATCGAAATGAAAACTGTTCCTTTACGTTATTATTAGACGGGTGGTCAAGTATCAGAAATGATCCTAAAATTGCCCTCAGTATCCATTTTTATGACCTTACCCAATTCTTTAATAAATTCTTTAACATGCCTAAATTTTTATAATAACTGGATTGTTAACGGGTTTTTTCATGAAAACCCTTAATGGTGAATTCGGTCGTAAATAACACAGTTAACCTATTATTACCAAAATCTAATAGTTCTCAAATTAACTAGTATATAAGTGACGGGTAGTAATCTAGCAGCAAATTTAAATTCCAGAACAAAAGGTGAAGAGATTCTACTTGCAAATAAACTTACAGGTAAGGAAATGTGCAAAAACTTGCCCTTAATAATTATATAAGAAATTAAACGGTTGATGTTTACGACAGCAAATAATTTAAAAAAATAGGCTAGTAGCCCAAGCCTTGTTTTAGTAAAACGCTGTTTTAAGAAATGTCAAATTTCATTATTTATTAATAATAATAAATAATATCAATTTATCAAAATATGATTTTAGAGCAGAACAAAGATTATATAGATAAATAGACAAATTATGGAAAAAGTGATTTTTATATTGAAATTTGACTTCCATCTCGACTCCCACGTAATATAAACATATTTTACAAATTTAGACTCCATTACTTATATTTCTAAATTTTTATTTCATATAAATAATTTATAACACAAACTATTTTATTAAAAGAATGGATTTAAAAATTATTTAATAATGTTGTGACTTGTGACCTCATAATTCCAATACTGCTTCAGTCAGTGTACATACTCTGTTGATTTGATTTTCCGCAAAATTACTTGGTGCAGTTTTGTGTTAATACACGTGCAACATAATAGAAAAACAAGTGATATTTTATAGATTTTACTTATATTTTCTTTGGGATTGGCAAACAAGGTTAATTAATCTAAATAGAGTTCCCTCTACTTTTTTTGTCATTTATAAAGAGCTACTATTTATTGGACAGTACATTAATTAAATGGTCAGTATTAAATGATAAGTAACTTATAATAAAAATGTAATATAATATAGCCCATTCTAAACTAATTTAACTTAATCTAATCTAATCTGAACTAACCTCTACTAACTAAACCCTAAATTTACTTAACCTAATCTAACATGGACATAATATTTGTGTTTAATGATCATTTATTTTACAAAATAGTGATCATTTATGTGAAAAAATACTGATAAAATAAATAATATTTGATGTCAAAAGCATAAAATTATATTATTTTTTTAACTAATAGTGTTTTAATTTGTCATCAAGATTAACATAAAAAAATAAATAATTGGTAATCTCCATTACGATCCTTATGTCGTAGTGTGTACAATAGAACCTGTAGATTATTTTCTGTATTTGGAAATCTTTTATTTGTAATATGGAAGGTATGAATAGTATAAAAGGATGTTAAAATGTATCTTATGCACGTTGTTATTCTGTGTACTGTGGTATTCTTGAATACGTTTGTTAATTCCTTTGTTTGAGCTAAAAATGTCATATGAACATAGATCCTATTCCTTCTAGTTACCAAAATACAAGAGGTTGAAGTTCTATAAATAATACGAATTTTTTAATTTTTGTAATCAAGGTACTTTCAGAAAACAAGAGTTATATTGAAAAGTCATACCTTATTTGTATTAATTAATTTATGTATTAATTAATTGTCTTAATTAAAAATTGTTGTACTTTTGATTGTATTTTTGTTTCATAATGGATGGTTATAGTACTGCTGAATATGCAGATGTTACGTCCCTCCGGTGCGAAGGACTAAGTAATAAGGACCTAGTGGCTCGAAGGACCAAATGTTCAATCCCTAAACCAGCGAATCCGGCCTAGAAGAACCAAATGTTTTGATCCTGCTCGCAAGCCCAAATGTGATGTCTCTAGATCAGCGAATCCGGCCTAGAAGCACCAACAATGTGTTTGATGTTAAATTCAATGAACAAAGCAACTATATGTAAACCAAATTAATTACAACCTTCGATAGCTGGTTCACATCACTGGACTTGGCCAATACGCGGGATAATATTAATTTGTGAAACGTACTAATTAACAACGAACGAAGGACCAGCTAGTTTTACGAACTAACAAACGTGCTAAGTATAATTGCAACAAAATAACAAACAACTGAAAAACAATTTTGAGAGATATGTGATAGCTTATTGAATACAAGTACAATACAAATACGATATTTGTAGAAATTAACTAAATCATTTAATAAGTGTATGACCAAACAAATTTAGTTAAACAATATTAAGAACCCTAAATGAACTTAATAATAACCAACTAGAATGCAAAACTTGTTGCATTGACTGTACCTATGCGACAATAACAGCAGATGTGCTGTGGATGACGTCACTCGAACGTGAACGTGTGCAAACAGGTTTACAAAGAAATAATAAAAATTTCACCCAAGGAAATATGAATCAAATCCCTAACAACACGAGTTCCCGTGAGAAATCAAATTGTATAATTCGGTCGCAGCCGTATATTAATGTTAATAAATAGTTTAAGATACTACAGATATTTCAAACAATTCTAAAATTAAACTTAAACACGCAGAAAATATATAACTAATTTTTCCAAGTAACAGAAACAGTTATTTCTATTTATTTATGGACTTATTTAAATAGAGTCAGGGCGGGTTACCCGTTCTATTCCCATGTGCAGCGGGTTTCTACCTCAAAGGAGTTAACATTTTCCAATTCCTCTCATTTAAGACATATTAGTCTTAAACAGCAGATATGATTTTTATTTATGGATTGTGTAATGGTAATGCCCGTTATGCGTCCAGAGAATACCAAGACAGATATCCAAATAGACACTAACCTTCCCATCGCCTATTTACGCGCATTTTTCAGCGCCTACGTGAAACTGGATCAACAACTGTACGGGGAGGTGTACAAAATGATGACATTGGTGTTAGTAATAACGTTGAAGATAAAAAGAATCCTGAAATTAGCACAAGACGCATCGCTGCTCAATTACACATGTCTCACAGCACTGTTTGGTGGATATTAAACCTTGAGAAATTACAGCCCTATCACTTTCAGCGAGTTCAAGCACTGCAACCCTGAGACTATGGTCCTCATTTAGAATTTTGTCGCTGGTTTCTCCGTCAAAATTTAAATGATCCTGACTTTATTTCCAAAGTGTTATGGTCTGATGAAACCCAATTCACGAGAGACGGAGTAAACAATTTCCATAATTACCATTTATGGAGCATTAAAAATCCACATGCGATTGTTCAGTCCCGTTTTCAGCAAAGATTTAGCATAAATGTCTGGGCAGGAATTTTCAATACTAGATTACTAGAAATTGAAGTTTTAATTGACCGATTAACAGCTGATGGCTACAGAAACTTTCTGGAAAACAGACTACATGAACTAATAGAAGATGTTCCACTTCTTGTACGACAACAGATGTGGTACTAGCATGATGGTGCTCCTCCTCACTATGGTAGACAAGTAACTGAGTGGTTAAACCAAAACTTTCCCAATAGGTGGATTGGACGTGGAGGTCCAAACTTTTGGCCTGCAAGATCTCCAGACTTGAATCCTCTTGATTTCTATCTATGGGGACACTTAAAACAAGAAGTTTATAGGGTACAAATAAACACGCGTGAACAGTTACTTGAACGAATTATGAATGCATCTGCTGCCATTCGTAACGATCAAAATGTAATTTATCGTGTATATGATTCTATGATTCGCCGATGTCAAGCATGCATACGAGTTCAAGGCGTGCATTTTGAGCACTTGCTGTAATTTTTTTTTTTTTTAATTTGTTATCTTATTTCATATTATGTTAACATATTCCATGTTTGGTTATGTTGTTCTGTGTTTAGAATTTATTTATTTGTCTTTGTTTATAATTGTGGCATCGTATGTTTTGTTGTCCAAATCGTATTCGTTAATATTAATAAATGAAATTAATTAATACAAATAAGGTATGACTTTTCAATATAACTCTTGCTTTCCGAAAGTACCTTGATTACAAAAATTAAAAAATTTCGTGTTATTTATAGAACTTCATCCTCTAGTATTTTGGTAACTAGAAGGAATAGGACCTATGTTCATGTGACATTTTTGGCTCAAAATGACTAGGCCTGAAAAACCATATATATATATATATATATATATATATATATATATATATATATATATATATATAATTTCAATATATTAACCCTAATGCATATTTAGAAGTTTTAAATAAATACGATTATATAATTCTAGCATTAGTTCTTTTTGCAACATAAATAAACTGTAGTGTATTATTTCACAAGTAGAAAGCGAGTAAATCAATTTCTCAGAGTTGATATAATACACTTTTTACTTGAGTTGCATACGATATTTTCTCAGCGCCGGAAATTATGACAGTTTGAAAGAAATATTTGTCATTTGTAATGGCATAAACTCTTGAAAACTTCATAGAATTCAATTCTACCCTTTAACATAAATATTCCCTGACTGAAGATTGAGAATGGATCGTGATTGTAAGTTACGATTCAAAGAAGAGATACTATTTATAACAAAAATGGAAAAGTAAATTTTGGCACACCTCAAAACTGTTTAAAATAGGAAAAATGCTCGGAAAAATGTTTCATTTATAGAATAACATGTATACAACTCTGGTGAAAATAAACAGGTAAGTGCATAAAAACCAAAATGTAGTGGACGGAAGACCTTTAATCAAAATATTGCATGTTATAGGATAGGGAATACACTGGCTGCATTAACTTATTTGTGCCAATAATACGGTAAATTATCGTTAGATTAAATTGTAGATTTTAATCAATATATTTGCGAAAATGCTTATCCAAGTTAGCAATATTTTACAAAATACACACAAAACATGAGTTTTGAATAAATAATAACAAAATACAAACAAATGTTCGAGTTTTTATCTGCCAGAATTCGTTAGCTATGATATATTTTGTTTTAATATAATTTTTTAATATTTTGTAATAAAATAGAAATTGCTAGAAAACAATTACCTAAATTAATGTTATTTATTACATAATAAAAGTTGAAGGTAATAAGTTATAACGAAGTCTGACAGATAAAAAGTCTTTAAATTTGTTTATATCATGTATCTGGTGTCATTTTATGTAGATTTTTTTTATCTTTCTATTGATACCATAACCATTTTTTGTTGTTGTTGTTAACAAAACGAAGGACAACAAAAAAGTAACTTACCATATTAATCTTTATGTTCACCTTAAAAAATACTTGGTATATATTGCTGAAGTTGATGGTATCCGGTCGCGTGGACGACCAGTGTGTAAGTGGATGGCGGATGGGTGTGATTATAAGTAAGAACATCTCGCAGAACATGTTTAAATGTGATTATGAATACGGACGCCTCGTCTCGAAACATATGTGCTTGGATGGAATGTAAGGCGAATGATATGCATGCTATATACATGAATGCTTTCATTCGGGTTTTATGCTAACCCACCATCAGAAAAGCTTGGACCGGTCTATTCTAACCTGAAATCATGGAGCGCCTATTTTAAATTTCATATAACGCGCATGCGTTGAAAACATTCTGATATGAAGTTTGGATTTGGATTGTAATAGAAAATATCCGGCGGGATATGGTCGTCTAGGGTTTCAAAATGAGTGTGCACTTGGAGCATAATTCATATCTTAGCAATTAGGCGCATTCGGCAGAGTTATAGTTGGAGTTTCCAGCTGTAGGCTTTGTCGTTCGATACGACGCGGGGCGGCGGCGCCAGTGGCAATGCGCACGCCGCCCTACATTGATTAAATAGTCGCGCCACTTCTATTCCGCGACACTCGTGCACACCGTTCGTTGGGGTGAGTATCCTTATCCGAGATTCTACGTACACGTAAGTTTTTACTATTTTTATATTTATGCCTGTATTAAAAGCTCGTGTCTATATGCTTCCTGCTTATCACCTAAGGTACGATGTAGAATACAATTTGTAAAAAAATATTTCACGTATTTGGACAATTTTATCTTGATGTTCCAATAGATATTTGTATACCGCTTCAATTTACCCGAAAAAATATAAAAAATAATGAATGTAGTGCATATGTGTAAAATTTATTATTAAACTGGTTCACGTTGAATTCATTCAGAAACTAACAGGTGGTTCGTTCATAAAATACCTACCACCAAATGAAATTGCTGTCCTTTGGTCTATTTTATTAATTAGTCGGCAAAACTTTTTTGAATACTACATATAAAAGTAGAGTATAATTTAAAATTTTTAAATAATTTTTCCCCTGCATGAAATTTTGTCGGCTTTTCTGTATGGCAGAGTACAAAAGTAGTGATTTGTTTTCCATTTGAATAAATTTGTAGCATGTACGTATAATTGACTATTTGCTCTTAAATGTAAAGAATTTTTTTGAAATCTTTTACATTTATAATTTCAGATTTTATTTCTTCTAATATTTTTATTAATCTATCCTAAATTACTCTAGTATAATCTTACTAAACTGAACTGACAGTTTTCTAGTCTTTCTATTGAACTAACCTAATTTACCTTACTGTAACCTAATCTAACCGAACGTAAAATTCAGTATAAGCAAATACCAATTTATTTGTGCATAATGCGTGGGAAAATAGCTACTAACCTAACTTATCTTAGTATAAAGTTACCTAACCTATCCTAATCCATTACGAGCAAATAAAAATTATTCATATATGAGTATATCGCATGGAAAAATAACCTTTTTTAAAGTAAAATAACCTAAATAAAAATATTTTATATGATTGTTATAATCAACTAAAAATAATATTGCGTGGGTATTAATATGGTACAATATGTAAATATTCATTTCACACTCGATATTTTCATATACAGTATGCATACATACAGTTTAAATGAAATGTTAATGATAAATTAAATTTATTAAAATTGTAAAACATACAATTTTCTGTTACAAAATTACGGATTTTCAAATTTAAAAATTAATTAATATTTTAGCTTTGCAGATGCAGATTAATATAAACAATATTTGTTTTGAAGTATCCATTAACGCAAATATTGAATGTTGCCGTGGGTGTTGATAATTTCCCTATTACATTTTTTCAAAGATCATTGATAAAACTGTCGGGAAAACAGTTTTTCTTCAAATTGGTTATTGACAGTTAACTAACATTAATTCTGAAAAAAAATTCTAAGTGACGGTGAGAAATGCTGCAGGATTTACTTGTTCAGTCTCTCAAGGAGAAAGGAATTTTGTTATCTTGATGTTCATTAGTGTCAAAATTTCTTCTGTAAAAATCCTGAAAATATTTTATAAAGCTGGGATTATTTCGCTTAAGGAATTATGTAACAATGCCAAATTTAATGAAGTATAAATTTGTAATTTAATAAGAATTTGTTAAGAGTTTATTTTAATTTTATTAAAATAAAACTATTGATGAATTAATGAAGTTACAAGGTAACAATTCTATCAAATACAATATATATTCTTGCAACACCACCTTCGCAAGTTGTCTTTATTTCACACTTTTGAATGGCTAAAATGTGTCATTATATAAAAGTATAAGATAAAAAATAACTATAAAATAACTACAAATAAACAAATATATCATCACGGCTTATTATCCATTACTGGGGGGTGCCAATCTGCTTTGTACACATATATTAGTAAAGATGATATATTTGCAACGTGCGGGCGCTTACCAGGCGTCACCTCATGAACACTCGTTACTGGGATGGAGAGTGCACCACAAGGGTCAATTTTGTGCCATTTAAAATTGGAAATATTTGGCGTCGGTCGGGATCGAACACTCAGGCACGCTCGCAGGCACGCGGCCACGAGACCCCATAACTATGAAATAAAAAAATATACCGGAATAAAGTAAATATCACTAATACTCTCATTTTTGCTCTTAATTAATAGCAAAAAATATCAAAATAGGTAAATTTTGATAATAACCACTAACAAAACAAACCACAACAGATGTACTGTGTTCTTGTATTTTATGTTGAAATAGTACCAGTAGTGACATACTCGTATGTCGTCACAATGTGATTACGGGCTATGTTTTTCTAGTTGCTAAGTTCATTTTTGTATTGAATTTTAAAAGTTATTCTTAATGTATATAACAAGAGTGTGCTAATGTATTTATTATTTTTATACGAATATATACTTTTGAAACAATTATGTTAATAACTTGTATGTGATTATTTTATTTTCATTATTGTTATCTACTTGCACTAATCTAATGAAATAATTGGAACGGTATATTTGTATCCTAACTATATATTTTTGAAGACATATTCGAGGTAGATAGATTTACCCAAAAACATATGTATTTTTTCTTTCCCAAGAACTTCATTTAAACATTATTTTTTAAATATTGTTGGATTAGCTAGGGAAATAAATTGTTCCTTGTGATTGGTCAAAATGCAAACCTAGGTCACTATTTTAAAAATGACTATGCACCTAAAATTTATAATAAAGAAAATCGTCATTTGCTTATTTATTACTTATTTAACTTTAAGGCAGCACAGTCTTCACATATATCAGTAAAAATACTATTTAGGTATTTGTATCACTAGGTCAGAAACTGCACTTTTGCTAGTGTGACTTTATTTTGACGGGCCGAGTCGGAAGCGAGGCCTTTAAATACGTGCTTTCGCAAAGCAGTTTTTTGTGCTGGCTTTTTCCTAAATTTATTAAATGGATTTGAATTATTGTCCAAATATTATATACCAGGGAATTTAAGTTCATAACATCAGAAGATTTGAATGTCAAATGACATGTAACTACTTTAGCTTAAAATGTGTTCATTTAAGTTACAATTATTAATATTTTAGTATTAAAAGTGGTAAACATTTGCTAATTCTTGCATTGAAAATACTTAAGTTGACGTTCCATAAGAATAATACTAGTTTATAACCATAAAAGTCCCTATCTTTTTGCCGGCCTAAATCGGTAAAAAAATGTTTCTGGGCTATTTAGAGATATGTAGAACAAGCTATACCGGACGGAGGCACAATAAATAATTTATTGGATGAGATCGCAGTTGGTCATCCATCCCGAACCACCAGGAGGTACTATGTTACGGCCCATTCTTTTAGACAACCTGGCCGTCTTCCCAGTCATTTTAGTTATTGTGCATTTGTACTACTACCTTATTTCACTTCAAGGTTGAGGTATATTATCTCGTCATGCCGTAGAGGATAAACCTGATTATTTTTAAAAGTTGAGCACTCAATGCCGAGGTGTTGTGAGAGCCGGACATGGCATTTTTTCGTGCCGATTTGTCGGTTTTATCCTCTTTGCAGGGAGTTGCGTAAAGTTCGGAGGTTCTGGGATTTAAACCCAGTATTTCTGTTACAGGCAATTTTCATTTTAAAAGGCGCACTCTAACTCAGGGAAGATCTCCACGTGCAACTTACCTATTTACAAATGGTTGTAGTTTAGCAAAGACTAATTCTAGTGTTTTTTTTTTCACGCTTTTACTTCTTATACCTATACATTTATGTTGTATTTCGAATTTAATCTAAAATATAACTAGATTATAATCCTTACTTATGCCGTATTTTCAACACACGTTTATGCGATTGCCTTTATTGTACACCCTTTACTAGTGCATATATTGTTAGAGTTTTGGAGCCATTGTCGTCGCCCACCATCGGCACGTTTCTTCCGCTCATCTGGCGAGTTATGGAAATATCTGGGAGTACCAACCACGACAGATTACTCACCCCTTTGGCCTCCCCCTAGCAGCCTACGTCCAGATAAGCGTTCACATTTATTATATATTTTGTTAATCATAACTCTATTTTTGTGCAAACTTTGAATCCTATTGGTCAATAATAAGTTGTTATTGTCATATGTTACATTTTTATCGCAATTACCGTTATGTACTGTCATTGATTATCTAGCCATTTTGCTACCTTATTATTGTTGATAGTAAATTCTTGTTTGTGTTAATTTTGGACATTTTTATTTTTTAAATGTGAATTCCTCGACTGGATAAATGTAATACTGGGAAACTTGGAGAAAAACATTCTCAACCAACTTACCAAGACTCTGTTTTTATCCAAGTTTCTCAGTATTTTTATTTTTATTGTGCACCCTATCAATCTGGGCGTTTTAACAATTAGTGAAACTGCTGCGTTGCTACCTCTGTGTTTGAGACAGCCAGTGTGACTACTGTAGTAACCAGAACATTCATAAAATTGTCTGATCGCCGACTTGTGCTAGTTCATTTTTGCATTACCCAGCTAGTACCACAAAGAGGCGAACTAGCTCTACGCCCCTATTTGCTTGTTAATTGATTTTATGGCATGGTCTAAAAAGGTGATAAATATTAAAATATATAACAATTAAAAAAAAAAAAATTAGTGAGTTTTGTAACTCAGTTATCAGTTGAGACTGTAATTATTGTTTGAAACGTAAAATCGAAGGCCCATCCGTCTAATATTGCAACAACGTGGTTGATATAATGCTAATTGTGAAGTGCATCAGAATTCACCTGCTAGAAGACGCCTTTACATTGTGCTATTTTCAAACAGACGAGGACATTATTATACGCCCAGTAACAAATATTGAATATCATTGCTAAAAATCACTCGGAGAGTACGCTAAAATTTGTTCAACAAATAAGGCATCTCGTATCGCATTGTCTGTCGGACACAACTCGAGCAGCAACTGTATGCATTCCACATTCCATGTGAAACAGGTATACAAGCATTACAACTTCAGGATCATACCATGAGTGTACAGTACTGTAGATGGTTTTTACAACCTCGAAGATCTCTGTAACTGGGTGGAAGCAGCCTACCAAAATATACTGACGCTTAGGTATGCAGTGTGAGACATTTACCACAATTTATTCTGCAACACAGACCCCCCAATTATCTAGCAAACACCCGGATTCGGTAACAAAGTTATTAACTCTTAGCAATATTACGATGTTAAAAAGTAATTGCAAACTTTGAATAAAACATGAAAATGACAGGCTCAACACTTGTTTTTTTTTTGTTTGAATTTTTTAAAAACTTATTTAATTAGTTATGTTATAGAATTGGAGTGTATGTATACAAAACTATAGTTAGAAATTTGAAGATCTGTTGTAAAGATGCTCGTAAGAAGCTTCTTTCACCACGTAATACCCATTAAAGTTGCTATTAATACAAAACTAGAAATATTACTTTTAGAAATATATGTTTATTTTCTGTCATAATTAGTAAATTGAAAGACATATATTACAATGATCCGTATTTTAATAGGCAAAGTACGAGTAATACAAACGGACATAGTAATACTTGTTTTTCATACTATTTTTCCTATTTCGCATTAATTTACTTTTATTTCAAAATTACTTTTGAAAGAAATATTAATATATCAAGGTTGGTAACATTGGCAGTTTCAATAAACATGAAATTTAATTTATTTTGACAATTGACATTTTGGCAAGAGTTACTTACAATTTAGGTTAGATGAAAGATATTTATTTAACAATTAGTCTAAATTACCAACTTCACAATTTAAAAATTCAAAGATATTTATACAAAATTGTTCATTGTAATACTGTTTTTGACAAAAACGATTGTACAAAATTCACTTTGTATACGCGAAATAGGAAAATATATTAATCAATTCCATCGTAAGTGTAATAACATAATCTAATTATTATTTTATAAATATATTGAGATCGCATTGCCCAGTGACAGTATACAATTAATACGAGCTTATATCCGTGAAATATGTGTGTGGTTATTACAGGAAGTACAAATAATATATAGGTTTTCCGATATGCCCGTTTCAGCTAAAATATTTTGAAAACAAGAGCACTTCCGGTTTTACCGGAAATATACCCTAACTTTCTTATTTTAAACAGAATGCTATATTTTTTATTTTACCATTGAATTCGGCATAAAATTTTACATATCTATATGAATTCTTCGTTAACATATAAAGGTATTTTGTGTAGCATGTCCTATATTGAAAGTTGATAGATTTTTAGTAAAATGGAAAATATTTAAATTGCATGCATCAGTCTATTTGTTTATAAGTCTAGTTTAGTTGGCTATGAACATTTGTTTTAGCTGTATATTATATTTTCTATTTCTGTTTACTTCGTATTTTATATTTAATATGACAGTAGTTCATAAAAATTCATTAAAATAGAAAATAATAATTAGGTACTAAACACAATTTTTTTTCTTTTTCCACCACGGCGCACTTAATTAAATTTAATAACTAATGTTAATAAATGCAATTAAAAATAGTTTCCATTTTACTAAAAATCTATCAACTTTCAACGTAGGACATGCTACATAAACTACACCTATTTTTTTTTTTTCGAAGAATTCATATAAATAATAAAAAATGGTGCGTTCCAATTTAAAAAAATCTGATTTTGTGAACTTCAACTTTACGTGCATGTAGAAATTACAATTTTCAAAAATTGTAGATTATTAAATTATATTATTGTAAACACGAGTTTTCTTTATAAAACTGTTTTAACAGATTATAAAATTTCGTTTCCATTCTCGAGATAAAGAGTAATAAAAAAGTGGCCGTTATTAGTGAAAAAATAAAAAAGTTTAATAACACCGTAAGTGGTTGATCATGAGTAAATTTTTTTATGGTTTCATATGTATAATTTTCTGCTGAATTCAATGGTAAAATAAAAAATATAGCAATCTATTTAAAATAAGAAAGTTAGAGTTTACTTCCGGGCTCATTTCGTGTATATATCCCAACTTCGGACAAGGGACAACAGTAATATATACCTACTCATTAACTAATTTCGGGCAATTTCGTGTTCAATATTAACATGCACAATGACACAATCCAAAGAATGGAAAGCTTACGCTGTGGGAACGTCTGCTCGAGCCTGATTTGAGACATGGCAAGCCAACAAGGCTAGGAATTGGGCTTTAAAAATTTGTTAAAATGTGTTTAGCCGGGTTCTTACGACGCGAGATTGTCGAGCTTGGCTCGGCATTTTCCATGCCTCAGCTTATACCTCCATATTTGTTTAATTAAATTAAAATTACATCATTGTAAGATATTTCGGTAAAGTTTACAAAATAAAAGGATTATTTTCGTGCATGGTCGTACCTATAAATAATACATTGTGTGCTGATTTTATTTAGAAGCTTTGCTTTGCATATTTGAACAAATAACCTAATACGTATTTAATCTTCACATTTGAAATGTGTTTCACGTATGCATACATACTCGTATTATGTAAACTTTATAATTTTAAAGGTTTCGTGTTATTATTTTACGCGTAAAAGTTTGGTACATGCTTAATTATCCAATAAAGTACAACCACAAAATGGAAAATATTTGAGGCCTAAGGTAAATTTATTTCTCAGAACATGTAACCTCATATTAACCTCAATAAACGATAATAATTTTGTTTATCTATTTTTCTTGAACCAAGGAAAATGCTTTCATTAATAATTGTTCAATTAAGCGTTTGTTTCCATCATAAAAATAAATAAAAAAAATAAATTTTACTTCCCGTTACGGTAACGGATATATGTACCTACATAGTTATAAAAGTTATAGATTTTTAAACATACTTCTAAATATTTTTAAAATAAAATAATATGAATATAAATACAGGGTGGCTTTGAATTTAATGCCATAAATTTAAGGAAAAGAAAGACAATAGAATTTTTTTTAATTCAAAAACAGATAATTCTATTTTTCTTAAGGAAACATTTTTTACTGCTGTTTTAATTAATATTTCATTAAAAATATGGTTATTGAAAATACATTCAAAAGTAGTTGTATAAGATATTCTTAATAATTAAATTAAATAGCATTTTTAACGAAAATAATTGTGTAATTACAGAAGAATGCAAATGCTTTGCCAGTGCTCCAGTGGTACCAAAAAATATTCGTTTAATGAATACAATCCTTAAATATGTGAATTTTTTAAAAAAAAATTCTGTTTCGTAATCTACACATGTCATACTACTTACCCTTAAATTTACGACAGTAACTTCAAAATCAGCCTGCATATCAGCACACCATAATACCTATTGCTAGCGTACCAATCTGCTATGTATACAGATTTCGGTAATGGTGATAAAATATTTGTCCCGTGCCATATAAAATCCGGAATATTTGGAGTCTGTCGGAATCTCAAAAAAATATTTTTTAAAATAACTCGTTAAATTGTTTTCTCACGACCACATAAAAAACATATTATTTCCACACGATTACTTCTAGGTACGAAAATTGATAATATCGTTCAAGTATCATAAAAATCATAGCACACTAGTAAGTATATTATTATAACACAGAAAAGTGTTGATTGAATGATAATATACAAATTGAACTCTTTTCTTTATACTAATTATAGTTGGCACAATAATTTTAAATATATTCCAAGCTACTGATGAGAACAGTTGGTAATACTTCCGTACTCGACAGTTCACTTCCGTTATACTTTACGTTATTTGACATTTTTTGATTGAGGTTGGAATCGTTCGAACATATATAAAACAATGAATACGTGGTTAATACAATATTATTATACAATGAAACATATTTGTAGAAATAATATGTGATTGTCACAAAAATGGATTGCAGTGACAGCGTTTCTTCTATGGAATATACATCACCGGGTGTCGTGCGGGTGACAATTATATATTGTTTTTTGTGGTCATGAGAAAAATAGTGTACAAAACTCGCTAGAAAGAGATTTTCATACACTCGTGTAATTGTTGCTCCTGACTAGGTCTCGCGCATCAACATTCACATTCTACATTTTAAATTATTTTATAAGTAATCATATATATTTTACTTTTATTGTATGTTATAAATAAAAATTGCTACGAGACAAAAAAAATTAATGTAGGATACCTTTTAAATCAAATTGGCTATAATTAAGTTTTATTTTACTTGAAACACAAAAAAGATTTTATTCTTTTTTACCTTGCGTCACCTTTAGGTAAGGAAGGTATTGTCTTTGGTCAAAAATTTCGGTAGTGAGTTCATAATAAATAAGCACGTTTTAAGGTTCCTAGAATACGATTTTACTATTTTTACAATGATATGTGTGTGCGTGTGTGTGTATGTGTGCGTGTGTGTGTGTGTGTGTGTGTGTGTGTGTGTGTGTGTGCGCGTGTGTGTGTATGCGTGTGTGTGTGTGTGCGCGCGTGTGCGCCTGTGCGCGTGTGCGTGTATGCGTGTGTGTGTGCGCGTGCGCGTGCGTGCGTGTGTGTGCGTGCGTGCGTGTGTGTTTGTGTGTTTGTGTGTTTGTGTGTGTGCGCGTGTGTGTGAGTGTGTGTGTGTGTGTGAGAGTGTGTATGTGTGTGTGTAACAAAATTTTCGTCTACGATAACTCTAATACTACAATTCCAAAAATTATAATTCTTTCGTACTCCTCTTCGTTGCATCCATATGAAGAGCTGATTAGATTTTAGTTATAATTGGTCAACCGGAAGTACCCTCATTTGAAGATTTTAACAGTTTTTCTTGAAAAAACGATGTGAAATATCATTTTTTCGTATTTTATACTTTATATTACATGGATACAGAGTTAAAAAAATATAAAGAAATTAAATATCATATATTAGCCTGCTATGCTATAACTCTGGAAACAGCTGCTATATTAAGAAAATTCTGATTGAAAGGTGTCAGTGTCAAGTGCATTTGACAGTATGTTTGTATTATAATTTTACTGGAAAAGTAGGATCTTTTGCTAGAATTTGTATAAATACATACAACTGCTTTTTTGTATGACATTTATACAAAATACATAGAACTGACGGAAGGTAATGTGCTGGCCACATTAGATTTTTTTAATATTACGTGATTGATTGATTTGTCTTTTTTCTGTATTTATTAAACCTTATAAAATAATACATCTTTACATATTTGTTTCAAAAATAAATAAAATAACTGCTAAATTATTTAATAATAACATATGTTTTAAAAAATAAAATATAATTAATGCGTTAATAACATATTTGTCACTATGTATTTTTATTTTAATAGCTTCCGGAATTGATACAATTTTTAGCTTCTTCCTTACAATAAATGAGTTGTTTTAAATATTTGACAAATAAAAATAAATTCATGCGGATGCTAAACATTGAAAAAATAAATAAAATGTAGAAAGTTTATTTTTAGAAGTAAAACCACTTCCGGGGCTATTTGTTTGGGTGACCAAACTCTACATTTATTGAGGTTAATTTTTATTAAATTGTAAACCTATGAATTATGTCCGCTAAATATAAACCCGAAGTTATTTTCCTCGAAAGATTAAACTCTATTTATACAACAGCACGCTATCCGCTAAAAATTAAAGTATGCAAATTAATTTTGCCTTCTACATGCGCGTCACTACCCTTTCAAAACACATGAAGTATTCTGCCAACCCTTGAGAAAAGTGTGCTCAACTCCTTTCCGATTTTATCTGATGCGTCACAAACATCACGGCTTTTGCTACCCATATGTTGATTAATGTAGCTTTTACGAGTATTATACTGTGAAGAAAAATAAAAGTATAAAGTAATCCGATTTAAAAAGTCCGTTATTATGAATTTTTAAGTTAAAATTAAAATGATGTTTTTATATAATTCACCTGTACTATTATTACATTAGTTCTGATTATTTCTTCAGATTTTATATCATTAATAATAATCAAACGGCAAAATTATGTTTTAGGATATGATAATGGTGAGTACGAACACGATGATAATTAATTCATAAATTTAGTTATTGCGTACTTTTTATTTCATTATTTCATGTTCATTTGTATATTTTTCAGAAAAAAATGTTTCAGTAATTATGTATAATTTGGTAAAAGTTCATTTAATAAACGAAACACATGTTCTGGTTGTAAATAAACAGACTTTCGTTTTTATTTATGAGGTCAAAAAAGACGGTAATTGTTAAAAACTGTAAGTGTGGGTAAATTGACAAATTATGGTAACTCTAACATACCTTTACTTGGTTTAGCGCCACTATTTCAAACCAAAGCTGAAAAACAAGTCAGCATGATGATAGATAAAACACTATTAACGTAAATAATGTTAAATGCAACACATTAATTGTATATAAATATTAAGCCTATTTCGCATTACGAACGCAAAAATAGCTCCAAAATAATTACTCGCTCCAACGTTGATTTCAATATATTATGTGGAGAATATTCTCAATGATATATTCCCATATATTTTGGAATAATATAAGAATATCCTGATTATATTAAAATAAATAATCATACAATATTCTACCTCGAATATTACAGTAATATACCAATATATTCGTAATATATTGACATATGTAGGACTTTGTCAGCATATGCTGAGAACATTTGTGCTATCTGGGATATTATAAGTCAGTGCAAGTATTAATTTGTTCGTTCTGAGCGTACTTTTCATATCTATCCAGTACCAGTAGTCGTCATAGTCTCGTCGCGCATGTATGGTTTATTTACTTTATTATAGTGTTAAAAGGAAAACTATTTGCTATTTATAGTAATTATGAAAAGGCACGTATTTAAGCGGTCATTATTTTATCAGTTTTGCTTAACATTTTATTTGGTTTTATTCAGAATTTTATGTTCAGTATAAATAATAATTGTTCAGAGAAAATATTTTTTGTTCAGTATTCTATCATATTTGTTCAGTAAAAAACATTTTTTGTTCAGTATTTTTTCATATTTGTTCAGTTTTTTCATATTTGTTCAGTATTATTTGTTCAGAAAAAACCATTTTGTTCAGTATTTTTTCAAATTTGATCAAAAAAAAAATAATTTTTTAATGTATAATTATTTTTATTTAGTTCGTTACAATTGAATAAGTACAGTGTGTTAAAAAAAATTCTAACTCAGAGTAGGCTATGAACAAAGAAACGCATGTATGTCAATTTAAAAATACTTATTTAAATGTCAATTTGACATAACATATCAAAAATGTTATCTAAAGAAATCAAAGCTTTTCTTCCTGTATCTTATTTTATAAATGAAAACAAATTAGAAAACGGCGAATGTCAATATACTGTATCCTTCTTTATTGCCTTTTTTCCTCAAAATTAAATTTCAAGATCGATTTTGTTAACTTGCCTTTTGAATTTGAATCAGACACGTTTCTCTGTTCATAGCCTACTCCGAGTTAGGAACTTTTTTGAACACTGTATATCGAAAATAATTTTTATTAGGTTACATTGGTTGCTGTTAAGTAAGTTCATCGCGGTTGGCCCCTCGGGCAAATTAATGAAAGCCGGCACCATTAAGCTTCATAACATAACCTAACAATTTACGATAAATTCATCGCGATTTAATTGATTACAATATATTTTTAACACCGTTTTTAAATTTTTTAAACAAAAGCAAACCATAATCTAACCTAACGCGAAAAACTCCGACCACTGTATTCGTTTGTCAGGTCATTATCCAGTAAACATTTGCTTTTGTACTGCTTGGAAAGTGCACCCATAAAAGTAAATGTTTAAAATTAAATATTTCAGTGTTATCTGTATGCAAAATGTTTAAATATGACTATTGACACTCATACTTAATCTTATCTAACAAAGAAATACTTTCATATACTAACCGCTACATTGGCGATCCGCCGCAAGTTAATCACTCCGCTACGCTCCGTGTTGGCTGCCATCGACGCTTATTATAGGATCCCTTACTTTTCAGGGACGGCAAGAAGTACCCTAACCTTGGCTTTAACTGGGATGAAGGAGGGGCTGGAATTTAATGTTGGATTAATATTAGTTCTGTTCGACCCTGTAACCCTATATTATATTACTTTTTGAAATGGACGTCGATATAATTCTATATCCCGTTGAAGTTGATTCCCGATGATCCGATGAGAGATTTTGAGCATTGATGAAAATTCAAAAACGACGGCACGCGTCGCGACGTCTAACGATCTGAAGAAAAGATTTTATTTTTTATTGTCCAGTCTAAAATCAATCTTATGGGATCCACAAGACCCACATTGTAATAAATTGAAAAATGAACGCAACACTCGCAACTTCTAGGTTCTACATTTTATATTAATCAACAAAAATTGAAGCGTTGTTGTCAGTTTTTTACAGATTTGTAAGACGTATTTGTTCAGAATTGGCCTATTAGACTGCCGGTTGGTTGCAGACTGTTGTAGACTGTACGCGATATTTATTGATATTACCATTCAACGGTCTGTCTTTAACTAACTGAACTCCACTCGTCACTTGACTTCCACTGACTGAACTGTCCGACTGTATCCCTGCTACTCGAATATTCCAGAACAAGGTCGTACCAAATACGGCCTGCGGCGAGTGGCAATTACCTCATCGCATTCCGAGAAGTTTACGATTATGTTCTAGAAAAATTTGACCAGCGGAGTCGATCGCGTGCTCGCTACACTCAGTGGTGTCGTATTCCCATTATTGTAATTTAATTTATATTTTTATTTGTTGATATTGTGCAATGCGATCCAGTCAAAGGCGCCCGCAGGAATTTTCGTAAGATGGGGGTAAAAAATAATTTACTGTTGGGAGGGATGTTACCTCCGCGCATTTCACTACTATTGTACATAACAAAAACAAAGATTTGATCACTTCAGTTTTTGATAAATTCGTAAAATTGCAAAGGCGAGTTCTTTTGTTTTTGAATATCAAGTATTATTATAATACGCCCGCACGGTACAAATATTTCATCATCATTACAGATATCTGCTTACAAAGCAGATTGGCACACCCAGCAATGGGTAATATGCCGTGATGATATATTTATTTGTTTATATTATTGTAAATGTATATAAAATTGTTTTATTTCGTCTGGCTTTTGGCCATAGTCAATATATAAAACTGTTATAAATGTTTGTTTATTAAATTTATTGTTTTTTTCCTCTTTAAAATCATAATCTTGCCCTCTTCCGTGGGCGGCTATGGATCCAATGTAATGACTTAAATGTTAGAAAGAGGCTTTTATAACCAAAGAAAATTTAATTGACGAAGAAAGATGTAAAAATTCTCGTCAGGGATCTCACTGGGGTTGAACCCTGGACTTTCTCATGGCACCTACTAGGCAAACTATTTATTCGTTAATTAAATTTTCCTTGATTCTAAAGGCCTGTTTTAACGATTTTAATTTTTAATTTGTATGCATTTATTGGTACCATTTACGTCCAAATTATATTTTTCAAGATGTTGTTGGTACAGGTGTAATATTCATTATTGGTTAAAGGATTATGTACCCTGCATAGGTTTGTATCCTATTAAAATCGACTATTATACTAAATAGGTCATTAAAACTTCTTACGTATGTAGAGGCAACCAACTTCCTTAGTCCGCTAGTTATTTTAATTAATTATGGTGTGGGAAGTGGTGCAAAATTTCAAATTTCTATCAAGTTTATGTAACAAAGTTTAAGTATGAAGAGCCAAGGGAGGAATCGTGGTATAAATCGAAAAACGGATTAAGGTCCCTGGAATATTTAAAAATTTTACGATAAAGGATGTGCGTGTTTGTGGATCCAGTGATTTATCAAACATTCATAATTTTTTTAAATCTTGTATTCCTACTCTTTTCAAAAACTTGATGTGTAGACTTTTGCTTCCCTTTGGAGAATGATTTAGGAGATAAACTTCTTTTGGTCTTTTTGGGAAGATTTTTATTTTTGATATTACTTCTTTACATTTTTGGACGTTTCGAAGGCCCAATGGCCTACATCTTCAGCAATCTAATTTTGTTTTTTTTTTTCACAGGTAATGGATTTACATTTAATTATGCCTTTTTTTGTACATGTTTGCCTACGAAGCTCTGTCATTACTCCTAGCAATAGTAAGATCAACTCAGTGAACACCTCCATTCTATAAATGTTTGTAATTTAAACGAAATATTGTTTTTTGTTTTGTTATTTTACGCAGAACTACATGAATGATAAAGTTTTCTAAATTTTGAGGTTGTGTAGCCCAGAGAATGTGCAAGACTCGGCCACACAACCTCAAACAGTTATAGAATGGAGGTGTTCACTAACTGTTTGAGATTGTGTGGTCGAGTCTTGCACATTCTCTGGGCTACACAACCTCAAAATTTAGAAAACTTTATCATTCATGTAATTCTGCGTAAAATAACAAAACAAAAATAGCTATTTGTGTATTAAGAGCGCAAAATGGGACATTGTCGATTGAGAGGTTGTTGACGCGCGACGCAGGAGCGCGGCATTCTCTCGAAATCGACAATGTCAATTTGCGCTCGAAACACACACAAGATTTTTTCTACAGTCGTCACAATGGGGTCCTCCACCATAACAAAAAATTATTTGTTTCAAGTACATTAAACTAGTGCAGTGGAAAAGTGGATGTCCATTGGAAGCGTTCACGCCAAACTTTTGCTGGTGGCAGCACAACTGTTCACGTACGTAACTCAAAAACGACGCCCGGCGTCGCGACGCGAATCAGCGTTGGCGACTCGGGACACGCTCACAAGTCGACTTCCGAAGAGTAGATTTCAATTTCCCACGTAACTCAAAAACGACGCCCGTCGTCGCGACGCGCATCATCGTTGGCGACTCGGGACACGCTCACAAGTCGACGTCCGAAGAGTAGATTTCAATTTTCCACGAAACTCAAAACGACATTTTATTTGGTTTTCATTAAGAATGTAGAAAAGTGACATTTCTCACCATTGTATAGTTAGAAATTTAGACAGCGAGCGTTTTTTCTACTTTGTCGCTCTAGAGCGGCAAAGTGACATTTTGCGTTGACAAATGAGAGCGCAAATGGCTACTTTGTATATAGACTATAGAAAAACAATATTTCGTTTAAATTACAAACAGTTATGGACGTGTTCACTGAGTTGATCTTATTATTGCTAGGAGTAATGACAGAGCTTCGTAGACAAACATGTGCAATAAAAAAGGTATAATTAAATGTAGATCCATGACCTATAAAAAAATAGATTTCTGAAGATGAAGGCTTGGGCCTTCGAAACGTCCAAAAATGTAAAGAAGTAATATCAAAAATAAAAATCTTCCCAAAAAGGCTAAAAGAAGTTTATCTCCCAAATCTTTTCAAAAACGGTTAAAATTCTTTACATTATTTTGTAAACTGACGTCATTTGTTCGTAATTTATATAACATAAAAATTCAAGATTAAGATTATTATATTAATGTTTTATTTAAAATGGTTTAAAGATGAAAAATATTAGAAATACGAAATTATAAAAAAAATGAATCAACACAATTTTTACATATTCGTAATTAGCAATAAATAAATGCACCTATCTCAAAATAAGTTTGAATTAATATAATAATGATGAGATTGTGGACAAACATTGAAAATTGGAACAATAGTTATATGCAAAGACAAATTTAATTTTGCTAGGATGAATAAATAAGTATTTATTTAAATAAATAAAAATTAAATGGCAGTAGGGAATGTGCTGGCCATATCAGAATTTTGTTTTAAATGAGTCGAAATGGTTATTTCAACTCGATACATACATTTGCATAAAATATTTAATTAACGGTTAAAGGAAAACATTCAGGCGCGATACATATAAATAAATAATGAATAAATAATCATCACGGCATATTACCCATTGCTGGGTGTACCAATCTGCTTTGTACGCAGATATCGGTAATGATGATGACATATTTGTACCGTGCGGGCGTTTACCAGGCGTCACCTCACGAGAACTCATTGCTGGCGTGGAGAGTGCACCACAGGGGCAATTTAGTGCCATTTAAATTTGAAATATTTGGCGTCGGTCGGGATCGAACCCGGATCCCCAGATTCGCGATCTGACACTCAGGCACCCGGCCACGAGACCCCATGGTTCCCCAGATTCGCGACCTGACACTCAGGCACCCGGCCACGAGACCCCATATAAATAATAGTTATATTAGCATCAGAACAATATGCAAATACTGATAGTAAACTCTTAATCAGGGGTGTTTAAGGTATGACTAAAATAAATTCAGTTGTTTTCATCCAATGTATTTTTAAATGGCAGCCATGGTAAATTAATTAGGGTGACTAAAATTTTAAATAAATACTACCAGTCATTGATATTAATAGTCTTAACCGCAAACACTTATTATTTACTGCTATTTATAAAATCTTGCTTATATTATTTTTATCGTTTGTGAAAAGTAAATATCATTTATATTTATACTTAATTTTTTACAAGAATACATATAATCATGAGTTACTAACGTGTTTTTCTACTTATTAAGATTATTAATTTAATATATGCCTATTAAAATATAATCTAAAATTGTCAAGTATTAATATTAGAATATTATTATTTTACATCCAAAGTAATTTAACTGCCACATCACATTATATTTTTACAGTTATGTGCAATAGTTTATATATCCATATTTTTATTTAGCTCCTATGGATTTTACACATTTTCTTGAATAATGGATAATACCTATAGCTCGACCTATAGTATTTTTAAATGACGATTACAAAAATACTAACACATATTCTAATGTATTTGTTGGATCAATTCGGAAGTTACTTGCAAAAATAAAAGCTGTAAAACATTACCGTATGTGTAGCAACATGTATTTTTACATTCCGCTACCCTTGGTAAAGGAGGTATAGGGATCGTGCATGCGTGCGTGTATGTGTGTGAGTGTGTGTGGTTACTGTATACGCTCTAACTCGAATACTAACATTTTTAAACCTTGTATTTCTATCTTATTCTAATATGGAAAGAAGCCATTAGATTTTGATGTAAATCAGATAACCGGAAATAGCACTTTACTTGAAACTCCAAATAGTTTTTCTTTTTCAAAAATACATTTAAATGTTATTTTTTAAAAATTTATGTTATCATAAAAATTAAAGATTGTTAAATTTTCTACAGGTTTGCATTAATATTTTTTCTATGTATGTTATAGATACATTTATAGAATTATTTAAATCCCGTAGCCTTTGCTTTAAACATAACACCTTGGATGCGCAGTTCATATCGCAAATGTATGTAAATTACAGATAAATATCACTATCAAAAAAATAATATTTACAAATTAATAATAGTATTGTTTTAAAAAGAAAATAGTAAATAGAATAATAGTTACATGGAAGGGAAACTTACAGTTTTCAGTATAAGTAAATATGAATAAAAATTAAATGGCGGAAGGTATTGTGTTGGCCACATGAGATTTTTTTTAAAAGAATAAATGTCACTATAATGTCCTTCTAGTATCTAATTTAACAAACTTGGTGTACCGGAATTCTCGAGATTATAACGTTGTCGTTATCATATATCTTTAATGGTTTCATATTCATGTAATTATGTAATACCTCAAGAGATTATTTTCTCGGTAACTTGTTTGTTAGGGAAGATAAAGATCTTGTGTAATAATTCTGTCTACATAATAATGGTTTTGAATTGTGGGAGTTATTTAATTAGATTGTTTCCTAAATAAGTAAATTAATACGACCTATTTTATCATTTGTAAACAACGACTTTCAAAAATTATAACAATATTTATTAATGTAGGTAACTTTTCGCCATTAATTGAACGCATCTAATTAGTTAAAATTATAAATGATGAATCAAGTGATTGGATAATATGTGGAATATAAACAAAATTATAATATAAATAATGAAAATTACCTACTACGTATTTGGATTTATTTCTACATAAACCAACCATATAAACTGAACATCGAAAATGAATACTCACCGTTAACTTCAAATAACAATTAATTCAAACATGTTTACATAGGTATTCAGTAAACATACACACATATTAACCGAAGGAAGTGTGGTTCTCAAATTTTACTTTAAATAAAATTTACCTCTGACTAATTAAACTAGATATAAAAATAAATTTAAAAAATCTGAAGTGGCCAACACATGACCTCCCTTCAACTCCATGTTTGAAATAGCAATGAGCTTTAAGTAAAGTATCACTTCCAGTTGATCGTTTCTAAACAAAATCTAATTTGTTGTTCCAATAAATAGAAAAGTCTGTAATACCAAATTTTGGATTATATTTTATAATTTTCTTCCACGAAAATCTGTTAAGAGCTCCAAATTAAGTACCACTTCCGGTTTATCAAAATCTAATGTTGTTTCAAAGTATACACGAGTTTTAAATACCAAGTTTGAGAAGTTTTGAATCATGTTTTAATATATTTTTTCAAAAAATCTGTTTTTAGCTTCCTGCAAAGTAGTTTATCGATTTTAGAAAACATCTAGTATGTCGTTCTCATTAATATTAAAGTTTTAAATACCATATTTAAAAAGTTTTGGATTGTATAAATTTATTTTTCACGAAAATCTATTCAGAGCTTCAAATAAAGTATCACTTCCGGTTTATCAATTTAGCCAGAATCTAATATGTTGCTTCCCTTTATATAAAAATCTTAAATACTAAATTTGACAAGTTTTGGAATATATCTTATTATATTTTTTACGAAAATCTGTTCAGAGCTTGATGTAAAGTATCACTTCCAGTTTATCAATTTTAAAAGAAATCTAACATGTCGTTCACATTCATATAAAAATATTAACTACAAAATTTGAAAAGTTTTGGAATATATCATAATATATTTTATCACGAAAATCTGTTGAGCTTCAAGTAAAGTATCACTTCTGGTTTATCAATTTTAGAAAAAATCTAACATCGTTTTCTTTAATATAAAAATTTTAAATATCAAATTTGAAAAGTTGTGGAATATATCATAATATATTTTTCATAAAAATCTGTTGAGAACTTCAAGTAAAATATCATTTCCGGATCAATTTTAACCAAGATTGAATATGTTGTTCTTCTTCATATAAAAGTTTTAAATACTAAATTTGACAAGTTTTTGTGTATATCATAATATATTTTTCACGAAAATCTGTTCAGAGCTTCAAGTAAAGTGTCACTTTTGGTTTATTAATTTTAGCCAGAATCTAATATGTTGTTCCCCTTGATATAGAAGTTTCAAATACTAAAATTGAAAAGTTTTGGATTATATATTAATATAGTTTTAAAAACTGTTATGGGCTTCGAGTAAAGAGTCACTTCCGGTTATCCAGTTTTACCCAAAATCTAATCAACTCTTTATATAAATGCAAAGTTAAATACAGAAAATAGAAATATTTGGAAGTTTTCTATGAGAGTTATCGTGGACGAAAAAAATCGACACACACACACACACACACGCACACACACACACACACACATACACACACACACATACCCACATACACACACACATACACACACACATACACACACATACACATACACACACACACACACACACACACACACACACACACACACACACACACACACACACACACACACACACACATCGTAAAAATAGTAAAAACTTGTTGTGGGGACCCTAATTCGTGCTTATTTACTCAAAACTCACCATAGAATTTTTGGCACGATACATTACCTCCCTTACCTACGGTATGACGGGAGGTAAAAACTATACCATCACGGCATATTACCCATTGCTGGGTGTACCAATCTGCTTTGTACGTACAATAGATACATATTAATTCGCGGTATACTGTGTAAATCAGCAACTGATAGCTACATACTCGTATACCCCGAGTAAGAGTACACGAGTTAAGTACGATAGTGTGTTGAGCGCCATGCATTTTTTGTTACCTATCATAAATTTTTTTAAAAAAATTCTACCAACTGTAGCTGCGCATGATTCTGAAAATATTGTTGTTCTGTCATGACACATATTTATTTATTTACAAATCAGGCCGCAAAACAAGACAAAATTCAAATTATTTATTCGTGTCAAAAGCACAGGTACAGCATACATTATAAAAACACAATAAAACATATTACTGTTCTTCTTTAGACAATAACATTCCTTCTATGTTGATTGACGTCAAGGTTCAGTTTTATGTTTAATCCTGCAGCCGCCATATGCTCCCGTAGTGGAAAGATTAGCCGGAAGAATCCGTTGCCCAGGGGACGCCCAAGTGTACTATACGTATTCACACACTCACTATGTGGAGGCTATTTCCTTGTCCCCGTCTCCAGTTAATAATGTAGATGTGGAACGGGGTAAAATATTAAAAATATATTACCACTTTGTCGTAAAGGATCTTAATAAGATGTAAAACAATATATGTATAAAATTATAGAATATATTAAAATATTTAAAGGTAGAAATGAAAAAATAATGACAGATAATAATAAAATTCAAATGGTAATGCAGCACTTAACTGCTAAACAAATTAATACAAATTTTGTTACATTGTTGTAAGAGATAGTATAGTTTTAAATACATTGATTGTAAATAAATGATTTGAATATTCTAAGTGAACAACTAAAAATTTCAGGCAAATTAGGAACTTCATTAGTTAGGAAATTAAGAAATTATTTTTTATAAGTGAAGTGAATATCATTGTAAGAATGTTAAACAATTGAGCACTATATTATGTTGGGCAATATCTGTTTGCACAATATTTTGGTCGGCCTGCAAGTATTGTTGGGCAAATACTGTAGTAGCTAGGTACAATTCAACATTGCAAGCATGATAAACAATAATATTATAAAGTGTGAATTAACAAAATATCTCCAGATAATGAAATAATGAATTGAATCACACAATTTAATTAATTTTAGTAAGTTCTAGAGTAGATTACTAATGAACATCCTCTAAGAGCCGCGTAACCTTAAAATGAAATAAAGAAATTAAAAGGAATTCTATAAGGGGGAGAACTACATACATTTCAACCGTCAGACTGTAATTAAGCGGGGATGAGTGTTCATTGAAAAGTTATTGTCATTTTTTGTAATAAATGAGTGATACACGTTTCCGCCTTAATGCTTGTAGTCCGTATCAAATGGCATAATCGGTTTCAAGATAAACATAACATGTCCTATATAAATTTAACTTTAAAAATTGAGTTTCAATCAAAAGGTAAAATGTTCACTGGAACTACTGTTTAATTTTTTTATGTTTTAATCAAATTGCAAGAGACATATGTGCTCAAATGGTTACAAGAGATTTTAAAAACTCACGCGAGTGTTAACATGAAAATTAGTATAATGGCGATTAATAATAATAATAATAATAATAATAATAATAATAATAATAATAATAATAATAAAAATAATAATAATTTATTAACTACAAAAGCAAATACAATAACAAATGGTATGTCACAAATGAAAAATGTATATATTTATACAATTCATAAATTTATATATTTAAGTTCGAACAAAAATATTCTTCCACAGAATAAAAATTGTTTTTCATATCATGAGGATGACCTTTATTTTATTTTTAAAGATATTTGTATTCGTTTCAGACTTTAATATTACAGGTAAATGTTTATAAATTTTAATAGGCATATATGCTACATTCTGGTGGAAATTTTGTGTATTACGTTTCGGTGCTAGTAAGTTACAGTTTAAATCCAGTATTGTAGAAATTAACCTGTTTAGAGGTAGGAAATAAAGATGGATTTGCATTTGTCATCGCTCTAATGACGAGTTTTTGAGCTTTAAAAACTTGTATAGCTTGAGATGAATTCCCCCAACAAATAATGCAGTAAGAGATAATTCAATGAGCATGTGCATAATAATATAATTTCAGTGCTAACACAGTTCCTTAGTTTTCTCAAAACAAAGCATGCTCTGTAGATTGTAACTGCAAAAAATTTGATGTATGAGTTCATCTTTAAACGAATAGAGAATTTTTAAATATTAAAATGTGTGTTTTTTTAAATATTTTAATTTTTTGTGAAAATTTGAATATGAATTATTTACTACGTTTACATGCAGTTTTGAAAATGGTTTCAGTTTTCAGTCAAAATTATGCAAAACTGTTTACATGCAGTTTTCAAAACAAGTTTAAAAATTGATTTGAAATCAGTTTCGGCGCATGCGCATTTAGCTGATATAAGTGACAGATTCTCGTCCCTCCAAATACTTCGTTTTGCTATTATTCCAATTATTTTTTATACTTCATACCACTACGCACTAAAACTACACAACTGTCAGTTTATTTGAAGGTTAGTAACACAAAGCGACAAAAACGTTATGCTCTGTACGCATGCGCAGTATCGAAACTGAATTTTAAGTGTTTACATGAGTAGTTTTGAAACTAGTTTTCAAGTCCAACCCATGAATTTTAGTTTTGGTTTGAGATAATTCAAAACCGTTTAGACACTGTATACATGGCGTTTTCAAAACTAAAAACGTTTTAAAAACGGTTTCAAAACTGCATGTAAACTCAGTAAATATTTAGTACTTATGATGAGTTATTGTACTAAAATGTCATACAAAAAAAATCATGTTTTTATCTCACATGTTGTTTTTGTGCCACATATTTGATATTTTTATAGCATTTTTATAGATTCTTTTACTATTTTGTTCTACAAATGGACGTAGTTATGCAAACAGGGTCCAACCCACAATAAGTGAGTTTTGAGTAAATTACCTTTAAAGTTTTAAGCTTTAGACTAAATTATAAAATTACACGTATTTTTTCAGTTTATATAGTTTTGTGGCATGGTTCCATTATGTATAAAATAATATAAGCACAAAAACAAAGGTAAACTTGATTTCTATATACTTTATTTGAAAAATAAACTATATTCCATATGAACAATATTCATAAACAAATATAATTACGAAATCAAAGTAATTGAAACGTATTATTCATCTCCAATAGAAAAATCCATTCTAACATTAAATCCGTCAATATCATCTACTTCGTCCTTATCAGCAAACAGTTCATTTTAAAACAAAAGACAATCTTTTAGAATAAGGTATAAAATATATTTTTTTACCATTTAGTTTTGGTTCTGATATGGCCTTTGTAGAAAGGGATGTGTGAATTCGACCGCATTTTTTTCTGCAAATCACTTTTTTCTTTTTTTTAAACCTCTCTACAGGATTAAATCCCAATTACAGAGAGGTTTACATATACAAACATCCATGCCTTAGTGGGATTCGAACCCAGAACCCCTAGCGTACTCATGACTACGAGCTGTTGCTCTAACCATTGAGCCACCGGAGCCGACTTGAGCCACCTTTCACTAATCTATCCGAAAAAAATAGAGTATAGTTTTTTCTCTTTTCAATACTATTTCTCGAGTATTTAATCAATTATTTTTTTAATTTTTAGTACTTTTCTGCCTATTAATAATTTTATACTCTAGTTTGGAGGAGCCGAAAAAGTCTGACTTTGTCATTTTATTAATTTCTAAACGTATTTTTCCCCCTCCAAATTTTCATGATCCTGTAGTAATCTTCGGGTACATATAGACGCTGGTACCCACGTGGAGCAGTTTAATGTGTACTGAACCATGCAGGTTAGTACATGTTTTCTATTTTCGGGGTTTTGAGTCGAGATCGCTTGCGCGCATCAAATTTTCAAACGTTTCACTGTTTGAACTTTTTTCTTAAACAGGCAAACGGTGAGACCAAGACGATGATTGTAACCGAATAGCCCCGTGCGGTTGGCCGGACTAAAAAGGGGGGGGGGGAGTGTAGTTGAGAGCCCCACTTCATATGTGTGCCCGGGCCCTCAAAATACAAAGGACGATGCTACCATAAGGTATATTGAACGTTTGCATAATTTATTGTGTAAATCAACACCGCTTTACAATATGTGAAGTACAAGTTTTGTTATTGGAAACATTTTAATAGGAAAAATTGTGAATCCTGAAAAATGATCGTATAATTTAACTGTCTATGAAAACCATCAATATTTTTAAACATGCCTAATTGTACAATATTATTCAAAGCCAGGAGCCGCTTAACTGATATTTCACGCATGCCGTCTTCATACAAAATTATATTTTCAATATAATTTTATTTCCTTAAAAAATCAAGATGAAATTTTGTATCTAAAATTAATTTGTAGTTTTACAATAAAGTTTATAAAGCAGTCAAGTTATATGTGCATATATTAGATTTTTCATAAGAATATTTCTATATTTAAATTATTCATTATTATTTGTAAATACAAATACCTATTTATTTTTATTTCTAATATTCAGCCTAATTCTGTAAGTCAGTGGTTAAAGTAGTTGTTAGATAATAACGTTGTTAACGTGTTAAATTTTAAACACATTCTTAACTACTTTGAAAAAAATGATATTCTGTAACAGCGACATTTAATAACGTTGATAAATTTTAAATGATAACCACAGTGTCTAGCGAATTGAAGTGAAGTGAGCTGCAGAAGACGAATTTTGCCAATGACAGTTGTTGATGGTGCGTAAAAATCAGGTAAAAATACATAATTATAACCTCAATATAGAATTTTGTATCATTAATATAATTAACTGTTACTATTTTAGTTTGATAAATACATGGCAACACGTGGGACAACTACAGATGAACAACGACAAATAATGCTCGGTTTTTAAAATCTAATTCTAACATGCTAACTGGAAAATTGCATCTCCAAAATACAAGTAAATGAAGTAAATAGTTTGTGGCAAGCAAGATATTGCCATAAATAGTAACAGCGTTCGTGGAGCAAAGAAGTCTGTTGAAAACAGGAAGAGGTTTTAGGTGGAATGGAAGAGTATAGAACAAGAGCAAAAGCACGCGTGGTACAGAACGACATAACTTGTACAGACGTGTGCTACATTTCTATTATTTGATTTATATATAACAAACAATTAGATCAAATAGCTTATTTTAGTACGTACGATACGGTATGAATTAAATTTTATTTAGCTTATTGTGATTTACTACATTTAAATATGCATGCTTGTATCTATTATATATGTCCCTTGTGCCAAAAAATGTAGGGTTACTAAAACCTAGAAAGAAATATTAAAATGATTCCATAAAAAATACATAGCATTAATAAATAATATATATATATATATATATATATATATATATATATATATATATATATATATATATATAAATATGTGTCCGCCTTATTCCCTGTGTCAAATGCGGTTTTATTAATGAAATTAGCAAATGTATTAGCGTAGCTTGTGGTACACGGTACACTTTTTAAAAATTACTTTCCGGTATTTCAAATGGATTGCTCACATCCCTTAAACGTGCAATCCGTAACCTTATTTCCCGTCTGAAAATTATCGACACATGCAAATAAAATTTATTGATAAATTTTTAAATGTATAGGTATTTACGCTTCTGCAACGTGTAAAAAATTTAATTAAAATAAAAACCCGGCTGGATTCATTTTTTAGCATTATTAACCACGTTGTTAACGCTAACCACAGCAAAAATGCAGTTGTTAGAATTAATAACTTTCATAACCACTTGTGTTTAAAAATTTAACCACTGAGCACTTGCAGAATACAAAAATACTCAAAATGTTTAAGTTAACAAGTCACGTGATACTTAACCACTCATATGGGTTGTTAAGAGTTAACAACTCGCTTACAGAATTAGGCTGATTATTTGATCAGCGTTCAGTGTTTAAACATACCTAAACAATTCCGTTTTAATACACTGAATAACATAATTTGTCAATAATCAAATATTCTTTTACATTAATGTCCAACTTCCTAAGATCACGGGCCATTTATTCATGTGAAAATATTTCCTGATCTAAAAAAAAGATAAATATATTTGTGCAGACTGTTTGATACTTCCGTTTTAAATTTTGGCAAGGGTCACAGGTCGCAAAAGATATTCCAACAGTCAATGAAAATAACAATTTTCAATATAAGGAATATACAAACATAAGTATAAGGAAAATATTCTATTTCTAAAGCATAGTGAACTGTTGGATGTCGAAGAGTCTAGAAGACGCTGATAACATACCCTAAAATCTGCAGGCGGATCAGTTGCGTATATATTGTTATGTATGGTAAACGCCTACACGGTACAAATATATCACCATCATTACCGAAATCTGTGTACGAAGCAGTTTAGCACATCCAGCAATGGGTAATATGCCGTGATGATATATTTATTTATTTATTTATTTTATATATGATATTTGAAAGTTATTACCGGTTAATCCGGAAACGGAAATGATATGATATTTCTTGATACTACTAAAGTAAATGTGGTAGATATTTGTTGGTTCATTCTTGCGTGATCACCTGTATATCCATTTTCCATTTGCCACTTGGTTCAACTCGAGCTCAATTCCTAATTCTCTTCATATTGAATCTGTTCTTTCATTTGACAAGGGTAAAATGATCCTCATTTTTCCTCGCTACCCATTCCAGTATCGGCAAAATTTCTGGGGTGAAATTAACTTCACAGATTACATATTCGTGGGCAGTGGTATAGAAGGGATGATGAAATTATCAGCTATAATATCCCGAGGACATTGATAATTACGAAATAATTTTATGACAGTTACCGAAAGCGCGTTGCTTGGTAACCGCCCGACGCCGAAGGCGGAGGGATGTTACCTAAAAGCAACGTGCTTGAGGTAGTTGTGATAAAATTATAAGTATTTATCAATGATCGAGGGGTATTCGGTGAGAATTTTTTTTGCAATTTTGATTAAATTTACGAAGAATTTGTATTTAGCAGAATTTTTATAATTATAAAATCACCCAATAGATGTCAGTAGTAGCTACGAAGTTCAACGTCAAGCGTGCGACGATAATAAGATTGACATTGACACGTCCAGTTTTATTATACAAACGTTTAATAGTAATAATTTTATTAATTGAACCGTTATTTTCACTGAAATACCGTGAAAATGACAGTTTCAAATTAAAATAATTAATCTTTAATTATCTGTCAAAAAGTGTTTGTTACTTAGCAACTTAGTGACAGGAATAATAATTGTCCTAGGGTAATTATCAGTGTAAGTTTGTTTTGATTGGTTACTTTCGCACACGTGATCATAAATACAGGGATTTAATTGGATAATTTTTTAACCAAAAAATTTTCATTGTAATCGACAATTAAGTCGTATTAATTTTAAAGTTCTGAAATGTATATCATATTTTAACAAAAAAGTTTTTTCTACTCCAGTTGTTAAAATGGGAATTAGTATAACGGTTTCTATGGTGCAAAAAAAAATAATCAAAAAATGACAAGCTGTGACTTCGATCTTATTGGACATGATGGCCTGAAGCTAGCAACCACTAAGAACTGATTCATTAAGCATGGAGTGATGGTAGTTAGTGACACTGCCGGCTGTCAGCTGATATCCATAAAAAATAACTATCCGAAAAAGTGTATTTCTCATACAAAAAGTATAGTATGTTTTATATCTTATTTAGACACTCGTATTTTAAACACGCGCTTCACTCGTGACATAAAAAAAATACCAAAGCGACGGTTATAAAATTTTTACTAAGGCCCGGTTGTTCTAAGTTCAGATAAAATAACAGTTTACTATCTATTAGATAAATTTATTTTACCATCTTAACCAAAGAATAAGATTTTTGAGTTGCTCCATGATTTTTTATTCTCCGGATAGCTAACTGGCAGATAGCTAACAGAAAGATTAAACTTGTGTTAGGGTAGAGTTAGTTTTGAAAAGTTGGGAACTTGAATGTCACAATTTTAATAGAAGATTGCTTAATTTTTCGCTTTTTTGTTTTGGTGCAGTTGTAGTTTGAACGTTTAGAAGAGGTGTCAATACAATTTGCAAAAATGAGTGAAAATAATAGAAAGAGAGAAAGAGTAGTTAACTTTACCACCCTGGAAATAAATAATCTAATTAAATTAGTCGAAAAAGACAAAAAATATAATAAAAAAATAATTGTTTCCAATAAGACAGATTCCGTCCCTTGGAAAGAAAAATAATTTTTTTATTGATTACAGATGTAATCAATGAAAAAAATATTTTAATTTTAGTTGTGGCCAGTATCCACGAAATAAAAAACGAACATTATTAGTATTATCCTGCATGCGCTGTTGCATAAAATCGTAAACTTGATTCGAAAAAAAAACATACATAAATAAGTGTTATTTCTCAAATTATGCTTCTTTTAAACTTAACAGACGAAAACAATAATTGGTCTTCAATTTTATCTAACAAATAACGAAATGCGTTCTTTGACAATCGAAATCTCATAAAAAAATATGAATCATCCCATTTTTCAAAACTATCTTTTTATTACTGTTTACTGTTTTAGAATTTTAATGTTATCAAAAATGAAATCCAATTCGTCATCATCACTGTTGTACTGATTCATTATAATACTAGTTAAAAGCAATATTTACTCTTGTACTAAAATATGAAGCGAAAATTCAAATAAATTGTTCCTGTACTAGAACTATTAAAAGTTTAAAAAATTCAAGACTATACAAACATAATTGAGATATTAATCTACAATTAAAAAAAAAATAATTATTAAAATGTTTGTTAATATTGGAAGTATGTTTGTTTGAGTTGAATTTTTAAAAATGTTAATATTTCTAATACAGGAACATATTTTAGTACAGGGTTAAATGTACCTCTAATAATAAGAATTAGGTTATATCATCAAAACAACACAAACGTTCCCTGTTTCTCGTCACTTCGTATTTTCATTCTTGTCCACTCGGTACGATATTCTTTTGGATAAAACTCTTAACTGGTGGTTTGACTGTCTATTAGCTATTTCGCCGTTAACGAAAATTTATCTTACTGGTCACTTTTAACTGCAAGTAGAACAACATAAACTGAAGTTATCAGTAGAATAAATTTTAACCGAATGTATATGTATAACTATAGATGGAACAACCGGTCCTTTATTCTAATAAATTTGCTGTTCTATAGATACATTGGTAAACTTGGACTTGCATACGAAGTCTGGCAATAATAAGGCAGATTTTCTTAAAATCTATTGTAGCAATTCTGCATCCTATTATCACTGACTTTGGTCCTTCCCCTATAATAACACAAAATGAGACGGTCCTGTAATCTCTGAATCTGGAAAAGCTGCTTAACAAACGAAGACGTGGGATGTGGGATGAAATACTGTAAATCGAACACGATGAGAATACCATGGCATAGTATTCGGCAGAGAGCTTTTAAAAATGTGGTAATGTTAAAAGTTTTCCAGTTTGGTCTTATATAACACTAAATAAATATTTGTGGTCGGTTAATATAAAATTTAGCGGCAATGGTACTCGTAAAGCTATTATGTCGTATCGTAATAATTATAAGAATTTATAACTTTAGTTTTCGTTCAATTAAATATATGTTCACTAAAATGAGTTATATACAGAAGCCTAATTAAGTATATGTAGGTATAATTATATAATTTTGAACTATAGGTTAATACAATATAATACTATATTAGGCCGTATAATGAGACAATAGTATAAGTTCTCAACATAATTATAGTACAGCATTGTTATTGTCGCAACATAAACAAAACCTTCAATTATCTTCCAATAGAGTAAATTCTAACTGCTGTGAATTCTATGAAGAATTGTTTTGAATGTGTTACGGCATAGTTACAGCAAGTTATTTATATTTTTCCCAGTGCATTGTTATATTATACGACCACCGTACATATATGAGTAAGCTATATATAGGAATACAAACAACAGTTTAAAATGAAATCCATAAAATAATTCAATTTCACATATAAACCTTCTAGGTTAGTTAACTTCTTGACGAGAATTAGCGTCTTTTCTCCAACGTCTTGTTGAGGTGGACAATTTTAGGAGCTTGCTCTAGGAATGTGCTCTTAGCGCTAAAGCATATTATAAATAATAAATACCTTGCATTATTTTCTTTCAAAATTAAAGAAACTAATATTTCGGGTTTCCGAGATCACTATTCAGCATAATAACAATTTAATTTTGATACAAATAAAAGTACTGAATTATTGACAAAACATTTATGTTTTGAATGACTTTTCCGTCCTTAAAAAGATAAAGAATTTATAATTTTTCTCGTTATGTAGACAAACTATTTTTTTTTTTACAGAAGAAGACTATTAAACGATTTTTGTTATTATTAATTTTTGTGTCGACTTCTCTATACGGAGTCACAAAAAAATAAATTATAGTTATTTACGTACTTAGTGCGGGAAGACACATTTCCCGAGCGAGCTTGCAAGTTATTTGCGCGAATGCGTGGATGACGTCTACCCGCAAGAAGTTTGTACAATACTTTTTGTAAAGAACAAAATCATTATTAATAGAGTATAAATTGTACAATGTGCGCCGACAATTTGCAGTTAGTAAGGTTGAGAACGAATAAACGCTTCTTTTTAACGTACCATAATGGCAAAAGGCAAATATGTTAATTTACCTGTAGGCACCAATACATTCGGTAAAATTCCGTCAAAAATCGCTGAAATCTCAAGTTAGGGCTATTGTAAATCAGTACCTATATATATATATATATATATATATATATATATATATATATATATATATATATATATATATGAAGCATAAATTTTAAAGCATATTGTATGTTTTTCTCTTACCTACTTTTAAAATAATTAAATTAAGGATAATGTCCGGTACATGCCTCTACTTTACTCGTAATTTAATTTTCAGTGTAGTGTCTAATAATTTAAAATAAAGGTTATGTTCTATTTTGACAGTGGACAGATTGTTGTTCTTCAACAGGTGGCATTCATGGTAGGCAAATTTATTTATTAAGATATTATTTTTTATTATTGTTTTTAATACTTGAAAATCGCGGAAGTACCATTTTATAAACTAAATTGTATTGTAATGCTCAGAAATGTCAGTGTTTTTTGATTATTTTCCTGGTGCAGTGTATCGGGAGAGTGAAGTTTCCGCTTGTCTATAGTAGGTGCGTTCGGTTATTTTGTGCTGTGCTTGAGCTGTGCTGTGCATGAGTCGTGTCACGTGATCACTGTGTACTCTGTGCAGATTGGAATTAAAAGAACGAATTGTGCAGCCTGTGCGTTTGATACTTTCGTGACAGATAGATTTAGCAATTGAAAATCTGTGTAAGTGCAGATTATTATTACTAATATCGATTTTATATTAACCGTATGTGTTTCATGGACGGCTGAATATGGATTTTCGTTTTCTTAAAAATATATTTCGATGAGTCGGACTAAGAAGGAGAGTATGATTCAAATAGTTTAGAATAGAAAAAGTAAATAATTATGCTGAACAATACCAAATACATGTCTGAAGGGCAGTTTAAAACTCATTTTCGAATGTATCCCGATACTTTAGAAGAATTAGGCCCGATTTTTTCACCTCTTGTTAAAGTGTCAATAACTTAACTGCCACACAAAACAAAAATATCTCATCGATATTAAAGCGTAAATTAACAAGATTATATACACGTTGATTATATGATGCGATATTTTCTTTTATCTGGCAGATAAATTAAATGGCATTTTATCAAGAGGCGAAAAAACAGGGCCTAATATAAAATTACTCTTGTTCGCGAACTACATTAAATATATAAAAAAAAAACTTAAGGACATCAGAAAATGGCTTGAAAAAAGAGGCAATGATTTTAATAGGGTGTTTAGAAAACCAAGAAAATTTCCGGTAAGTATTAATTAATGTAATAGTTTATATATTTACAAAATTAGTGAAAATTTTATACTTCTCAGATCTAAATCAATTCTCGCTTCATACTTTGCGCGCTTACTCAAATGTGCACAGTCGGCCACACGTCCAGAGCTCGGGCGAACTGTGCATGCACAATCTTCAAAGCGCAGTATTTACCGAACGCGTTCTGTGCAACCCAGAGTGCACAGAAGTGAATAACCGAACGCTTACTGTGCAAATTATTAAAAATGTGTGCACAGAACTGAATAACCGAACGCACCTAGTATAGCGTGCGCCAAATGTCACTTTCTAGGTTGCGAATACAAAAATTTAATATTTCAGCTGTTAGGTACAATATGTGAAACTTGCTTCACTCTTCCCTGTTTTCAAAAATGAAATTTACTTATTCAATCTTCTATCCTCTAACATAGTATTGGTGGTAATAAATGATTTTCCATTAATAAAATTGTTAATATATTTTGATGTTTGCCAGACAAAAGTTGATTGAAGAATGACGATATACCGGTCAAACCCACATGTGCATTAATTTAGCTGTGTTTGTTAGCCGGTGAGGTTGGCCATGTACACAGTGTAAAAATCTGCCAATAATGAAGTGCGACTGTAAATTCAATGACTGAAAATTTGCATTAAATTAAATAACTAAATAAAAAACGAGTAAGCCGAGAGGACCGTGCAGTCATCTTTACTTTTTTTGTAAAAGGGGTAAGAGAATAACCAAAACCTAAGTATGCACTTATTATATTTTTAAATTATGGTATGTAGTTTCAAACTATATTAATTCAAATATATAATTTAAATTTACTTGTATAAATAGTCTAGTCCGTGTTGCTGTTATGCATCCATCTCGTAGTATAGGTTAAAAAAAGTCACTTGACAACCTCACTTATTATTTTCAGCGTATTATTGCAATTGTAATAATTAACATATGATAACAGTGCTTCTAATACTTGCTCGCGAAATAATACTACAGAGTGTTTCTTCGTGCAGCTCAGTATCATAATGAGCTAAAATATGATATTGACGACTGAAAAGTGTTTACAAATGCTTATTTATTTAATTGTGTTTGTAATTTTTATTATTTTATCAATATCGTAATATAGTATTATAGGTATTTTATTTTACATAGATATTAAATTTATTTGACATGTAGTACTGATCAAATGAGCTTAATTAACATAGATCTGATCGTCAACTATTACCAAGAAAGATGCTATTTTGCATTAGAACCGAAGAAAAACTTACACAATTTGGTCTACGGCTGTAAATAGACTATAAAAATACACTAATTTTGCATATGAATTTTTTTGAAAATTATATTTTGGTAAAGATCTCTACAATATTTTATACAGTACAACTATTTAATTTTTTTAAAAAATAAAATACTATTTATGATAACCTCTCAAAGGTAAATAATCTCATTTAAACGAAGTTGTACAGCGGCATTCACAATAACATAATTTCACTTGTGTAGAAATGTGGACAAAATGCACAATATACGCACGCGGAATCTGATGTTTGTGCATGCGTCATATTGAAATGACATGCTGTTGTGAGTGCATCAAATTCAAATAAAAATTACAAGGACGAAATTCAAATTGGAAATTGAAATTATTTGATTCTGAACGCGGCTCTCATAGTTTTCGAGATAGTAGAGGTAAACCTATATAAATCGGATATTTCAATGCCTTATACCTCGGAAACTATTGAAGATCGGATCCATAACCCATGCTGATTAAGCTTTTTATTTCTCATTTTGGATGCCCTTATAGTAATTAACGTATCAAGGGTGTTATAAGGACAATAACGCCTGAGGTCAACAGTGTACTTTTCGAGGGCCTCTGGCCCGAGATATGTACGTTGACCGAAGGCATTATTGTCCTTTTAACTCCCGTGGTGCGTTCAACGTTTAACGTCCGACTATAATTTTTAATATTCTACGAATTACGGATCAGAAAGTTTTAATTAAATTTGCTGAGTAGGTAGGCTATGAATGCTTTTGCTTGTTTTTTAGGCTTTATTCCAGTATAATTATTTATTTATTTACAACATTACCATAGCAACTAATCATAACACGCTCTAGGGTATTATTTAGTATATAACTACCCTGAAAGCAGGTGTGTTATGATAATAATAACATACCAGTCGGACGTTAAAGTTTTATATATGGTTTTTTTCGTACAATTTTTTATTAGGAATATGGAATTTATTCTACGAGGCGATAGCGGTGAGGTATAGATTATATTTTTTCCGAAATCGTTAAATTATTAATTAAAACATAAATAAATAGCATTGTGTATCCGTAAGACGTTAGAACAGTTGAATTATGGCTGTTGCGATGGATATGGTGTTGTAACAAAAGCACTGTCAAAAGTATTAAGATCTGACAATTACTTTAACTGCACAAACATCACTTATTTCTTTGGACATTTCAGTTTACCACTAACTTAAAAATTATTAGTTTTCCGTGGCCATCATCGAGTTGATCGGTATATGAACCCGGAATATCAAGTGAAAGAAAGTTTGCAATATGTATATTTTTTATAGATGTTATAAATTTAGGTTAATTCAAGTTTGACAGATGAGTGTGTAAAATTAAATTTTAACATAAAAGTCCGTAAAGTTTAATTTAGCTACTATTTTGGTTAACTTCACGTAGTGATATCGTATACTTTAATGTCGATTTCAGAAAAAAGTATATTTTATAGAGGTCTTAAAAAATATTTTACAATTCGCCTTCGCCCTTTACGGGTATGCTCAGGCAGTTTTAGATTACGAGTACACCAAATAGAATGTCGAGAACACACAAAGTCGATTAGTTAAACAAAGTTGTCTCATTAACGGAAAAGGGACCGAAATATTTATTTTTAGGGATTGAATGCACTTTACTCCTGTGGTATTTATTATTTTTCGCACTCCCGTATCAAATGGAACCATATTAGTGTAAAAGAAATTAATCTTACAATTTGACAATACAAATGTGAAAAATTTTGTTCAAATTTAAACTCAACGCCTGCTCAAAATGTAGTGCAGTTACGAATAAATAAATCATAGTAACTATATGATGTTATGGAAACATCTTGTTTATTTTTACTTTACTCCCCCAGGGATTTTTTTCATATTTAATCCCTCTGGGACTGAATTTGAACTTTAGTCTCTGAAATGAGTGATTAGAATCGCTCTTTCGTCTCGGGAGTGCGAAAATTATATTTAATACCTATTTATTATTTTTTATTTTAATTAATTTTTAATAATTACTATCATATTAAATGTAAAATACGAAGTAAACAGAAATAAAAAATATAACATAAAGCTAAAACAAAATGTTCGTAGCCAACTAAACTAGACTTATAAACAAAAACTAACACATGCAATTTAAATATTTTCTATTTTACTAAAAATCTATCAACTTTCAACATAGGACATGCTAAACAAACTTTTCTTATTTTTACGAAAAATTAATTTACATAATAAAAAATGGGGTGTTCCATTTAAAAAATTGAGTTTATTTTTAATTTTGTGAATTTCAATATTACATTGATGTAGAATATACAATTTTTAAAAATTGTCGATTATTAATTTATATTATTATAATCCAAAGCTTTCTTTATAAAACTGTTTTTATAGATTATAGAAACTCGTTTCCATTCTCAAGATATAGAGTGATAAAAAAGTGGCCGTTATTAGTGAAAAAATAAAAACATTAACTACACCGGAAGTGGTTGATCATGAGTAAATTTTTTTATAGTTTCATATATGAAATTTTCTGCTGAATTCAATGGTAAAATAAAAAATATAGTATTCCATTTGAAATAAGAAAGTTAGTATTTACTTCCAGTAAACCGGAAGTGCTACTGTTTTGAAAATATTTTATCTGAAACGGGTATGTCGGAAAACCCCAGAATAGCAAATATCGTAAAGTAATATTGAATCTTTTTTAAAATAATAGCATAATCTCGTCCTGGGACACTTGTACATTAAAAAATCTGGTGTAGCCAACACAATACTCCCGCCATTTACCGCCCGAGTCACAAAAAAAAATACTCTAATTTTGCCAGTTTATTTCTTAAAATATAGTCTAATCTAATCCAAGTGACTACCTTTTTTGATAATAAAATGAAGATTAAATTTTAAATACCAGCATAAAATATAATTCACTAATCCAAAAATGAGAATTTAGCTGAAACTTTTTTGCGAATCATTAATTTTTATTAATCTAAATACATACTTACATATTTTCTTATGCTGGAAACTGTTTTGATTTCCTGTCCTATTGTTCTATTTACTTTTTTCTTTTTAAAACGTTACTATTATTAACTTGAAATGATTAGTTCTTTGACAGTGTCATTTATCTGTCAGTTACGTACATTTCAATAACAGTGCAATGAATCAGTTTTGTTTGCTTAAAGCGTAGCCTACGTGATTTAAATTATAGATAATTTTACAAATTTATCCATAAAATATATAGACAAATCTGTAGAAAATTTTATAAGCTTTAATTTTTATAATAACATTAATCTCGAAAAAATAACATTTAAAGGTATTTTTCGAAGAAAACTATTTTGAGCTTTTAGTAAAGTTCCATTTCTGGTTATCCGATTTACACCAAAATCTAATGGGCTCTTTCCATTACAGAAAATGTTCGAAATACAATTTTCAAAATTTTCTGAATGATAGTATTTGAGTTAGAGTGGAGGATCCACACATACATATAGACACACACACACACACACACACGCACACGCACACGCACACGCACACGCACACGCACACGCACACGCAAACGCACACGCACACGCGCACACGCACGCACGCACGCACACGCACACGCACGCACGCACACACACACACACACATACATACATACATACATGCATACATACATACATACATACATACATACACATACACACAAACATCACCGTGAAAATGTTAAAATTGGATTCTAGGGACCTTAAAACGTGCTCATTTACCAAAATCTCTATATGCGATTTTTAGCACGATCCCTATACCTTCCTTACCAAGGGTAGCGGGAGATAAAAAAAAACGAATACGTCAATAAAATGTAGGACACGTTATCCTGGCTGGACACGTGTATAGTTTATTACGCCCATTGTTGTTGACGGGTGAAAAATAAAATCAGTGATTTTCAATTATAATACTTTATGGTTTGTCGATAATAATTCATAAATGACATGCCGGAATTGGCTTTTCGAGTAAATAGAAACAACAAAAATAAATAATTTGTTAAATAATTCTTATTCGCGAACAAGTCGTTAAAGTTTAGTGACAATAACAAAATAACACGATAAGGGCGGAGCTTTTATGATGCTACCAACTGTATATAGTGATAGCCACTTAATTTAAAATTAAATCAGATTACAGCTAATGATAATGAAGAGCAATTTGTCCAAGTAGTTTCGTCGCTTTGGAGATTAATATGAATATTTATGTCTACGTTTCGATGTCCAAAGTTTTGATAGGGTGTACGCAATCTGTCCATGATTGTATATCGATTTTCACAACTTGTTGCAATGGTCACGAAATCACATTGAGCAAACTCGTAACTCTTATTGAAAAATATATTCCATTTTTCAACCACTGAGATGAGAAAATGAAATACAAACATCGTTGAATCTCATGTCAGATCTTATACCAAAAATACATAAACAATACAGTGGTAGACTTCAATTGTAAATAATACATATATTGTTGTAGCGGCGTTGAGAGTAAGGAATATATGTTTATGATGTACGGTTAGTAAGAATGCTAGGTAAGTTGGCAACTAGCTAAAAATAGAAGAGAAGTATCTACTTTTCTTCTATTTTTTTTATTTGACGTATCAATAGCACGAACCATGCACGAACTGTCAAAATTATCCAAACTTGACCTCGACGAACACTGGTCCTGCTAGATATTTTGCGAATGCTTGTAGGTGGATTTCAGTCAACAATTTTAGCCTGTTGTTGATAATCCCGCTCATTTTCTAAATGTGGACGTGGACACGATCCTGTTTCTCTAAAACATCGGAAAACTCTTGAAAATGATGTGGAACCACGCGATTTAGATATTGTCGACATTATTGTGCAAATGCAGCTTGACAGCTTTTGTTAAAAAAATCATACAAAAAGACTATGTCAGCATATTCTACATTAGTGATTAATGAAAGTTCTAGGCATAGTTGTTAAATGATTAGGTTTAGGTACCTACTCTGAGAGAACGTGCTACTGATACGTCAAATGAAACAATAGATGAACAATAACTATTTACATACCCTAGCATTCCTATTAGAATAGACTTTTCGATTAATAAAAATTTTGCGAGTTTCTGTCGATATCTCAAAATGTTGACACATGGTTTATATGAACATTTTTACTTAGAATATATAATACAGCCCGCGTCTAATTCTTCTTCTTCTTTCTCGGTTTTTATTTATGCCTTAGCGCTGAGTTCTCGATCCGCTTTCGGAAATTGCTCCTTTGTCTCACAAATTTTCTTATTTCTTCTAATCTTTTTCCTCTTATTGCAGCTATTTCTTTGATGTTGTCCTCCCACTGTTTCTTAGGCCTGCCTTTTCCTCTCCTTCCGTCAAGTGTCTATTCAAATATTTTCTTAGTGCGTTATCGGGGTCCATGCGTACTAGATGTCCGTACCATTTTAGTTGTTTTTTCTATTTCCTCCTTTATTGGGCTTAGTTCTAGCTCCTGTTTTATGTTCCTGTTTCTTACTCTGCCTCGTTTAGTTTTCCCAACTACTTTTCTGAGATATCTTATTTAAGGTTTTTTTTTTTATTTATTTTTCTCTGTTATTGTCCAAGACTCTGCTCCATATAGTAGGTTTGGCGTGTATATGGTTTTATATAAATGAATTTTTGTTTTTATACTTAGTCCCTTTTTTCCTAATAGTGTATTTATTTGGTAATATATTTTGTTTGCTTTGTTCATTCAATTTCTTATCTCTTCCTCTATTCTACCGTTGTAACGCTCCAAATTTGGGTCCTGTTCATTTTTGTATTTTATGCTGTTCTTCAATTTAAATTAACATTTCCTTAAGGTATTATTTTTATTTCATTTTACCTTATTTCATTTTATTACGCTACTCTTTTATATAACTTGGATGACGTCTCAGTAAATTCGTTCATCGTACATTTGCTCTAGTCACCTACTGCTTGTTAAGATTGAGGTAAATGATCCTTGTGACGTCATGCCGTCAAGGTTGTGCCTGTTTTCTTTGGCTTAGCTGTTTTTTTTTTTTGTAAAAGTTCGTCCTTCTGTTCCGAGATGTCTTAAGAAACGGACGTGCCAAGTTGCCGGCGTCACCCTCTTTGGAAAGATTTTGGCTGTATCCAATTCTTTTGGAAATGTATTTTCCCTGGAAGGCCCAGGATTGAAACACAATATTTCTGTAACAGAGGCAGTTTTCACTATTGTAGCCATCCAAGACCTTAGGTAAGATCTTCGCGTGTATTTACTGACTCACAGATAGTTGTAAAATTCCTCTAGGACTAATCCTAGTTGTTCTTTTCAGGCTTTTTGCGTTTTATACGTTTTTCATGTTTTTACCATTCATGTACACAGTGTTGTGTATATTTGTATCTAATGTAATCTAGAACACAAATAGATTATATTCATTACATTGACGTTACCTTCAACATTCACGTGGTGCATTTGTCGTTATCGTATCGTCAATTTTTGCAGTGAGAAATGACCATAGCGATTGGAATAATTTTACGTCCTTGCACATACCACCCAAGAGCATACATTATCGGAGTTGTGGAGCATCGTTGTCGACTATCATCATCCCATTTCGTCTCCAGCTCCTATCAGACGAGTTCTGTGAATATGTGGAGTATTACCACCACCCCAGTACTTACCTTGGCCGCCGTCCAGATAAGCATTTTATTTATTTTGTTGTATATTTTTCTATCGTTCTGCATGCATTGATTTCGAATCCTATTATTAATACATTGCACAGGCGTACGTTATGTATTTCATTTAAATAAAGCCGCTTACTGCGCTATCACTTTTTAGGTACTAAGTACGATATTAAATGTTGTTATTGGCTAATTTTAGAATTTTACGACTTTTTCTCGTGCACACTTTGAGCCTTGTGCCTCGTCCCGTTCCCGTATCGTGTGTTGAATCACTTGTGTTATTGAGAGTGTTTATTTTATTCAACTGGCGCCTAACCTTCAACACCCTTATTCAACCCTGCCCGTCTCCACTGGGCTACGCCTCTCTCAATCCGCTTACACGGGCCTAGAACAACTGGGAATTGTAACACTGTCTTTATTTATTAATGCCCCTAAGTATTCATATCTATCGACAAATTCTAATTCTTCTCCATCTATAGATATTGGAGTATCTCTGCTTAATCCTAGTTTGTTTACGTTTTCTTCTAGTTTGTTTTTCTTTATATTGAGGTTATACTGAAGTTGTCTTGCGATGGTAGAATTACCCCTAGAATAGTTGGTGAATGCATGTCGGCTTCATGAAGGGACATGCTGTATATAATACAGCCCGCGTCGGCGTCGGTCGTCTCTCTTACTTCTACTCATCGATTTTATCTGTTGTGACTATACATTTCAGACAGTCTTATTTTTTACAGTTATACCGAAACACTTATATAATCAATTTTTGCGTGATTTGTCATTTTCATTGTTGTAATCATAATTTCTTTATAGTAATCAAACATTTCTTTTAAAACGTTCGCTGCGTATGTATTTTTTTATACACCCGTAGGACAACTGAGTAGTTTAATCTTAATGCTTTAACTTAATTCTCAACAAAATTCACACTTGCAGTAATTCTTAATTTACAATGAATGTACAAAACGCGAAAGACGGATGTCAGTCATGCGCAATAAGATAGGCGACATATACAGTCAAAACGTTAAGTTGAAATATAAAATAAAAACAAATATACTCTTGATTTATCCACTTTATTAATTATTTTGAGACGATAATGTCGCCCTTTCTGACATCAAACATTTTCAGACAACTGCCACCAGAGGGGCATATTTTCATTACGTTACCAGTAGTTCCTGGTTTAGGTCATCGTGCGCCATAGGCTACGGACTTTTTTTTTTAGCTCTAACCACATCAAAGCGCCCCCCAAAATCGGTGGGTCCTAAGCTTCAGCCTAGTGAGCCTATCCGGGTACTGGATATACATATTATAAAATAAAAACATACAACAATTATTGCAATGGACTTTTTGTGTAATTGGTCATTTTCTTTATTTGAATCAAATTATCTTTATTATAATCTAATCTTTTAAAAAAAATTAAATGGATATAAACAGCGCCATTAAATTAACTGTTAATTTTCTTTTCGGCCTAATCCAAAATATTTCATAGCCTCCCTAGATTTAGTATCGACAGGAGTCTCAGTAGTAGCTTACTTCTTTAGGATGTAAACGTCGAATCATGCCAGTACAAATACATAATACGTAGCATATTTTATCAGAATTAGGATATTTTGACTTTTTACACTAAACTTAGGCTTGATTGCATAAAAGTGGGTTAACTCTCGAATTACGTTAACCTAGGGTTACATATACAAACATATAGTTTTCAGCCTATTTCACAGCTAATCTCGGGTCAAAAAATAACTCTCCGATTTGCATGGGTTAACCCGAGAATAGCAAATTGCATATGTCCCACAGTTCTCATTTCACGCGTCAGAAAACACAAAATTCCTTTTTTTTTGTATAAAATATAACGCATGAAATGCCATATGCAATTTGCTATTCGTTAGTTAATCCGTGCAAATCGGTGAGTTATTTTTTGACCCGAGGTTAGCTGTCAAACAGGCTGGAAACTCTCTGTTTGTGTATGTAACCCTGGGTTAGCGTAACTCGAGGGTTAATCCACTTTAATGCAATCTACCCTTAATGACATACAAGTGGTATTCAAAAAGTGAAAATATTAAACCGACATTTTTAAAACGTTTATTTTTTGAATTGATTGAAACCTGTATGGTCAAACTATAAACTTTCTTTAAATAAGCAATATTGCATCAAATTGATTTGTCAATTGAATTATCAAAGACCTAAAGTAAGAAAGGTGCTAGGTACCAAAATTACAAATTCGAGGTATTAAAAAAAATATATTAGGTTAATATTTCAATACAGGGATAACTAAACTAGCCCCGGAGCTACAACACTATTATTTTTGGCACTTTGCACCATTGTTACTTTAAGTCATCTGTTATACATTACTGTTTACTTATTCGATTACGAATTTTATGTTCTATCTATTCGTAGCAAAAATGCAAATTTAAATAATAAAGTTGTTTTGTAAATATAGCAATAATTACAGCTTGTGGGTCGGAGAACAGGGTAGGCGACAAAATAAGCAATAAAACAAATTGAGGGGAAAAATGTATACAAGCACATTTATGTTTAATTTAAAATAAGAAATTAAGTAATTTATTATTCTCTATTGATAATAATAGCCGTGTTCCTTCGGGCTGTGATTCCTAATCTAAATGATAAAAGTGATCATGATTAAGAAGAATAATGTTTTTACGTTTCCTATTCGTTATCCCCACTTTCTCATTTTGTGATCACTAGACAACCTTCCCCCTTCCCTTCGGAATCAACCTTTTTGAGTGATTCACATGGATTCATTTCAGAACAAATTGAAAATATACTATTTCGAGCGTAGAAACGTACGTAGAAATTTACGAATGTGGGGTTTGTGGCATCAAGGGAAGTAAGATTTTTCTACAAAAGCGTGTAATGAACCCCATAAAGATTTGTTTGAAATAAACATACTTCATATTCCTTACCAAGAACATTATTTATTAGTTCAATATAATCCCTTTTTAATTCTGACTATAACACTTGACAGTTGATTATTTATAAAATAAAATAGGATAGTTTGCATTAGTCTGCACAGTCTGCATATGACATTGACATTTGACACTAGATTGTGTTGTTTTCTTGCTATAATTTTTAAATCCTGTTTCAAAAGGATCACGATTAAATTAATCAGGATTCACAAAATCACAATCACAACCTGAAGGAACACGGCTATTAATGAAAGTGCTGATCATCTGTACACAGCATTAAAAACCATTTTTACAATTTTCTTTAATTTTTTAATCAATTAATAACAACAAGAACCAAGAAAAGACTATTACGAGAGCGTGCAGAAAACTAATATGAAACGAAAAACGAACCACAGACCTAAGCAAAAATATGTATAAAAATCAAGAAACAAAAACAAATAATAATTGTGCTCGATAATAGACCCAAACCCTAAAATAACGGTAGAAGAGTTTATGTATCTATATGGAATAGAATTATTTATTTTATAATGAATAAAATAAAAATTGCAAGAATATAACACACAAACGAAACCATTCGATCCCGATAGTGCAACTAGAGATGCGCACGATACATCGATGATTAAGAAAAATCGATATTTGGCTTTCGATATTTTATTTTTTTCGATAATATCGACCGACATGGATGTTTGATGTTTGTTTTCGATATTTTCTGTCGATGTTTTTGTTTTCAAATATGCATTCCTAATATGTCAAAAATTATTAATCATAGACATGCTACTCTCCTCCTTTTTTTACTTACATGTGTCGTCACAATTTATTTGATGTCTACACTACTTTGGCGAAAATACTTCCACGATAACTGAGCATGAGAAGAAATGAACTAAAACGGAAATGGTTATCAAAATATTTATTTCTGGGATTCAATGTGTTTTAAATTCAGTGGTTACATTTAATTTTTAATAAAATAAGTTTATAGATTTTTGTGTAATATAGTTACCTTCACTTTATATCTCCCAGTTGATCTCCACGTCATCAATTTCTGATGTAAGAATTACAAAACTTTTATCTAGCATCTTTGTCGTACACACATGGCATATATGGGACCTTTATTCGCTATCTCATTGTTGTCGGGTTTTCAGAGGGGTATACGCTATCTCCGTTAACCAACGCCAAAAAAATGAAATAGAAACTGTATTGTAACCGCGGTAACGAGTGTCATTTTCAAATATTTTAATTATTTGAATATTCATGTCATCTGTCATTTATGTAATTAAGGTGATTTTGGCGTCGATAATAATTTGTGCTTCGTTGTGCGTTGGTTAATTCTTGGGATTATACATATTATGCATTTTGTTACTGCAAAGACGGTGTCTCTGAGATTTCCGCCTAGTTTTGCAACATATTGCTTTTGGACAATAAAAAGAGGTATATTTCATCCATTATACTTATATTTATTTAATTGGTTTATTAATTCTAAATAACTATTAAATAAATAAATAAATAGGTCATACTGTCAGTTTTTACCAGTTTTGACATTACATCATAATTATTCAATTGCGAAATATGTGTCAATTCAAATTTTGATGAACAATAATATTCACACAGTAAGTATATGTTATATTAGTGAACAATAAAATTATTGTAAATAAATATTGAAAATGTCAAATATGCCAAAGTCCTGTCATACTCCACCTTATAGTAAACTAGAAAATTAAATCCCTATAATAAAACCATGGTAACAATATGACGTCATCAATTCCCTCCCGCCCCTGGCGATTTGAACCATGTTTACTATTGATGACGTGGGGATCAAGTCGTGAATGCGGACTTTACATTGTTGTTCTTTTACTAATCGTAAAATATGAGAGCATATTATAATTTATATTATTTTCAAGAGTGAAAAGTCGGAAATCAGTTCATATAATTTGTAAATATCAATGTTTTAAAATATCGATATTTTTGATCCGATATTTATACAACATCGATTTTTGTTTAAGTACAACTTGAATTATATCTAAACAGCGCAAAGTTACCCTACCGCTGTGACATCAGAAAGAGAGGGGATAACCATACATTCTTGTTGTCTCCTATGACCACCTTAAATTAGTATTTAATATTTGTTTAACCATAGTAATCGACATTGTTATTATCTTTTAATATTTATTTATTGTTTTAATAAACATCCATTTTAATTATAATAATAGGGCTGTTGCAAGAATTTTTATATGCCTTCTAATTATTAAATTTATAAAGATATCATTCTTTAAATAGCCTCAAATTTGAAATTATCACGAAATATTCATTACATATTTTACAATTTTTGAAATTCGAATAATATTTCGAAAAAGTTACCCGATCTGAAACAGAATATGACGTCAAAGTACATACATCGCCTACTTTTATTTATTTAAAAACGTAGGTGATGTTTTCCTGTTTTCCTATTGGTTGTGAATGACGTAATGTAAGTGCTATGACGTAACAGAAGTAAAAGGTTGTTTTGTTGGTTTTATGGTTATTTTTGGCGCCAATCTATTTATTTAATTATTTGCGAAAATAACAACAAATTATTAAAATAAAAACTTTACCAAGAAAAATATTGCTTAAACTTTAAAAGTACTTTTTGAAAAATGTGAATCAGGCTCATTCTTTGATTTTTACCCTTCACTCAAATATATAAAACGTTACATTTTTATAAAGTAAAAAGACAAAACATATTTTTCATCTTGATATTACAAGTTGCAAGGTAGGCGTCGCCTATTATACAGAAATCATTGTACATTAAACATGGCTTTAAAGATTTGGGTATTTCCACTCTACCATCTTGTAAACTCACTACATGAAATACAACCAAATTAAATTTCATTTAAAATGGAGATTGCCACTATGCCACTGTTATAATATTAGATCTGCAACCTCATTGCGCAAACCTGCTTGCAGGCTACATAAGTCCATGAAATGTGCATTGAATTTAGATTTGTATAATTAACTACCCGAAAAAGTAAAAAATATGAATAAAAGAGTAAAAAACATTTAAAAGTATTATTAAAAACTTTCTTATAAAATATGCGTTTTACAACATCGAAGAATAGTGGATCAGGCTGAAGTGAATCATATTGTGTAGGTAATATGAGTATAATATTAATTTTTTAAAAAAATTGTCATTTATTATTCGGTCTATCGTTACTCTTCCCAAAAAACGTTATTCTTGCAATATATTATTAATATTTCACGTCGTACAAATAAAATATCTTTATACGTTCGTTAATAAATTTGAAATTATTGCCGCACATATTTTTACTTTTAGGTTTGTGATTTGGAACAAAGTACGACTATTAACAAATAAATGGAGCCTAGTAAATTTACAAAAATTTCTACTCTATCGATTCAACCATCGTTATTCATTAGCGCGTTATTCACTAGCGCTCGCCTCGGCATAGAAACCAATTAATCGGGGGTATCATTTCACCTTAAATAATTTATATTTGTATACACATCATTCATTATAAAAATCAAATTAATACATTCTGTTTTGCTACATATTGTATTTCACGTATCATATAACCTAAAGTTATAACGTGGAAAATATATTTTCAATGCATGTGCAGTTTTCTTTATAAATTTACCAGCTTGCGAATGGAAGTGACGTTTACTTCAACATGTTCAACTTTTTAATAAAATTGTAAGCGGTTACAATAAAATTTCCGTGCACGTAAAAACGTGTCTAAAATGATTTATTTACACAAACTTTGTATCCCTGACATTTGAGCAAATTTCAAATATGCTAGTACATAAAACTTCCAAACAGAATATATAGATGTGTATGAAAGAGAATTAGATGAAATACGGTATTTGAATTTTGAGTGATATGATAGATAGTATGATAACCCATTTAGATACTACGACGTTGAAGTGGTTTCATACGAACAAAATTAGTTGTTAATGACGTTCATTTCCCCATTTACGCAATATTCTATACTTTAACTATAACGCCTACGCAACTGATGTAGTGATAAGCAAATATGACCGAATTTGGGATTAATCAAGACAAAGGAAATTCGAAATAGTAGAATTATTTACCATTAATTAAATAATATAATTATGCAAGTAGGATGATTTGCAACGCTATAGTACAAATGTGTTTAGTTTATTTCAAAACTTAACATTTCTGATAAAAATAGATTTATTTAAGTTAGAAACGATCTGGTATGAACATTTTTTGGTTAAGTATACTACTTAGCGGTCAAATTGTTTTACACCATGGGTCCTTTACTATTTTAATCTCCCGCTAAGAGAGATATTGGATTCATCCTAAAAATCGCATGTGCAGATTTTAGTGAATAAGAACTTTTTAAGGTCCCTACAATCCGATTTTAACATTTTTACGATGTTGTATTTTGCATGTTTCTTGATTCATAACTGGAAATATTACAAAATATTTGATTTTATTTCCCATGTAAGATGTCAGTATCAGTTAAGATAATTGGAAAATAAAATAATATGTAAAAATAATTAATACCATAATATTATATCTGCTCATTATTAACCATTGCTAGGTGTACGATTTTATTTTGATTTACAGCTCTGGTCGTCACATCACAAAAATCCAAACTTGTTGCGGAGAGAGCACAGCTATTTATGGGGTACTCTTGTACGATTTGAAATTTACGAATAATTTTCCAGTTTGATTTCAACCAATTTCGAAATCAAAACCTGTCATAAAATAAATGTTTTTCCCACTAGTTTCAGTTGTGAATTCTGTTGAAACAATAATTTCCTATAATACGTGTAGAAATATACCAGAAATATTGGAATAAAAATTATAAAAAAATTCAATTCAGATATCGATATATCCGGAATTTTTAATTTGTGTTTCAACTAATATGTCCTATAACTAGACTTGAATATTTTGCTCTCAAATTATAATTTTGAAATACTTGTAAGTTATGATAAAATGATGACAATCATAATTTAAAAATTTCACCGTAGGTGCGGTTTTTACAGGTAATGCAATACGTCAGTCACCAACAGGTTGTAGCAGGTGTATATTGATTTATTTATTTGTTGCGCAACTTAATTAATGCCATTTGCAGAAAAATAGAAGGTATATTTAGGTGCGTTCGGTTATTTTGTCCTGTGCTTGAACTGCGCTGTGCATGTGTAGTGTCACGTGATCACTGTGTACTCTGTGCAGATTGGAATTAAAGCTGTTTTTTGGCGACGAACCGTATTCAACAAGATTTTCAAACCGTTTTCGTATCTAACGTCATCGTTTTTTGACTCGCCAAAATGCATAGTTTTAAAACAATGACGTAATGTCGTTGTATTTGAATTTGACAAATAGAGTTATCAAATAAAAGTTTATTTGTAACTAGGGTTGAAGATCAAGAAGTGCAAATTTTGTTGAAATTACTTCTATGGCTATTTTAAGGGATAGTAGTGATATAGAGAGCAATTAAATAATAAACTGGATAGATAGATATTTAAAAGAAGATTTCTATTCATTATTTCGAATGAATCAAATTTGTCATGTTTGTTTACACAAAACACTGAGCAAATTGTTGAGGTTACACTCCTCATCCTCTCTCCTCCCACTTCGAAAATGTTTCAAACCACTACTGCTAGCTGGTTCAAAACTATTTCAAAACGGTCGTAGCGTGACGTCATTGTTTGCACCGTTTTCATTCGAGAAAATAATAAGTTTCAAAATACTACAAACCAGCATCAGACCAGTGTGTCGCCAAAAAACAGCTTAAAAGAACAAATTGTGCAGCCTGTGCGTTTGATTCTTTCGTGACAGATAGATTTAGCAATTTAAAATCGGTGTAAGCTCAGTTTATTATTACTAATATCGATTTTATATTAACCGTATGTGTTTGATTGACGGATAAGTAGAATATGGATTTTCGTAAATGTAGTAATGGTAGCGCGTGAAATATTTTTCGATGAATCGGACGAAGAAGAGGAGTATGATTCAAATATTTTAAGAAAAGTAAGTAGTTATGCTGAATAATACCAAATATATGAGTGTGACGGGCAGTATACTGATTTTTGAATGTATCCCGATTCGACATATTTGAAGATTTATTATATATGTACAAAATTAATCTTGTTCGCGAACTACATAAATATGAGAAAAAAGCTTTGAGGGCATCCGAAAATGGCTTGGAAAAAGAGGCACTGATTTTAATTCGATGTTTAGGAAACCTCGGAAGCTTCCGGTAAATATTTATTAATGCAATAGCTTATATATTTACAAGATTAGCAAAAATTTGTATACTTCTAAGATATAAGTCAATATATCTTCATTTTCTGCCATGGTTAGGTACTACACTTTCGACCTTCTCACTTCATTATGCCCGCGCTAGCTCGAATGTACACACCTTTTGTATACACTCTTGTTGCATAAATAACTTTTTTGTTCGTTTCCATGTTGTAGGAACTTATATACGTCTGAATAAAAATTATGACAAATATTAATTATTTAATTTTAAAATACTGGAGATGAAAAAAAAATTCTTATAATAATAGTTAACTAGCATGTTACTTAGATTAATTGTATAAATAATTAATATGTATGTATTTTGTTATGTAGTGACAAAGTTTTTATTGGAAAATTTGCCATTTGAAATAATTTGTATGCTGCCGTGTCATAATGACAACGTTATAGTACCTACTCAATATGAGTACTCTAATGTCTTTCATTATAAGCCAAGGGTCATAATGAGTACTCAGAACCATAATGCCTTTCATTATAGGCCAAAGACCATAATGAGTATTCAGTACCATAATGAGCTATGGTAACGAGGTTGTTTACAAATAAATCGAAAACAGCGTACCTAATTTTTCAGATTAATTTTTTATTTTTGTTCAATACCAAGTACTTTATTTTCATATTTCGTTGATTTACGCCAGTAAATAAAATTTTGTTTCTAATATGATGGCACACGTCGTGTTATCAAACTCGACTTCGCCTCGCTTGTTAATCTTCAAGAATAGTAGCATAATAATTGACATTACGATCTTTATAACATAAATAACTATTACATTGAAATTGTAAAAATTATGTTATTAAATCGTAAATCATACAACGATCAGTCTTGTTTTATAACACTTTTCAAAATTAACTATTAAACTCTTCATGTTAATGACCGATACATATGACAATGAGACACGTTAATACAATAATAATAATAATTATAATAATAACAATAATAATAATAATATTAATAATAATAATATTAATAATAATATTAATAATAATAATTAATAATAATAAATAATAATAATAATAATAATAATAATAATAATAATAATAATAATAATAATAATAATAATAATAATAATAATAATAATAATAATTATTATTAATAATTAATAATAATAATAATAATTAATAATAATAATTAATAATAATATTAATTAATACTAATAATAATTAGTAATAATAATGAATAATAATAATAATAAATAATAATAATAATAATTAATAATAATAAATAATAAGAATAATAATAATTAATAATAATAATAATAATTAATAATAATAATAATTAATAATAATAATTAATAATAATTATTAATATTAATAATTAATAATAATAATAATTATTAGCAATAATTAATAATAATAATAATAATTAATAATAATAATTAATAATAATAATAATAATTAATAATAATAATAATAATTAATAATAATAATACTAGTAATTAATAATAATAATAATAATAATAATAATAATAATTAATAATATTAATTAATAATATTAATTAATAATAATAACAATTAATAATAATAATGATAATTATAATAATTAATAATAATAATGACAATTATAATAATTAAAATAATAATAAATAATAATAATAATTAATAATAATTAATAATAATAATAATTAATAATAATAATTAATAATTATTAATAATTAATAATAAATAATAATAATTAATAATAATTAATAATAATAATAAAACACACTTAATTCGAACCTAACTTTTTTATCAAACAAAAAATTAATTTTGTGTTCAGGAAACGAGAGTTTCGCAAGAGATGTTGAGTGTTTTATTAGACATGAGTATGCTACCTACTCGTAGTAGTTTAGCAGCTTCTCCATGCGTACAGCAATTCAACAGATTATGAATTATTTACGAAGTAGTAAATGTCACCGCCATGTTCTTAATGTTACCCGTACGTTGTAGCTATAGGAAAACATTGATTTTTATAGCGGTGATATATAAAGAGAAAATGAATAATCGTAAAATGATATGAGGTAATGTTTATTATACTAACTTTATGTGTACCATTAAAAAATATATGGGTTTATCCATTCAAATTTCAAACAAAAGAAAAAATCCTGACGTTGCTAATGTATACTCATATTTTTTTTTATATATTCGTAGGTAATATACCGGATGTTTATTTTCTCTGAACATACGAAAACAGCGTTAAAAATTTAATTAATATTAGAACAAAAAGTGTAAGAACATTAGTTACAATTCCAAAATTTTTAATTTTTTCTTATTCTTCTTTGTTACGTCCATATAAAGATTACATTTTGGTTATAATTGATCAACCGAAAGTATCCTCATATGAAGATTTTAACAGTTTTTCTTGAAAAAATGATGTTAAATATAATTTTTTCACATTTAATGTTATTATAAATATTAAAGAATATTTTTTACACGATCGGGTTATTTTTTACATTTACCAATAGTGTTTCTAAGACAGTAGGTCTTATTTACAAATTTCTAAACGGTAAGTGATGTGACTCACGTCGTTAAGTGATGTGCTTCACTTGTCATTCAGGCGGCGAGACGATAAATAAATAAAGTCAAAAATCAAAGCTTACTTCAAAAATAACAAATAAAAGTTTTTAATATGTGAAAATAATTTTCAAATCTTATTTTTCTTTTAAATTTTGTGCGTCGATCGTGCAAAAAATAGTATATGCATCGCGAACGTTAAGGAATTACCGATCTCAGACAAAATCAAAATTGGGACCTTCGCTTCGCTCAGTCCCTTCAGTCTTCGATCGGTAAACTATCCTTACCGTTGTTAATACTTAATATACTATTATTCTCTGTACCAGGGGTCGCCAAACTTTCTAGCCTTAGGGCCATACTTATTACTCCAGTAAGTTCCGAGGGCCAAAACCAGTGCTAAATTGGAATAAAATTTTAAAATGTTAAAGAAAAATGCGCCGCAGGCGGTTTTTTTTTAGTTCAAGGTCAAATATCTTTAAATTGAATATTTATTCTGGAATGCGTAATGCGTAACTGCACTTTTTAACCCCCTTTCATGTGACGGAATAAATAAAAATACGCATCTCAAAAAAGTTATAAATGATTTAATAATGATATTAATACGTAAAAATAACAATAATTATTTGACGCAAAATTTCAAAACAGTTAAAAAAAGCAAACTTAGAACATGTTCATGATTTATAATGCAATTATTATTGTGTATTGTTACGACCGTGACGACGAAATATGGTGGTTAAGTAGTACCCTCTATCGCTTACAGATGAAGCTAGTATGTACTTTCGAAAGTACAGTAACAAATATTCGTGATTAACCTGTCTGCCTAGGGAAGGCGAAAGAAGTGAAGCCGTCTGTTGTGAAATAAAGTAGTGCGGTTTCATTCGCGTTAATTTAGCTTTTCCGTTCCTGAGGGATTTTCAGGATAAAAATCATGTGTGATTCAATATATATATATATATATATATATATATATATATATATATATATATATATATATATATACATCCCGCGGTTTCAACCTCGGTAGTTATGTTGGTGTAAAGAGTATCGTATATGTATGTCTATCGATGTTTGGAATGTATATATATATATATATATATATATATATATATATATATATATATATATATATATATATATATATATATATATATATATATACATTCCAAACATCGATAGACATACATATACGATACTCTTTACACCAACATAACTACCGAGGTTGAAACCGCGGGATGTTCACTAGTTTATGATATTAGTAGGATTCATTTCACTTATTTGTTAATTATTATGCTTAAGTTAAATTTTCTAAATTTTCGTATTATACTTGTCATTAATCTTTACCTAACTAGTAAATAAAACCGAGTTATTATCATTCTGTGCTTTTTTTATCCAACTTATCACCGCAACAATAACAACAATAAGCCACTAGCTGTCGCGGGCCGGATTGGTGACACTGGTCATTAGCTGTCGCGGGCCGGATTGATGACACTGGCGGGCCGGATTTGGCCCGCGGGCCGTAGTTTGGAGACCCCTGCTCTATACGATTTGATTGCATTTTATACTTCATATTAAATGGATATAGAGTTAAAAAATTATAAAGAAATTAAATATCATAAATTAGCCAGCTCTGCTTTAATTCTGAAAACAGCTGCTATACTAAGAAAGAAAGAAAATTCTGATTGAAGGGTGTCAGGGTGTCAGTGTCAATTTCAATTGACATGTATGTTTATGTTATAATTTTCTGGAAATATAGGATCTTTTGCTAGAAACTTTCTGTATGAAATTTGTGTAAACTACATACAACTACCTTAAGGTAATAATAATAATAATAATATTTATTTGCCATAAGATTCACACAGAAATACAATTGGCTTGTCAATGTCAATACATTCATAAAAGGAATAAAAACATATAAAGGTACACATACAAAATATATATAAAATAAAATTAGTGGCAAATAATTAATTAAGAAAATATTCACATAATAAAATCATGAAGCATATATTACATAAAAAAGTAAATGTGGCATATCAAACATTTAATTATTCAAAAACTCATCAATAGAATAAAAACACTTTTCAATCAAAAAAATTTTTAGTTTTAATTTAAAAGAAAATATGCTTGTAATAGCTTTCAGCTCCTGTGGCAAATTGTTATATATTTTAATCGGCATATAAGAAATATTGTCATGAAAATTACTTGTTCGAAATTTTGGAATGTATAAATTATTAACATTGCGTGTATTATACAATCCAGTAGCCTGTTTAACAGTAAGAAAAGATGACGGATTTTTTTAATGAAAAGAGCACAATGGTAAATATATATGCAGGGAAGGGTTAGTAAACCAAGATGTGGGAAGATATCTCTACACGATGTAGTGGGAGTACAACCAACCATGGCTCTAACTATACTTTTCTGCACTTTAAAGACATTGATAGAATGAATGGAATTACCCCAGCAAATTATGCAGTATGACAAGATACTAAAGACATGTGCAGAATAGTACAGTTTAAGTAAATCCACACTGGCATAATTACGCAAGCGTCTTATGACGTGACATGACGAGTTGAGTCTTTTTATGAGATACTGGGTATGATGAACCCAATGAAAATTGTAGTCAACATGGACACCTAAGGTCTTAGTTGTGGGTATCGGAGTGATTGTTATATTGTCAAATTGAGCTGAAATATTAAAAATATTACCCCTTAACATAAACTGAACTAACTGTGTTTTTTCAGCATTCAGGACTACAGCATTTTCATTGCACCAAAAATTCATAATATCCACACATTCTTGTATTTTATTATTAAGTTCAGGTATGCTCAAGGCAGAGACGATAAGAGAAGTATCATCAGCAAATAAACAAATATCAGCATTTTTAAACATATTTGGAAGGTCATTGATATATAAGAGAAAGAGTAGGGGGCCAAGAACACGTCCTTGGGGAACACCTGTTAATGAAGACTGAGAATCAGAAAAGTACTTTTTTCCGTCAATTTTAGCACATACAACTTGAGACCTACCTTGCAGATAGGACTTTAACCAGTGCCAAGCATTACCACGAATACCGTAATCAGACAACTTATCAAGCAATATACCGTGATTGATGGTATCAAAGGCTTTAGCTAAATCAAAATAAATTCCAGCGGTATAGAATTTTTTATCAAGGTAATCAAGAACACTACCAAGACTGCAAAATAAGGCGTGTGTAGTGGATTTGTTTTTACAGAAGCCAAATTGCGATGGTGATGATAATATATCATGCGAGTTTATGAAACGAACTATGCGAGAGTACATGACTTTCTCAAAAACTTTAGAAAACGCAGGAACAATGGATATAGGTCGATAATTTTCTACGTAATTTTTGTTGCCTTTTTTATGCACGGGTGTAACTAGTGAAGTTTTGAATTGAGCAGGAAAAGATCCAAAATTTAGGGATTCATTAATTAAGTAGGTTAGAGGATAAATAATTTCGTCAGCAATAAAAAGTAGCAGTGAACAAGGCACGTTGTCAATTCCAGCTGAATTTTTTTTAGAAATTTCAATTACAATATTAAAAATTTCAGTTTCATTAACAGGTTCAAGGAAGATTGTGGCAGTGTTTTTATTGATAGTACTAGTGTTGGAGTTATGTTTTGGCGCACTATTCAATGTCAAGTTACGAACCGAAGTTATGAAATAATCATTAAAATAATTTGGAATAATTTGAGATTCTACAATTTCATTGTTATTAAAAAACATAGGCCAGGGAAGTGAGTGATTGGTAGATGTTAACGTTTCGTTATTAATAACGTTCCACGCAGCCTTATTAAAATTATGAGCTGATTCTAAATATTTTTTGTTATAGTTCTTTTTAGAGTTGATAATTAAATTATCATATGTGCGCTTCAAATCCTTATATTTATTCAATATCACAGGATTGTTTGTAGTTTTATATATTGAAAAAATAAATTTCAAGGTCTCAGCCATTTGAATAATTTCTGGGGTAATCCATTTCGATTTAATGGCTTTGTTTGATCGTTTTTTACGTACTAACGGAAAAGCATTTTTAAAATGGTAATGAAAAGTATTTAAAAAATTAGAGATTTGTTCAGAAAAATTAGGAGCATTGTAAACATGGAGCCATGACTCAGATTGGAGCAAATGTTTAAAGTAGCTTTTATTTTCATTATTGAAGATTCTCATGTCAACAATTATGTTGTTAATTTTGTTGAAATTTATATTTAAGTTCCACAGCTGGGCACTATGGTCAGACAAACATGGGTTTAAAATTGTGAATTTAGTCTTATTGCAGTCAATATTTGTAAAAAAATTGTCAATACATCGACCAGAGATACTGCGTAACAAGGGAAAACCAGGATGGGGTGCTATTAAACCATATGACGAGAAAAGTCCGCAAGTCTCACTGAATTCCACATGACACGCAAAATTAATATTGAAATCACCACATACGAATATAGGATTATTATAGTTCGAAAAATTAAAAAGTAAATTATTTAATTCACGATGAAAAAAGTTAAGATCTCCACTAGGTGATCTGTAAAGAGCTATGACTAGACATTTACTGTTATTTGAAAATAAAATTTCGATACAGGAATATTCAAAATGTTTATCACAGGATGTAGTATTCTTAATAGTCAAAGAAGTAAAATTTATAGAATTCAAAATGTAAATGGCAACACCGCCACATTCATAGGAAGAACGACAAAAAACAGAAGCTAATTTATAGTTATCAAGTTTACAATTCTCCATAGTCTCAGAAGATAAATGATGTTCAGTTAAACACAAAATCTCAGGAAAATCAATCGTTTGAAGATAAATGTTAAAGTGCTGAAGTTTATTATTTAAACTACGAATATTGTAGTGAAGTATACGAAAATCAAATTTATCTTCCTTGATTATTGAGTTTTTGCAGCTTGTGCTGCTGGACGTTTCCGAAAATTTACAAATTTTTTGACTGAAACATTCTCCGGCCAAAGTTCACCATTTAGAAGTTCGTCAAAGATGTCAGGCGAGACTGAGACTTTGAATGAATTATATTCACCTGATTTAACAGTAAGCTGTTGTATGAAAAATTTATGATTCGGAATTTTTTTTATTAAATAAGAATCTAAATCATTCGAAGTCACAGTCAGCGCCAGTCTTGACACATGGACGGCAATTTTACGTGGAACTGCACTAATTTCACAGCCAGTGGTGCACTTTTTAGATCCTAAAATAGGAACACGTTTCGGCCCTATCTTCCCAGATGGTTTGTTCCCCGTTTTCTGTTCGGATTTGGGCGGAGTCCGTGCGTTCACTTTCGGAGTCGTTTGTTTAACTTTGTCATCTGACTGAGTACAAGCAGAAACCGGTGCCGGAGCAGAACTCTTGGATTTGATTGCAGTACCGACATCTTTAGTTTTTTGAACAATTAAGTTTTGTTGTTCATTTGAGGAGCCGGTAATGTCGATAATAGACATTACAGGTAACTCGATGTTTTTGGTAGAAGGCGGTATTTCAGTTGCAGGTGGCGTTTTGGGAGCCACAGCTGATTGATTTGATAAATCTGTCAGTGAAGGTGACAGTAGATTTGAGAAAATTGGTTGTTTTTTATTTCAGTTTTTAATTCTGACTTTAGCTCGGATTTCACATTGTAAAATTTATGCGTCAGATTAGTTATCAGTGCCGTTAATCCCTCAATCTGAGAGAACAGTTTTGCAAATATTGGTGCGTTCGATTTAAGATCTGCAGCAGATATCAAGTAGCCATTGGAGTCGTAAAGGACGTACTCGCAGGATTCACACACGAACTTGATATTCTTGTAGGACGTAGCAGCATTATACTCACGCTTCCCAATTTTTGCACAGCATAAATGGAAACTACCACCACACAGACCAGTACACTTTATTTTAATAATATCTTGGTCTTTTACACTAGATTTATTAAAAATACAGCCAGACTTGGCATCACAAATTTCACAGTTCGCCATCTTTTAGGTAATGTACAAGAAATAGAATCTTTCGTAAGGAACTTTCTATATGACACTTGTACAAAATACAGAAATAACGGAAGGTAATGTGCTAGCCACATCAGATTTTTTTCATTTGCCACTCTCACACGGTAAAATAGAACAACGGTGTTTCTAAATATGAATTCAGCATGAAATTCTTTCTTAATATGACAAGTTTATAGCGAATGAGTGATTAATAATTAAAATACGATTCAATTACAAAGAAATTTCTGTAATATATTAAACATCTTCAAACCTTAGCAACACTCGTAGAAATACACGACATGATAGAAAAGAAAAATTCATGTCGAATTTAAACCGCGTTATAATGACTATAACGATAAAATATGAGAATTATGCTAATTTGAAACTGTTCAAAATATTTAAAAAAATTATTTGGAATTGAAGTTATGTTTTATTCGTGAATGTGAATCACTCATTCGCTAAAATCGTGTAATACATGACAAGAAAGAAAATTTAATGCTGAATTTATATTTTGTAACCGCGTTATTCTATTTTTAACAGTCTGGCAGTGGTGAATGAAAAAACCAATAATGAAACGATTTAAATAATATGTCTTAACTCGCAAATAGTCGCACCTGATCTATAATACAATTGAAAATATCTTGGAAATCATTGACATAATAAATATTGCAAAGAATAATATTAATAATGAATAAGCACGTTTTAGGGTCCCTACAATCATTGATGCCATGGAACAAAATTTGAAACAAAAGCGCAAACATCTGTCATAGATTCATGACGTTTACACTTATTTTCAAGACGAGGAAAATAAAAACATCTTTATTGTAGTTGATGACAACAATGTAATAGGTAATTACAACAATGTAGTTTGATGAATACAAAATTTAAGACTTCTTTGAGGACTAGCTATGAATGTGACCCTTAATTTATTTAAATTAATTGACAGAAGTTTGTGCTTTTGTTTAAATATTTGTTCTATGCCATCAATGATTTTTGCAAAAATGTTATTATTGTTTTCGACTGTTTTTTTACGATTCCGGAAATTGAAAAATTATAAATAATAGTATATTCGGATGTCACATTTTTGCTCTAAAATAATTAGGAAAGCAAATAACTGCACATTAAGATTTTACCATTGAAACCCCTATACTGCGTCGTCCAAGTCACCAAGTCCAAGTTACTTTAATGTCAATTAAAGGTATCCTGTACGTAAACCCAATAATTTGGCAGTTTTTCACCATTTTCTCTAAATTGATTTGTTCATTTAAAAATTAAATCTAGTATACCATGGAAATTCAGTTTTTAATAAGAAACAATTGAAATAATAGTGGCATTAGTCAATAAGTAAAGCTGTTTATTATTAATATTAGTGCGATTTGGTAATAATAATTTTTCTTGCGAAAAATTTATATTAATAAATTGTTTGAAACTGAGGGGTTTGATCACTTCTTTTTTCAAAAAATATCTGGATGATAATTTTATTCGCGAAATAATGACAATAAAAGATATTAAAATATTTTCCAATTGAACTAACTCCAACGAAAATAATTAATAATTTTCTTCTATTGTGTTAACAGAGCGGTATTATTATATTATTTATCTACGACCATATGTGTAAGTAGGCCATTAAAAACAATTTGCAAGAACAGTAAATGCTTAATTACGGTTGCTAAGGATTTACTGTACAGTAAACAGTAATGTAATATATATTATTACGTTACTGTCTCAAGAAATTTTTCGTTTATATGTCGTGTTGGTAACACTGTAGTTTGACGTTTGACGTACCGTTCCGTTATTCTAACCTTTTTAAACTATTCCAGTAAAAACGCTCAGTGACGATATAAATCTTTAGTTTATAACATAATAAACAATTATCAAAGTGAAAATGAGCGACTCTGAAAATGAATTTGGGAATACACCTCCCGATATAATTGAACAAGCTGCAAACACATCAAATAACCTTTTACCAGAAAAATCACGATTGAGGTATGAGATTATTTACAAAAAATTTATGCAGTGGCGTTCAAAGAATAATGTTCATTCCTTTTCTGAAAATGTATTAATGGCATATTTCGGAGAAATAAGTCAACAATTCAAGCCATCATCGTTATGGGCAACATATTCCATGCTTAGAAGTGTGCTTAATATTAAGCACAATATTAATATTGCAGAATACCCCAAGTTAAGGGCTTATTTAAAAAGGCAATCGGATGGATTTAAAAGCAAAAAATCTAAAAATTTTACTCCTAGCGACGTGAATAAATTTCTGAAAGAAGCCCCAGATAGAGAATATTTATGGATGAAGGTATGTGAATTTATTAAAGTTTTTAGATGTAATGTTATAAAATATTGTTATTTTTAATTTTAGACTGTGCTAATTATTGGGATAAGTGGTGCTTGCCGGAAACAAGAGTTAAAAAACCTTAAAATGTCTGACATTGAAGATAGTGGAAAAATACTCCATATTAAAATTCCGGACACAAAAACCAAAATACATAGATCTTTTGTTGTTACCGGTACATTTTATAATATCTGCAAGCAATATATTGAAATACGCCAACAAGCTGTAGACCAAAATATTTCCCAGTTTTTTGTTAATTATCAAAAGGGAAAGTGTACCAAACAAGTAGTTGGTATTAATAAAATAGGAAGTGTACCAATGAAGGTAGCTGAATATCTAAACTTAGTAGATGCAACTGCATTCACTTCCCATTGTTTTCGAAGAACTTCGGCTACCATTCTCATCGATGCTGGAGGCGATTTAATGACACTAAAAAGACATGGTGGATGGCGATCGTCATCTAGTGCAGAAGGCTATGTTGATAATTCATTACGTAATAAATCTCTGACTGCAAATAAAATATTGCAATCCGTAGATAATGTTGAAAAAGAAACTGAAATTTCTATGCACACCTCACTATCCAACCAGAATTTGGGAAACATAGATATTGAACACAACACAGAAGTAACGAACACTGACAGCAGTGTATTTACAGCATCCGTAGAAAACACTAGACCACCTTTTGTTATTAAGAACTGTCACCATTTTACCATTAATTATATTCAAAAATAAGATATTTATCAGTAATATTTTCAATTTCATGTAATTGTTGTTCGTAAATAAAATTTTTTATTTCCCATACTTGTTATTTATCTTATGGTCGTAGATAAAATGTAATACACAACTCGAATTGTAACGCAATTACATTGCTCGTGAAATTACTGCACTCGCCAAGGCTCGTGCGCAACTTTTTCACTCGCATGTAATATGCTTTTTACAATTCACGTTATGTAATATACTATTTAGATATTATAATGTAGGTGTATTATTCATTGTTTCCTCGAAAGAAATCTCTGAACGATTTATTGCAACATTTTAAAACACCGATTTTCAAAAAAAATTATACAATATTTATGTGACGCACATACGAGTATAGAAAATCATCGTAAGGCAGTTATCATACAATAAGTAGAATCAGCAACTAATTTGACAAGCATCTCCCATATTTTTCAAGTTGCTCGCAGAACACTTTTAATTTTAAACAGTTGGTAGATCACGAATTTGTTTGTTTGTTTAAAGAAATGGGTACAATAATAGTACATTAAAACACAAGTATCATAAGGCAATCTGTTAACGTACGAGTCCATATTTGGAAAACGAGCCGCTAGGCGAGTTTTACAAAGGACGATTGCATTAACAGGCCTTATGATAAGTATATGTTTTTAATACTATTTTTTCTATTGAGGTAATTTTACAATTAGATTTTCTTAAAAAGGACTTTTCAAAAATATGTCTTGATGTTTTTTTGTCAGTTATGTTGGTAGCGCTTCCCGCTAACATTTGAAATTTCACATTTTGACAGTTTGAGTATTGTGTGATTCTGACTGATTGTTTACATTAAAACATATTATCAAGCATTATATAATTATAGAAGAAGAAAACCAATACTTACTATGTACTCCACCGGTTTATTATTGAACCACCTGATTTGACATATCTTGTAATAAAGGTAAATTTATTAAATAACGAATCGGATCGCTGGTTCGTGTTAGTTATTATCATAAATAAAACTCTTTAAATAATGAAATACATTAATGAATAATTTATTGATTTACACTTTTGCATTCCACCATTTTCACAACACATCAACTGCTCATTTGCAGACATAACAGCAACAGCTGTTCTTACATTCTTCAATACAAAACATGTGTTGTATTTGTATATGGCACTTATGTCTAAATTAGTGTTGACATTTTTTTTTTTTTATTATTATTAAAACCAATCTTGATCTTGAGCAATAAAATTAAAATCCATCTCGATCTTGAGGTCGAGATCTCGACGATCTCGACTTTTCGGCTATTGTCGTGCAAATTCGTTAATATTCGTTCGCTCGGACGTATTGCATTTGCGCATTGGACATGTGAATGCATAACCTACGTTAGTAGATTATTTGTCCCTGATAACCTGTTTAGACCTGCAACTTGTCTGCCTGTGATATATTTCAAGCGATTTCAGGTGTAACCGTGTAAGTTACACGGTGTAACTTCCATTCTGATTTAATAAACGTGTTAAGTCAAATCATCTTTGATCTGCCCTCATATCGCATAAAATCTGCACACATCCAACAACATTAATTAATGTATAATCAAACACGAAAGTTTGTGTTTTTTATTCTGATTTTACAATTTTTTGTCTCTTATTTGCTTTTAATACGTATGTCCCAGAATGAATAAACTCAGCAAAAAGTGTATAGTAAATATAAATACATATATACGAATAAAACACAATACGCGTACATACTATATTTATAAAAATACATTATTTTCTCGAAATTGAAATTAACGGGAATTACAATACCTGAAATATTTTTCCGGTTTATAAGTGTGGCTGTGGTGAACAAACTGGATCATCGGGCAATTTAAACAAATATCATCTGGGTGCAAACTTAAGTTTGGTTATGTGTATTTTGCACCACTGCAACACTTACAAATCGGATACGTATTTCAAAAATATTTCAGGTTTTGTAATTCCCGCTCGGTTTTGACGTCACGCGTTCGGAGTTTATCAAAAAGTAAATAGACCATTTTCATTGATGTTGTGCGCATGATCAGAGTGAGAGGTCAGAATTGCCCTGTTAAATTATTTACATGTTAGATGAGGAATGAAACTTGCCATTTTCTTCACAAAATGTGTGTTAATAAAACTTTTTGTGAAGAATAGGACAAGTTTCATTCCCCGTCTGATAATTCCTTCACGATAACTCAGCAATATAAATATTATTTACATGTTGATGATATGGTCAGCTAACTTCATAGTTGTTTATGTCATACTGTATATTGCCAAATAAGAAATGTTTTTTTCTACTAAAATCATGGTTGGGATATATTGGTGTATCCCGGGGTGCAAAAACAAATCAAATGAAAACAAAAATGTGTCTTGGGATTTGTTATCTGCGAATGGTAATAACTGACACTATTGAGTTGAGTGATCAACAGAGGTCATGTTGTGTTGGGGTATTTTGTAGAAAATACAACTTATTTAAAATTTCAAAAATTGGTAATAGATGTCACAATCTCAATGAAAATTGTATAAATGTATTTATAATAAAATTGCCTAGTATTATGTATATATACATTACTGATGAAATGAAATAAATGATCGAAATTTGTGTATGACTAATTAATAAGTTTTTCAAGATCAAGATCTCGCCTAATCTCGTCAAGAATTGAAGTATGTAATCTCGTCTCGATCGAGTATTCGACCTTGAAATTTATTTGGATCTTGATCTCGAAAATTTACTCAAGACGAGACGAGATCAAGAAAAATCTCGTCTCGGCGGCAACACTAGTCTAAATCATATTTAAAAATTTAATATTCGACAGTTCGCCTCGACGTGGAACTGGAAATCATGGATCGTAAAATTTTCATATTTACTTGTAAGTAGCCACAAATTGAGTTGACAGTGTCAACGTTTCAAGTAACGTGCACCATACAATTCAAAACCTGCCTGATATAACAATAGAATCAGCTGAAAATTGCAATATTACCAAAAAATTAAATTGTAATAAATAAAACTTACACTTTAAATTATTTTGACAAAGCAAATATGAGCGCATTGTTTCTTGTGTCATAATTTTTTAGTTGAAAGATTTTAACTTCATAGATTCTTCTTTCTGAACTAACACAGCTATAGCTATAAATTTCTATTATTTTTAGTGCTATCACCTGGAGATAAGAGAAAAATCAATAATTACAAGTAGTATTTTAACATAAACAACTTACTATTTTGAGGTTATATGTAATTCATATACACGACTACCACCTCTAAAATACGAAAGGCGCCAAAAACAGTACGTTTATAGATCTTCTAAACGTCGTATTTTCATTGATAAACAGAGCTTTTATAGAAACATAAGAACACCGAAATAGAAAAAAACTAATATAATATTTGAACCTACAATATTGCTTTTGTATGCAGAAACAAGATTTTTTTCATTTTCTTTAACTTATAATATGAGTCTACCACATCCCAAATAACCTTGGCCCGTTTACGAACTCACTTTTATATGGCGCTTTTATTAATGGTATAAGCGCGCTTCATAATAGGGCTATTATTATAAAAGTGTGTTCGTAATAATACGGGCCTTTGTGTTTGTTAATTATTTCAATTACATGATTATCAAATTATGATCATTTCGCTTTGTCATTTTGTAACGCTTTGTGTATATCTTAATCTTGATATGGTATCTGTAGGTTATATACTTTAACTAAACTTTTAAATTTAGGGACACTTTAAAATCGACAACTCTGTACAAAGTTTTCGAACATTTACGAAAACTAGTTGCTCGAAGCGAAGCGAAACCTATTATCACACGTAGAGAGTTTCTCGAAATACATGACATTGCTGCAAATCGACAACTAGTCGATTTTAGTATTCGTGAGATAACGCCTTAACGTATAAGGGTACAGAACTCCAGGGCAATTTTCGTTGTAATATACAGGTGAGTGTTTAAAATGACCGTCTTCGATACCTTCCTTGTCGTTAGAAATACAACATAAATTTATTTACAGAATTTAGTCGTCTACTCAAGGAGCATAACCTAAAATTATTTTCACATATACAGGTTGTTGCATTACGGCTCGGCGAGAATTGTTTCTGTCTTTTTAAATGGAACGTCCTATATATTTTCATACATTTTGATTTGTGTTTTATTCACCTATACGCACATATAAAGTTTGTTTTAGTTTTCCTCTGCGTTGCCAAATTATTTGGCTTTTTCTCTAAAAACGACCTAATACACGCATTGCTTTATAAAGGCATACTAAAGTTATTTAATAGTAAAAAATAAGAAAAAAACTATAGCTATACTTTTTATCCTCATATAATTTTTTACAAATATAATTGTGCAGGGTGTTCAATAAAGCGAATCAAATTTACTCAATTTCAAATGACTATAACTCGTCATTTTCAAATGGAATGCCCTATATTTTATAATTTATTTGGGTTGCTTTTGTGTTATCTTTCTGTTATTAAGAGTATCCTAGGCCTAAAACCAATAACTTCGGAGTTTTTCACCATTTTTGTCTAAATTTATTTAAATTAATTCTAGTATACTATGGAAATAAGAAACAATTGCAATAATTGATAATAGTTTACATTAGCCAACAAATAAAAATGTTTGTTATTAATATTAGTGCGATTAGGCAATAATAATTTATTTATTTAAATTTTTCGCAAGAAGAAGAACTATTAATACCTATTTGGTTTCAGGCATAGGATACTCTTAATAACATAGCAAAATAACACAAAGAGAAACCCAAGTAAATAATAAAATATAGACTGTTCCATTTCAAAATAACGAGTTATTGTCATTTGATATTGAGTAAATTTGATCCGCTTTATTGAACACTCTGTATAATTATAATTTTTTTTAATTACATGAGAACATAGAGTATAGTTATAGTTGTACAGAATTTTTTTTTTCTTAATTTTTACTATTAAACTAATTTTTGTACGCCTTTACAAAGCAGTGCGTGTAGTAGGTGTTTTTTTAGAGAAAAAACGGAATAACTTGGCAACGCCGAGGAAAACTAAAGCATATAGGTGAATAAAATACAATTCAAACTATATGAAAATATATAGGGTGTTCCATTTATAAAAAACCCAAAAAATTCTCGACGAGCTGTAATGCAACAACCTGTATATGTGAAAATAATTTAAGGTTATGCTCCTTGAGTAGGCGAATAAATTTTGTTAATAAATTTATGCTGTATTTCTAACGAAAAGGAAGATATCGAAGACGGCCATTTCAAAGACAACTTGTATAAGTGGATTATCATAAATTACATAAAATTATTTTGTTAGCTGAGTGTTTAGGATAATATTTGCAGATGTCTGTCAATCTTTTTCTAATCTTTGTTACCCAACGATCACATATTCACTAGATATAACTTCAAAGCATTTGTTTTGTTTTCGGCTGGACAGAAAGAGACAACTAAGGATAAAGATATGTATAGTCTCCTCACGGAGTATTCGCTACATGTCACTGCTTGTTCCATTAACATGAACTGTGCTATATTTGAAACATTTGAATATTTATTAACGAAAAGCAATTATATAATGTGTGAAATAAATTGATATTAGTATTAGGAAAGGATAAAAAGAATTGTATATCATTATTTTTTTTTTATTCTATTGATTTTTAAACAATATTGTTTTTGTGTACATGCTTATTATTCTATTTGCAATTTTTTCTAAATTTATTTTTGTGGTGGATCCGGATTTTGAAATAACTGTCTATGGATCCTGGTCCAGGATGGTTATGAATACAGTCCAAAATACCAGTAGATAAATTTCTCATGGTAACATTAATTAATTGTTTTTTTAATTAATAACAGTTTTTAGAATTACGCACATTTTATTCCAAAACTCACTTGAAATAGGCAGCTTTATAAAGAATGATGAAACTGTAAAACTGGGCCTCGATTTTGTAACTTTAAATTCTGTCTGACTTCAAATTCTGTCGGAATTAGGTTTTCCCCACTACGAAATTTACTGTTCCAGACCAATAAAATTTGAAATCTAACAGAATTGCGATTCTTTCAATTTTTTCTCAGGATAGATTTCAAATTTTAAATCTGACAGAATTGAGATTTCCCCAATTCTTTCTCCGGATAGATTTCAAATTCTACTGGTCTAGAGCAGGAAAGCCCCAATTCTTACAGAATTTGAAATCGAAACTCGAACGACTTTACAACTTTCATACAAAGGAACAAAATGTCACAAAAACATTATAAGGACCGTAGAGACATCTCTCGACAAACTTTAGAGTAAACTTTATCTCTATCTCTAGTTGTATCTTTCTGTCCAGCCGAGAACATAACAAACAATAGTGAGGTATAGGATATTTGTGGTCGCTGTAAATTACAAAATTTGTATCATCTCAACTGTTTTCTTGGAAAAAATAGGCTAGAAATTTTATTAAAATCTAATCTGAAAAAAACTGTGTAGTGCAGAGCATTATATAAAATATCAATAATTTTTTTTTAATTGACTGTTAGCGGAAACCTTTTGCTTCGACTGGTATCAAAGGCAAATCAATATTCATGTACGGCAACCGCTTTTTGATCTAACCTACTTTTTATTATTTTTTACAATTCGGTAACACAAGTTCTTCAAATTAAATAATAGTATATTAAGTATTAAGAACGTTTACCGATTGAAGACAATGTTTGAGCGAAACGAAGGCTCCAATTTTGTCTGAGATCGGTAATTCCTTAACCTTCGTGTTGATTTAACATTTTAATATTTAAAATTAAAATTTAAAAATTATCTTGACATATTAAAAAAAATTAGTTGTCAGTTTTTGAACATAGTTTTTACTTACTTACTTGTCGCCTCGCCTCCTGATAAGTAAATGATTCACATCACTTACCATGTGATTCATATCACTTACCAACGTGTAACTTGTAAATAAAACCTACTGCTCTGGAAAATCTATCGATAACCGATCGTGGAAAAATATAAATATTTTAAATCAAAGTAATTATTATATATATATATATATATATATATATATATATATATATATATATATATATATTTATTTATTATTTATCATTACACTTTTTATGCGCCAGTGATGAAGATGAGATGATGAAAGACACACACAACAACCATGCCTTATCCGGGATTCGAACCCAGGACCCTTGGAGCGTGAAGCGATAGCGCTACCGCTACTCCACCTGGGTCGGCTATTATATATATATATTTATCAACCTTTCATTTACGGAAACACAGAATAAGTACATGAAAATATGCGGAATTACTCGATAATGCACGAATATATTACATTACAAAAGTCAAACTAAACTTGAATGAAAATCGAATGAATAAACTAGTTCGAGAATAAGCGATAATAGTATAATGTAATTCAAATTTAATAATGTTTTTTCAAATATTTAAAGTTCACATATTTCAGAATTTTTCCATATACCACAATTTATAATTAAAAAATATAGATCAAAGGCATTTGACATGAGATTTCAATTAAGATTTCATTTAGAAACTGCTTATAGTAATATAAAATCTTTCTGTAATATTAAATTGTAAAACAAGTTTAATAAATGGGTACCTACATATATATATATATATATATATATATATATATATATATATATATATATATATATATATATATACAGGGTGGAAACGAACTTAATGTCGAGTAGTATGACATGTGTAGATTACGAAACTGAAAGAATTTTTTTAAAATTCGAAAAACGAAAATTCGACTTTTCTTAAGGAAACTTTTTTTTACTGCTGTTTTAATTCATATTTCATTAAAAATATGTTTATCGAAAATACATTCAAAATTAGTTGTATTATTAATAATTAAATTAAATTATTCTTAATAATTAAATTAATACCATTTGCACCGAAAATAATTGTGTAATAGGTACATAAAATATTTCATTATTCTCGGAAGTATTAGTGACAAGTGATTTTTGCTGTGCTCTTTTTTAAAAAAATGTATTCTAATTCTGAATTAGTGGATATGTTGTTGATTTATGGTGAAGTGGGACAAAACGCGGTTTTAGCAGCAGGTCTGTATGCCGAACAGTATCCTGGAAGACGCCAGCCTGATCGCAGGATGTTCATCACATCGGCACAACGTCTTCGCGACACAGGCAATTTAAGAACAAATAATGGACGAGATGGCGGCGGTCGCAGACTACACCACAACATTGAAGATGAAGTCTTAGACTTGGTGCATGCTAACTCGGAAATTAGTAGCAGAGGAGTGTCTCGTGTTGTAGGAGAAATATCTCACACGAGTGTTTTGAAAATTTTACACAAGAATTATGGATTATCATCCATACCATTTTCAACGTGTCTTTCAAGAAATGTGCGGCAGCATTTAAATAATACCTATGGGAACAGGTGGATTGGCCGTGGAGGTCCTGTATCATGGCCACCAAGATCACCTGACTGATTAAAGTGGTTTTAGCTTTTTGTTCCAGGGGTACTAGGTTCAAACCTATTACATTTCTTTTTTTTATATTTTTATTTATTCTAATTAGAAGCATGGGGTCTCGTGGCCGCGTGCCTGAGTGTCTGATCGCGAATCTGGGGAACCGGGTTCGATCCCGACCGACGCCAAATATTTAGAATTTTAAATGGCACTAAATTGACCCCTATGGTGCACTATCCACGCCAGCAATGAGTGCCCGTGAGCTGACAACTGGTAAACGCCCGCACGGTACAAATATGTCATCATCATTACCGATATCTACGTACAAAGCAGATTGGCACATCCAGCAATGGGTAATATGCCGTGATGATATAATTATTTATTTTATAATTGCACATTTAATATTAATATTTAAAAATAGGTTAGGTTACAATTCATGTCAAAAAAATGTTAATGTTCTTAAAATTAGATTTTAATTATTAATTTTAATGTTGCCTAGCAACGCCAATTTACTTTTCAAGCACTAGTGTGTGTAAAGTATTTTTCACGCACGGTTGTAGGAAAAATTATTAATAAATAAAAAACTTGTAAACAACTGTTAGATTTCCATTTTTGGTAATTACTTTGTGGCAGTTAAAGGAATTAGGATTATAAAATTTAATTTTAATACAAATAACTAATTCCCTACCATAAATTACAATTTTCCTAATTTCACTACACCGTAATGTACATCTCTTTTTTCTAACAAATTGTTATATTTCCGTTATATAACTGGATATAAACAGTTTTTTATTCTATTACATATATATACCTACTTTGTAATTTATACAAATGTTCAGTTATTTTTTCTTTCTCTAATTTGAGTTCTCTCTTATTCGAATAAATTAAAATACCTCTTGCGAATTTGATTTATAGAGAGTCGACTTTATAAAAGCAACAATTCAACAAGGCTGTGATACCGTTATGGTTTTTATGTATGTAGGAGTGTATTTCGTAATCGGAAGTAGAATAATTAGCTTTTATTGAAATAACGATTAATTACAAAGGCTACATCGATATTTTAATAGCAAATTTAAAGCAAATCACAGAAAAAATGAAGCTAAGTACAGCTTTATTTTGATGACAGGATAACGATCAGAAAAATAATTATCGTTTTGTAAAAGAATTGCTGTTGTATTGGGATTTTCAAATAAGAAAACGCTAACTAGCGGCGACTATTAGAACTACAAACAGTGGTACACATTTGACATTTACATGAAACTACAACTATATGACTACAAAAACTTTATTATACATACTTGGATTATAAATGAAAAGTACTAATAAATGAGAAAATAATACGAAGACTAAAGAAATACAGTTGACAGAAATGCTACGCTGACACACGTCAACACAAAGTGTACCATTGTTTAATGCGATCAGCGCCATCTCTTGATACTTGAAAATCCCAATAATACCAAAAATAATCGTCCCACACAGTCACCGGGGTTAAACACATGGGAGAATTTTTTAAAAGAAATATAAGAAAACATCTCACTAAAATCAAAGAATTGAAAAATAAAATACAAGAAAAATGGCATACAATCTGTGATCAAAAATCTGGTAGATTCAAAACTCGTTGCTTAGTTGCTGTAATGTCAAAGGCAACCCAACAGAATATTATCTTTATTTAAAAAATGTATAATTGGTTTATAATTAACATGTCACAGTAATTATTGTGTGGAGACTTTAAGTAATAAAAATATGAATTCTTTGAAATTGTACTTTGTATAATAAATAAATTATTAAACATAGCTTTTGCTTTTGAATTAAAAAAAAAATATTATATTGGGTCACGTTCGATTACCTCTCCTAAAATCGATTGAAATTATTGTTGAGATTTTTTTATATAACTAAATATTACTCAATTTGCATGCAGTTTTGAAACCGTTATCAAAACATTTACAGTTATGAAAACGCCATGTACACAGTGTCAAATTGATTTAAAGTTATCTAAAACCAAAACGAAAATGCTTGGGTTTAATTATAACTAGTTTCAAAACTACTCATGTAAATACATACTTAACATTAAGTTTCGATATTGCGCATGCGTACACAGAAATAAACTGACAGTTGTGTAGTTTTTGTACATAGTGGTACGAAGTAAAGAAAGTAATTGGAATAATGGCAAAACGAAATATTTGGAGTGAAGAGGATATGTCATTTACGTCAGCCAAATGCATACGGGCCGAAATTGTTTTCAAATCAATCTGTAAACTTGTTTTGAAAATTGCAAGTAAACAATTTCGCGTAGTTTTGATTGAGAACTGAAACTATTTTCAAAACTGCATGTAAACGTGGTATATGAATATTAACCCTGCAACGGATGCGCAGCGGCATTGTATGCCGCAATTTTTCTTTTTTACTTATAACTTACTTATTTGATTTAACAACTATGATCTTGCAGATATTCTTAAATAACTATAATAGCAACACATAATACTGAAAATGATGCGTTTTAATTATAGTGTCAGTTGCATTGATTGAAGTAGTTAAAGTGTGACATATACTAAATTGCGGTACTCCGTGTCGCAGCGCGCCGCCGGGTCATGTAAGTCAGATTCGTAGAAAACTATTTTTTTATTTCAATGATTTTTACACAATAAATGTTATAACATTAATTTACTGTAATATAAATTTTATTATTTGAGGAATGGAAATAATGAAGAAAGTACCTTATAACATGAAAGTTAGAGGAAATTGTACAGAATTAGACAGACGACAAAGAAGGAACTTCCGATATTGCCGATTAAAGTGAAGGCGGGTATAATAATGTTGAAGTTAATGATTACAGCAGTGAATCAGACTTTGAAATTACAGATACGGTGCGCTGCAATAAATGATTTGAAACCCGCTCATGGAAGAAGATTAAATAAATTATTTATTTTTTATAAAAAATATATTTTATTTTCTTCTTATAATTCTATTAGTAAATTTAGTTTTAGTTGTATTGAATTTACTCTATTTTTACTTGCAGCACCCCCGCTCATGTGATTTTTAAAAACGTACCCTCCGCAGGGTTAATATTACGGCCTATTTCTGAATGCACCAATCTGCTTCTATTTCACAGTTACCTATTTACGAATTTAATTATTACACTCCGAAAAATGACTGGTTTTTAACAAATAATTATTCATAATTAAGGGGTACCTCATTCATCCAATTATTGCAACCTTACAACTTAAACAATTTAATCTTTCATATGAAATGTATTTTATTCATTTAGTTTCATTATTTATTACACCGTGATTTTTTTCAATTCAGTTTAATTTAATTTTATCAAATAAACTAATATATTTGTATTTGGAGTTTTAAAATTGCCATTTTTAATAATTAAATTTATAATTTTCTAAAATATTTATTTGTTTCTTAGAAATATGTAATTTTTTTGAATTAATTTTATATATATATATATATATATATATATATATATATATATATATATGTGTGTGTGTGTGTAAACTAAAAGATACAAATATATCTACAATTGAAGCAATGTAATAATTTATTGGAAGCATTTATTTGTCTCAAATAAATATACATTGACATCAATCATGTCTTCTATTTCATGAGAACTGTGCATTTAATTACATTAAGAATTATTTTAATTGCGCCAAATTTATTATATTACTATTGGATATGCAGTATGTCCACGGATCGAGTTCCAAAGAGGAAAATCAACAACAAAAATAATCAACTAAAACGACCAATTTTCAATTTTAATCTGAAACTAAAAGAAAATTTGAAAAGGTTAAAACTGATTTGGCCGTTTCAGGACATGCAAAAACTTTTATCAAGAATACATTTTTTTGTAAAATAAAAAATAAACAAGTTTTTCTTCTTTGGAACTCGATCTGTGGACATACTGTATAATATTCTTTTTGGACCAAATTTATATACCTTCTTCTCATAACCTGTCCACTCTATGTCCACTCAGATTGAAGAAAAATAAATAAAGACCAGTATATTTAATTTTTTTGTATACCGTATTTTTATTAGCTCACAAATTACATCCCTAAGAATAATAATGTACCTATAATAAAAAATTATAATTGTATAAATACACACTCTGTACTACTTGTATTCTACAGTACATTTGAAAAGAGTCAAAGTAGGCATATAGGCAAATGTTGTGTACGTTCAGGCGTGCTTTTCTTTCTATGATCACACCGTACTTTGAATTATTTTTCAATCGCATTATTCACCATTATTCACTAATTTGTAGGACACGATCACACAAATGAAAAATAAATCGCCAGAAATGAACAGTTAGAAATGAGCACCTCTATAAACAAGATGAAACGTACAGCAAATGAACAAGTCTATACAAGTCGCTTAAAATCGTCATTTGACAAATAGAACACTGTTCGCTCAATGGAACCATTATATTGCCACAAATAATATTTATTTGTGACAAATAAATGTAGATTCATATAATAAAAACTTTTCATTTTAATAAATATATAGTTTACACAAATTACGAAATTAATTCAAAAGAATTATATGTTGGTAAGAAACAAATAAATATTTCAAATAATTATAAATTAATTATTAAAAAGCTCAATTTAAAATACAGAACATAAGTACATTAGTTTATTTGAGAAAATTAAATTACATCGATGGTAATAAAATATCTTCATCGATATTTAGAAATCCCGTTTCTGAAGATTAGGTACCATCCCTAATCTTATCGTTAAAAAATTCATGTTTTTCTGGAATTGATGAAGTTTCGAACAATTTACTGAAAAATTGTTATGAAATGATAATTGCTCCTTGATGTTATTGTATTAATTTGTCTTTATTAGAATGTAAATTTCCCGATCTTCTAAAACATATTAAAGTTATAGCTTTGCATGAAAACGGAGACAAAGAATTGGTATCAAATTATGGACCAATAACTTTGGTTTCTACATTTCATAAAATTTATGAAAAAGTAATACTGTCAAGAATTCTCTCCTTTCTAGAAGTGAATAAGGTACTAATTGGTGAGCAACACGGCTCCCGAAAGGGACTGAGCACAACATCCACCTTAGTGAATTTTTTTTACCATGTTTACAATGCATTTGACAAAAGTAATAATATATACGGACTTTTTATAGATTTGTCAAAAGCTTTTGATTGTGTAAATCATAGCACTACGATAGAAATTTTAAATTTTTATGGTTTAAGAGTATATGTGTAGACCTACTTTCGTCATAATCACAACACAGAAGTACCTCAAGGGTCTATACTTGGCCCTATATTGTTCATCTTATATATTAATGGGTTAAAAAAAATTGGAATCGCATATTTTTATTGTCTATGCAGATGACGTAACTATTTTATTATCGGATGCTAATGAAATATCAAAAATAGCCATAAGTTTGTCGTCTTGATTTGCTTTTTTAAATTTATCGTTAAATATCAGTAAATATTTTGTTATGAGCTTCTCAGACAGAAGGAAAAATGAAAATGTCAATTTTTTTGTAATGGTTAACCGTTACCTCAAGTACTAAGTATTAAAGTGTTGGGCCTTAATATCTGCGAAAATTTAGTATGGGATCAGCATATTGATATCATGTGTAATACCTACTCTTGCCACCTTACCTTACCTTATTAAGAAACTAAGGCTACTTTCTGATGTATTTACTGTAAAAAAATTATGGCAAATTTCATTCCATAGTAAGTTACGGTATAATTTTCTCGGGGTGCTCTCTTATGGCAAAACGCATTTTCAAAGTACAAAAAACTGCAGTACGTATATCAACTTGACAGAAGAACATCTTGTAAAGATATTTTTAAAAATTAAAATATTGTAAACATCCGTTGCCTTTATATTTACACTGTTATATATTTACAATAACAAAAATAATTTCACGATACATAGTGATATACACAGTCATGATACTCGCGGAAAAACAAACTTCACCGTTCCTAATACAAAATTAAACAAAACAAGAAATAATCCCATTTACTTCGGAATAAAATTTACAATAATTTGCCGCAAAAATTAAAAGACATTAAATCGAATTTACAGTTTAAGCAAGGTTTAAAAACCTATCTTTTTAGTAAATTAATTTTAATAAATACATGTTTTTCTAAATATTGTATTTTTTATGTACAATATGACTTTTCCTATGCTATGTACTTATTTTGGTCTTTGGAATAAATATTATTAGTATAATTATTATTATTATTATTATTAACATCGGTATCAGAGACTGAAATTTTAAATTGACAAAAAATATAATTTTATTCCGTATAAAATGCTCGCATTCAGCCGGGTTAGCACTAGCCAAGCAAAAATTAGCGCTGTTAGCGCTAGATGCGTAGTGACTGATATTCTTCTTGTTGAACCTAGTGAGCGAATGCAAAAAAGTAAAACATATTAGACGACATGACTATCAACTTACAGTTCGACGTGTCTAGTACTGAAAACTCAGACTTCGTTCTTAAATAAATCTAATATTATTACTTGAACTGTTAGAGGATGTACTTCCTTGTTCCTTATATTTTGACACTTTTGCTGTGTTGGGTACAAATACTTAACCTTGATATTATAGGGTACTTAAAAACAACAAAATAATACCAAAGATGACGCGTGCAGCTTCCTGCCATTTCACTGGATGTCTTAGGGAAATATTTCTTGCTAGCTGTTTCTTCTATTAAATCGATCAATTAGTTTTCTAGTCTAGCGCTAACCCAGCTGAACGCGAGTATTGTGTCATTCATTCAAAACGGTAAAAAATACTAAAGCACCTAAAAAACTAATAAACACACTGTATATAATAAATAATAAAACAGTCTCGACGACCAAATCGTAACTATTGCATCAATCTCCGTCTCCGAAATTCCTTACACATTCTTCACAAATTCACTTTGTATGTTCTAAATATAAGGAATTCTGGCAATTTTGGCATAATATGTATTTTGTTCTATTGTTCTTGCTATTACAATAGTAACATTGTCCTAATCTTTCCATGTTAGGAGATGGGTTTTAAGTTTCCATGTTACGTATCATCCAAATTATCTTCTTCAATTTCCACCTCCGAATCAGCAACAATGTTGTTAAATAATCTATGGAGATATGCTCCTTTTTTTTTCGTAATTCATGAACATTATCATATTAAATAAATACTTACACGAACACCAACATACCTTCAAAAATATAACAACATAGTTAACATCGGTCTTACACACTGAATATTATTTTTACTGGAGAGCGAAGTAGCCTATAACTTTGCCATATTAATATTTATTAAAACGTGCTAAAAGATGAGGCTATTGTACACAGGAGCCATCAAATAATAGTTATTTTCTGACGACCACTACGAAAAGTACATAAATTCACACACTAAACTATTCCTGAAAGTTGGCCATTGCACATCACTAGCAATGCTGTGTGATATGAAAGCTCGTTAGCTAATCAGATGCATCCGCAACTGTGTGATATGATTTTATCAGACGCTGCGATAACTGAGCGAACTAACCTAAAAATTTGTATTTAAAAGTTTGACAGTTGCAGATAATTTACTGAATTTACACGGATTAAGAAGGTTGGACCTTGATTTATCAGATTTTAACATAATTTTTGGTGAATTCTGATAGCAATGATTTTTCATTGGTCTTTTTTTACCTCTCGCAAAGAGAAGTATTGAATTCATGCTAAAAATCGCACATCCAGATTTTAGTGAATAAGCACGTTTTAAGGACCCTAGAATCCGATTATAACATTTTTACGATGATGTCCGTATGTGTGTGTGTGTGTGTGTGTGCGTGCGTGCGTGCGTGTGCGTGTGCGTGTGCGTGTGCGTGTGCGTATAAAACTTGAGATATTTTTAACTACGGATTCCTCAATCTAACAATAATGGGAAGAATTGATTAAGTTTTGGTAACAATTGGACAACCGGAAGTAGTAGTTACAAGAAAACAATTATCCAAATATTATTTATCGAAAATTTATGTAAATTAAAGAACGTTAAATTCTTTATTATATCGTCTAGAGATTTAGGGATAAAGAAATGCATATAAAATAATTTGACGTAAAAAATCTCAGATTAAACTACTTCAAGGCAAGAAATTCAAATGTTTGTAATTGACACATAAATGTCACTGTCAAAAATATTTATATGCAACTGTCAAAAATATTTGTACATCATTATGAAGATTATGAAAATTAAAAAAAGTCAACAACGCAAAAGAATATACGTAAAAAAGAATATAAAAGGAATTTGCGAAAAAATGACGAATATGAAGAAAAAGAAAAGGAAAGTAGAAAAAGAAAATTTCAGGATATTGAATATAAAGGAAATGTATGTACTGTACATAATTTATATTAAAATATCCCATAGATTTTGCAAATATATGTGAGAATTATTTTGTAGTGAGACAGGCATATATGTATTTGTATTTAAAAATATTTTTCGTTTTATGCATACAACCAGGTAAAATATTTGGCGAGAGGTTATGTGCTGGCCACATCAGATTTTTTACTTTATAATAAATTGTATTATTACTAATAATGGGCTTATTATTTTTGTTCTAATATACCTTATTTTAAAAAAAATTAAATATATTGACATAATTTCAATGAAAATTTGATATTTTTGGTAACAGTGCATGCTATAATTTGTTATTGTTTGTTACTGTTTTATTAGCCCCTTATTCTTGATCACTTTTTGAATTTAACATTTTTCTCTTAAGTCATTAGTTCGCCCAAAAAACCGCTGGTTGTTTTAAAGAAAACACCCCGTTATGCCAATTCAACAAATTGTGGTCGTCGGAAAAGTATCGTGTACAACACGTGCTCGTGGCCCAAACTTCACACTCATGTGAAATATCCAACTTTCATCACTAGTTATACAATATACTATTATGTTATAAGTGTTAAAAGTGACATTTTATTTTGTGAGAAGGAAGTTTGGAACACAACCCAAAGCGGAGTGGTCTAAACCTTCAAAAAAATAAAATCACTTGTAACAATTACATCATACACATTTTAATCCTAAAAACAAACATTAAAAATTCTACTTTTGAAGATTTGTAGGAAAAATTAGTAAGGATACTAGAGGAAATTTTCGTTTTCGAACCGCTCCGTTTGTGACATTACATATTAACTGTGGAAGGTTAATGGCCGTGGTGTGTAAACAGAAAATCCTGAATGATTGTATCCTTAGGCAAGTTTTGTGGTCTTTATGCTTTCATTTAATGCATGATGAAGGCTTTTATCGATCCGTCGTCACCGGCCGCTTTCATCAATCGCTGTCAGCCTACGCGGGTGGCATATTGCACGGGTGTCCGCCCGCCTGCAGCCGCGGTGGTGATAACACACTGATAACGCCGTGTCCGTGTTACAGGTGTTCCTCATCGATCGCCTGGACAGGATGCGGTATCTGCTGTTCGCGTATGCCATGGGGTTCGCCGTCATCGGAGCCATGGCATCGTACCTATCGGCCAGTAAGGTAAGATCAACATCTATCTTTATTTCTTTTACGTTTATCTATTTTCTATACAGGGTGGCCAGATTTGGAAGACCACCATTCGGATCTCAGAAACTATAAGATACACGACTTCGTAGTGCGCCTTTGGGGAGCCCTCTTAGATGTGCTTTTGTTTTGCGAAAGATTCTCAGAGGTTATTAGATAATGATGGAAAACGAAATTTGGTCAATTTATTCATTTTTAAATTACTTCTAAACTAAACTATCTCTAATCGACAAAAATGTTTCAAATAAAGAACTTACATATTTTATATCCAGTTGCGTACGGTACTAATTTTTCTATCGGTACATTTTCGATATGTAACACAAACTATTGCTGTAATTCTGAACAAATTCTTGTAAATCTAAAAAAAACTGACCAAAACGCATCTATTTTTGTTAAAATAAATAAATAAATATAAATATATCATCACGGCTATCATCATTACCGATATCTGCATACAAAGCAGATTGGCACACCCAGCAATGGGTAATATGCCGTAATACATACAATTATACATAAGAGTGGCAACTTTTGGTACGATTTTGTTCATTATTTACAGATTTATAGATCTGTAAGACTTGATTTTTACTTTAAAAAATCTGATGTGGCCAGCACATTACCTTCCGTCAGTTCTATGTATTTTGTATAAATGTCATACATAAAGTTCCTTGCAAAAGATTATATTTCTTGTACATTACCTTCAGGCAGTTATATGTATTTTATACAAATTCTATACAGAATGTTTCTAGCAAAAGATCTTATATTTCCAGTAAAATTATAACACATGCATACTGTCAACTGCACTTCACACTGACACCATTCAATCGTGATTCAATCTGAATTTTCATAATATAGAAGCTGTTTCCAGAGTTATAGCATAGCTGGCTATATATAATATTTAATTTCTTTATAATTTTTTAACTCTATATCCATTTAATATGAAGTATAAAATGCATTCAAATCGTATAGAGAATAAAATATTTTTTAATATTTATAATTACATTAAATGTGAAAAATGATATTTAACATCGTTTTTTTAAGAAAAACTGTTAAAATCTTCAAATGAGGGTACTTCCGGTTGACAAATTATAACCAAAATCTAATCAGCTCTTCACATGGATGTAACGAAGTGGAATACGAAAGAACTGTAATTTTTGGAATTGTAGTATTAGAGTTATCGCATTAGAAAATATTTTCACGTATACACACACACACATACACACACACACACACACACACACACACACACACACACACACACACACACACACATACATACATACATACATAATTGTAAAAATAGTAAAATCGTATTCTAGGGACCCTAAAACGTGTTTATTCATCAAAAACTTACTACCGATTTTTTTGACCAAAGACAGTAAAATACCTTCCTTACCTAAAGGTGACGGAAGTATTGTTTCCCTTTCGATTGGTCTAAAGGTTATTGTATTTTAAATTTGTTTTACCCTTCAAACCTTAAATTTTTCGATATTTTTCACATATGTTCCATTTAACCGAAGTCATTCATTTTATAGTTTCTGAGTTCCGAATGGACATAACATCTTGATATTAACACTAACACTAACTCTAATAAAGCAGCGGGATAGCACAGTGGTAGAGTACTAACCTCTGGGCAAAGAGATCGTGGTCCGAATCCGGGTCAAGCCGGGAATTTTTCTTGACTGGGCTTGATCGCTATCCACTCCCGTTACCTTTCTAAGTTACAATGGTTTGCGCTGGGTTGACTGACAAAGTACATATTCATGATATATAAATTCACCATAGGGTATGATTGGAAAGGAATTCATATCTCGAAATCATATAAATATAAATTCATCATGTATGTATATTCTGGATACTCGCAAAACGCAAAGTTCAAAACATAATTCGAATTTAATTTTTTTATTTTGCAAATAATCGTAAAAATGTTAAACTTGTACATGACTAAAGTAGATACCTTTAATTTGAAAGAAAAATGAAAAATTTGTTTAGAAAAATTCTTCATTTAGATATGAAATATTCAATGATTTTTTTATTTTTCAAATGTACACTTACTTGTTTACACCCAAACTAAAATAAATTTTCCATTTTGTGGTATATTTGTTTATTTTATTTAATTTTTACTGTACATTTTTTTTTTGTTGCATGTTGTAATTACATCTCCTCGTTTAAAATGGACTTTAGTTTCATTATTCATTATTTCATTAACAATTTGCGATGTGGGTTTTCATTTCTGCAAAGAATCTTTAGCTGATTGGATTTCGGAACAGGGCTATTTGTTGTCTGTGGAAATCGAAATCCGATTTCTTGATAAGAGTACACTGAGACTGATATCACTGGATAGAAATAATTCAAAGAAATTTACGCAAAGTTCATATGGTTGAGTACAATATGCAATTGGTTGTGGTTTCGGCGGCCCTGGATCAGATATAGCCATAGGCAATTTGAAAATTATTTCCAATTGTGATGATACATTTAATAATGAAATATGGGCCAATTAACTAAATTCAACAATAAGACATGCGTTTTAAATAGTTTTTCATTTATGAGCCATTCTGACGAAAAATATTGATATACGAGTAACATGCTAATTTTACGAACATATTGTCTGTGTATTTTAGCTCTTTGCATACCATTCGGATTCACTAACATTTTCAGTTCATGGTGTTCATTTCATTTATTGAACCATTGTAGACTGTTATTTGATTTAGCTCTCAACTTTGTCGGCCCTACCGCTTTGAAATCTCTTTCAATTTCACCCATCCATCTCTCTTTTTGCCCACTTTTCTTCTTACTTCCCTCTTGTTTGATAAAAATGTTCTTTGGCAGACTTTATCCTATTTATTTTATTTTTAACATATCTGTTCTAATATTTAGATCGCTGAAAATATCTTCCACTTTCTTGTATTTTCTCAGCCTCCATAAATAGTTTTTCAGCTCTCATTAAAAACTAAATCAACACTAAATTAACATAAACACTAACATTAGTTCTTAATTATTATTTATGAACTTGCATATAAACATGTGTGCATTTATCTACTAAATGTTAGTTCTTAGTTTGATTTTTGCTGTTTAAACCCGGTATAATAATAATAATAATAATAATAAAATGTTAAATATATTTAGATTGATTATCTGCTATTTTATTAGCCTATAATTATAACTATTATGTATTATATATTGATTTGTAGATTAATATATTTTTAAAAGGTATAATTAAATTTTATTATTTAATATATCATACTTTATTTTTTCACATTTTCGATTATGAAAATAATTATTGGAAACAGATTGTGGAAGCACGTTTGCTAACCTCGAAGTCATATGAATATAGAAGATAGAGATGCGTCACAAAGAAATAAGGAGTGCATGAAATGAGATCAGATTGGAATATAACTTGTCTGTCTACTATGGTTAAACTTTCTGTTAATTTTACTGACAGATAAAACTAAATATGTAAATGGCATCGATATCGATATCATACATCTCAAAATAAGAATAATCAAGAAATAACTTTAAAATTTCCGAACTGTGAGAAATCCAATGATAAATCAACAAAAGTTATTGGTCTGATAATAAACGAAAATTTGAACTGGAAACCACACTGTGACGAACTAATTAAGAAGTTGAACACTATTTCTTTTCAAATTAAACATCTACGGCAATTTTTAAACACATTTCAACTCTTAATGTTCTATCATACCTATGTAGAATCACGACTTTGCTACGGTATCTGTTGTTGGGGCAATTCTCCTGATTGTGTCAACGTTTTTCTCAGCCAAAAGAGAATTGTTTGAGCCTTAGTTGGAGCATGATATCATGAACCATGTAAAAATATTTTTCAACAATTAAAAGTATTAACATTAACAAGTATTTATACTTTCGAGATGTGTTTCTACATACATAAGAATAAGAAATCTTTTACTTTAATTTCAGCTAAACATGACCATGATACTAGAAGCCAAAATAACTATTATATCCCTAGTTCAAGACTAGATATTGTTAAAAATTCTCCAAATATATATGGTCTTATTTTATATTATAAACTGTCTGACTTAATAAAATTGGCTGAGTACGAAAGTGCTTTGAAAAAGAATTTGAAATTGTATCTTCTGGGACACAAATTTTATGATGTAAATGAATATTTAATGTTGTACAAAGTATCCTATTTTTATATTTTATTGACGTGTCCTATACGTGTTATTAGAAAGTAAATATATTATTATTGTTATTATTATTATTAGTATTATTATTATTATTATTATTATTATTATTATTATTATTATTATTATTATTATTATTATTATTATTATTATTATTATTATTATTATTATTCAAAAAACGATGTTCGACTGTGTTAGGGATGGAATTAATAAAGTTTCGGACTAGTAGTCAATATTACAATTTTATTCTCGCCGACGTTTCGACTATACAATAGTCTTCTTCAGGGCTCTACAATATATATATATATATATATATATATATATATATATATATATATATGTGTGTGAAATAGTACATGAGAACACAAATAAATTACAAAATTCTAGATTACAAAAAACTTATAACATGAAACTTACAGAATGGTCTAGTTGAAGGAAAATGTACACATGTGGATAAGCGTAGATACATAAAAGACGGACATTTAAAAATATAAATAAATAAATAGTTGAAAATCACAGATCACACAGTGAAAATTAATAAAAAAAAAAACTTCTCCTTGATGACTAAAATAAACTTTGATGAATACAATTTTTTTTAAATGGTAACCGTAAAGCTGTTTTTTACACAAATATAAGGACTAATCTGGAAGATTTTAGATTAATTAAAGCAGGACCAATAGATGAGTGGGTGTGCGGATCTTCTTCACACGTCAGGAAATTTGTATTCAGCAAAGTTTATTTTAGTCATCAAGTACTTACATAGCTTTCATTTTCTGGGAAGCTGATATTATATCAAATTGTCGCTTTCCATTTGTTTACTTTGATTTTTGTAAGTTTGTAATGAAAAATTAAATAATCACTTTTAAAAGTTCAATTAAGTACATAGCTTTGATAATCTGGGAAGCCGATATTGTATCAAATTGGCGCAAGGCAATTGATACATACTGTCTGTTTTTACTTCCTTGTACAAAGTAAAGCAAGTATTGTAATCGCGAAAAATTTCGGTTTTCAGATTTCAACGAAAATATCCATTTTGACCATCCCTGAATCCATTTTGACTAATTTCGTCGTGGTCTGTACGTACGTACGTATCTCGCATAACTCAAAAACAGTAAGCCGTAGAAAGTTGAAATTTTGTATTTAGGACTGCTATAACATCTAGTTGTGCACCTCCCTTTTTGATCATTACATAATTTCCAGAAATGGTACTTTATTTCAAGCCTATAATAGATTTTAATGAAAAACTATTTTAAAATATATTCCAAAACTTTTCAAATTTTTTGTCAATTGGAATAACATAGTAGATTTTAGTTAAAACAGGCTAACCGGAAGTGATATATTACCTGAAGTTGTTAACAGTTTTTCTTGAATAAAATGGTTTCATGTTGATTTTAGAAATAAATGCTTCAAATAAGGGTTTTGGAGAATTAAATTCTGCATCCAGCACATCAAGTACTACGAGTATTAAATTAGCCCTTTTTATAAGCGAGATATGTAAATTTAAAACTTGTATACTTTCTGGTTTTTATAATGAAGCTTGCTATGGATAAGGACAAAAAATAACAAAAAAAAAACTAAATTTTAATGTCAAATTACGTCAAATACGTGCAATTTTATAATTGGGTCTATACTTCATATTGGTCTTTCGTACAAGGAAGTCACGTGGTGTCCAAATCAGATTTTTTTAAATATTATTAATTTGAATTTCATTTGCCGATTGAGATAACTTCAAACACTGAATATCTGTTTTAATGGGAATTCATCTCTTTTTTACTACCTTGAACGATTTTCAAAATGAATCGAGCAAGTATATTACGTATGAATGGTTCTGTGGTCTATTGATATCCATGCATCCGTTACATTTTTAAAGTGTTGCTCGGAATTATTAATATTCGCTCTATTTTTGTCGTAGGCACCTCTTATACCGTTCAAAATTCATAAATATTTATGATATTTGATAACATAGTTTTGAATTATTCATATAACCTCCATAAGGTTTTTTTGAATGTCATCTTCATTTATAAGAAGTTTGAAGATATATTGAATATTTAAAAATACATTTTTTATAGGTTTTTACAGAGTCGCTCAATTTTTGTTCGGTTTGTATATATTACCGCTACATGCCTTCTATACCCATGCCTTCTTTGACGATATTTCGCCGCTGTACTCAGTCTAATACCTTTCTTTATTATCCAGTTTGGAAATCTTAAGTATTCAATATCGTTAAGTACCGCCCTTTTTTACTTCTTCCTTGGCCTGCCTCCAGTGGCGGCGCCAGGATGTAAATGTAAGGTGGGCACAAGGCACAATCAAAAAACGAGTGGGCATCAAGGGGGGAATCGTATCCATTCAAAGTCAAATTGCCTTATAATTGAAAGTTATATTTTATCAAGGAATGTGAAGCTGAACTGTGAAAATTGAATATCACCTGCACTTCTACTAATATAATACTTAATTATAGTTTAATATCCATATTATGCAATCAACATTAATATTTCAAAAACAAGCGTAAATATTAACTGTGTAAAATACAATAAGTATTTAATTTTATTCTTTATTTTAAATTATGATATTTGCAGTTGTTTGATTTTGTTATTTTTTTTATCAATTCATGGTTTGTGGGTGGAGGGGGGTAGTTACCCCCATTACTCCGCGGTCTTTGTATTCGCACCTGGTGAACACCTATTTATTTTAATAATAAAAGTATATTGTGTTATTAGGAGTAAAAGTGATGTTTTGTGTGGCGAGCATGGAAGTTTGCACGACGAGCGAAACGAGTCGGACAATTGCTTGCGAGGCACACAAAGACACTTTTATTCCGCATGACACATTAATTTTTTTTTTCCAAACGCACTACTTTTCTTTTTATTCATTAATTCTATGTAGTTTCTATAGATATTTATTAATTTTATTTTTACGCCGCCGGCGTAGAAATTTCCAGCGGCGCAGAAATTAAACTTCTACCTTGTGAATCAAATCACAAAAATGCCATTTCTATGACGTTTGAAAAAAAATATACCTATATAATATTTTTTCATAAACACACATAAAAAGAAACAAAGACACAGGTATCCATATTCAAATAATTACATATACTGAGTGTTTACTTTTTTATGAATTACAGGAAATACTGTGGTGAAATATTCATAGAGCTGTAATTTCTGCCCTATTAATTTTAGAACAAAAGTATAAATACAATAATGTATAATAAAGTAAAATTTTATTCACAAATATTTTATATACGAAAATTATTATTTGTATGTTTGTAATGGGTGGGCACTTAGGTGGGCACAAGTCTTTTTCGGGTGGGCACGTAACCACCCAGGCCCCCCCTTAGCGCCGCCACTGCCTGCCTCTACTTCTTCCTATTATCACGCCTCCATCAAATAAAATTTTTGCTGTTCTACTTCGCGGCGAAATATTTTGCGAATCACTTTTCTTTCCCACATATCTAATTTATTGTTATTTACTTTATTTAGAGTACATATTTCACAGCCATATAATGCGGTATTCCACTATTACAAAAAAATAATAAAGTTCAACAATTATAAAGTAGCATAGGTACATTAAATAAAGAATTTCAGTAAAAAGTATATCATGAATCGATTATTATTGTAAAATTTTAGATGAACTCCGCGAACTGGACCAAAATAACTAAATTCTAACTAACTTAACTACCGCAAGTAAATTTCAAATGACAGTGACATATCTGTTAAAAATGATAACGCTATAGTTATTTACGTTATAAGTCTAGGAAGTGAGTTAGAACGGTATGAATGAGAAGTTTATGGACGAGGCGACGAAGGAGCCACATCAGGAATTTCGAAATGAATACCGTAATACTATTTCACAGCCGTATGACGTATAACTTTTTATTTTATACTGTCTACGTGTTTTAATTCAAAACATGTCTATTTAATTTAAATCACATCATCTTTGAATTTGTGACATTTGGGTGTAATTGTTTTATTTGTATTGTTTATCTTCATTGTCTAAAATTACAGCTGCATACTGTTTTGGTGATATTCACATGTGATATTTGTTATTTATCGGGTGAAATTTCTACAAAATATGACGAGGCTACCGTGAATCTTGTTTCCACCAAGTTGTCGAAAAAGAATACCGATTATTTTGTGATAGGCGAAAAGTCTACAATTTTTAACTCCAGGCTCTATCAACATCAAGAAGTTTTGAAATTTTAATTCATATCGTTTAAAGTTCTGCTGACAGTCATGTTTAAAATTCTAATTCGTCGAGTTAATTTGCGCGATGACGTTCTTACTTTGTCTTGAGCATTTATATAAGTCAGCGACCGAGGTGCTTGGGGATAGCGAACTAGCTTTACGTGCCAGCGGTTCTGGGTTTGAATCCTGGGTAAGGTATAGAAGTTTGTGGGCGTTCATTTTATCATCTCATATTTATCAATAGAACGTGCATAAATAAATTGTTACAAAAATATGAAATATTGACTCATCCCAATTATCACTCTCATATTATTGAAAGGGTCACTCAATTTAAAGATCTTGGTGTTTTATTTGACGAAAAGCTCAATTTCACTAATCACATATTACAAACTGTTAAATCTGCTTACAAAAATTTAGGCTTCATTTTTAGAAATACAAAGTAATTCATTCTTGTTTCAACTCTAAAGAAATTATATTTCTCTTTCGTAAGAACAAAACTGGAATATTGTCAGCAGGTTTGATGTCCTATCTATAATAAATATAACTATTTAATTGAATCTATTCAACGTAAATTTGTTAAATTATGCTTCTTCAAACTTTTCAGTCATTATCCCAGTTTTGATACAGATTACAAAGACTTGTTGTGTGAATTTAGTATTGTGTCTCTCGATACTCGCAGAAAAATTCAATCAACATTGTTCCTTTATAAAATTTTGCATTGTATTATAAATAATCCAATAATCCTAGGAAAAATTCCTTTTCTAGTTCCTAGGCATAATTCCCGATTTAAATATACCTTCTATTGTAATACTTCTCGAACGAACTACGAAGTAAAGTCACCTATTCGTATGCTTTGTTTCAATTTTAATAATTTACCTGATTATTTTGACATCTTTTTAGGCTCGATTGAAAAATTTAAAAGTGTCTTATACAATTATTATGTTCATTAAAATTTACTACTATTTGTTAACAAACATATACTGTGTAAAACATAGATTTATGTATTATTAAGTTCTCTTATTTCATTTACATGTTTACTTGTGCTTTAATACTTAAGTTTATGTATAATCAACCTGTAATTGGGGTCTTGAACCCTGTTGGCCAGATTATTAATAAATTAAATTAAATTAAATCACAATTTTAATAAATTTTAAAGTTTATATACAGTAAAGAGTAAAGAATTATTATTTAAATTGAGTCTGTTAATTCGATTTGAGGCAAAAGTTTGGGTCACCCACTTTTTGGTAAATTAATACATACTATTTACTCCATCTTCACAATATCACAATTCCGTACAGTTCGGTCAATAATCATCTGGCCAATATTTTGATTTCCAAAAACGTTAACAATTTCTCATTTCGGCTAACCTGTCCAACTCGTCCAACTAATCTATATATAGATTGACATATTTCAAGTTTGCTTAACATCTTTTATAACTTTTTCTGACAATTTTAACATGATATAATATAAAACAACTATTATGTATTTATTATGTTCAGTTGCAACTAGATTAGACTTTATTTAGTATTAAAATTTGGAACTTTTGTTACATACGCTATGTCTACTGGAATTTGAAATATCTACTATGAATGTCGATATTAGAAAAATTACTTATAATGTACCTATCCGAAGACTGTCGCATAAACGTCATTCGTATTTATAGAACCGTATTTCTGGAATCGTATACCTACATATTGATATCTAATTATACTGAAATGTTCATGGCACTCTTTTCATTTATTTAGACTAAGATATATAGGGTATAAATCGAAAAGTAAAACATAGGCATTTAACATGTGAAATCAGTTTTTCTTTGCGCAAACGTTACCTAATTATTTTATGTAAAAATAGGCGACATGGGCGATCAAATAATTGACACTACGCAAAAACTGGGCGATTGAAAGTAGGCGAGTCACATTGGGCGATGGTCAACTAGGAGATAATCAAGCGAGCGATGGTGAAGTGTGTTCATTTGGAGCACAAAAACCTTAAAAAAATTTGCTTGCTTAGCAGTTATACAATTTGGTGAATTTTGTAATTCAATTACACATCTATTATTTTATTGCCCAGATGTTTCACGAGTATATTCACTTTTCACGTATTGTAATTATATCACTCTGTGACCGTGTGGAAATAATTTAATTTAATATTCTTGCACTAATAATATGAAGCTATACATCCATTTTATTTGAATATCAAAGGATCAACATAATTTACTTTGATAACAGGAACTGCGATATCATGCAGATAACGAAACGCCGCCATGTACAAAAGGCACACGCTGATTCACAGTTAATAAGTGATTGTACAGGTAACTCTTGATAAAGTTCTATGGCAATTTATTGTATCTTCATAATAAAACCAAAGTATAAATCTTATTTGGATTAGTATTATTACCTATAGATCTGCATGCACGGACATTTCTCATTTAATGTGCTTTACATTTTTTAAATAATAATAATAATAATAATAATAATAATAATAATAATAATAATGATAATAATAAAAATAATATTAATAATTATTTATAGCTTTTTCATAATTTGCAAATACCTTACAATAACATGGAAAATATATACGCGTATTTATATAGTGACAATATTTTCTTTAAATATAACAAACATTAACGTTTTAATTAATTTTTCAATCTTTTTAGTTCTAATAACTTCACACTATTCTATGATTTATTATAATCATTTCCACCCTGTTCAAAAGCTGTTCATCTTAACCTTTCATCTGTTTTCTATATTCAACAAAGAAATTATTAACAACTCTCGTGATTTGCTCATCACTCATGCTGTAATTATTTACCAAAAATATTATTTAGGTGGTTTAATATTACCTGCAAATTGGTATTTAGGTTGATCATTAAACATTTACAAAACATTTAAGTTCTATGACGTATTCCTGAGTTTAGAACAACAATTAAATTATTTATATCACGTTTGAATTATTTATTGATAGTTCACCTGTATGATCTAAATATATCACTTTGAAATTTAATTCGTAAATAATATTGGCAGTACCAGTTTTACACATTTGAGGACCCAAATTTTTATATATTTGGGGCACCTTTCAAAAGAGTAATTAATATTAATTGTATTTAATAAAGCTTGTTTAATAATGGCGATTACCAAAATATGTATAACAAAAGGATATTTGAATTGACATATCTAATGTTTATCATGTCCCCAAATGGCGACAATAGAGAGCAAAGATAAAGGTGGTAAGGGAATATAAATATTATATCACTGAATTCAAAATTAAATTCTCTAACGAATGAGCAAATAAAAAATATATGTTCTCATTTAAAATTAAAAATTAGGTTCCGTATTTTGTGAACCACTAGTCCAAAAAAATAATTTATCTTTTTAAATTTGTCAATAGAAATTGTTTGCCCATTTAACCGTCTCTGTAGCTCTTATAATTGTCGAGATAGCTATGGTGGCCCATATATATATATATATATATATATATATATATATATATATATATATATATATATATATATATATATATAGTATATATATATATATGTATATATATACAGGGTGTTTCCTTTAAAACAACCAAGGGGATAATGTACCAATAGTAACAAACCGAATATTTAACCAGTGGTTCTTAAACGGTAGAACAAAATTATATTTTTTAAATGGCACCCTATGTAAATTTTTAGCCCATTAAATGGAATATTATTTTCTGATAGGAATAATGTAATAAAAAATGGGTTTACCACTAGCGTAACTAGGCAACATACGTATCAATACCTGTGTATTGCATAGCCTATTGTAATATAATCCTCACCGCAGTGTTGGACATTGGACTTGGCACATTAAGGACCAATCCTATGTAATTGTACTACAATAAAATACAAAAAAATTTCTCCGCGTTGCGCGTGTTAAATATTTAATGCACATATACACAAATAAAACCAGACTAAATGAATCTATTAGATAACTTAGTGGTTAATTTTTAACAAGCCGTTTAAAATGTTCTGTTCATCAGTTATAATTGTAATAAAAGTTTTTAAAAATTAACCAGTGAATTAAAGAATGGATCCATAAATTTATAAAGAGTTAAATTACCTACCCGATATTTTAGTTCGCAAAAAATATACGTGCTCGTTTATATTCAAAGTAAATTTAATTTGGGTAAACAAAACAATTAAATAAAATTGAATATGAAAACAAACAAAATACAATAAAAAAAGTATGTTAAAAATAAAACATAATGTTACAGCTATTTAAATATTTGCCATCAAATATGTACTATCGTTATTGTTCATTTATAGAATTAATGTCATTATGTCGATATAGTTTATTTTATTTATGTAATTGAATGTAATCGAAATCGAGATTGAAATAAATCCAAATATCAGCGCAACCACGCCGAATCGACATTGACATATTCCCCTCTCTTCTTGTACCCCCGACCATAATTTGAAATTTTTCGATACCACACGTAATTGACATTGACAAAAAATATTCTACATTGACTTGACATGGTGTCAAGGGGTTGAAAGTTGTCGCTTGAGTAGCATTGTAAATCTTTTTAAAATTAAGTTAAATAATGTTTAGGTCGACAAATTTTGCTACATTATTAAAAGATTGTTGACTCATTGATTTATTAAAACTTTTACCAATTAATTTTTTATTGCTTTTTGTTGCGTAAAATGAAAGAGCAGTAAAATTTTCATTTTGGATGGTATGTATTTTGGATTATTGTTAAAAGCCATTTGGGGAATTAGTTCATTGATAAAATTTAACACTAAGTTTTTTGTAAGACTGTAAGACGAAATAAATAATCAAAAAGCATCAAGAACAAATGGATTGCTGTTTTCGCATTTCCCTTTTAACTTAAAAAGAAATCCTTTAAACTTCGTTGCCTTTCTCTCACTTGACTTCTACGGAGCAATAAAATATTTACTGGTAGCATTTTACCTAGGTACATTAAGTATTAACTTTCAAATTTATATTCTTTGATATTTACATAACTGTCACTTCACTTCTGCGCACGCGCGAAGCAACATACACACCTATATTTTTAGAATGATATGTATACTTAAAATATTTTCCGAAGATAACTGAACGGTATGTCGATTTTACTATAACGATTTGGTATATCAAATTTGTATTGACTTGACATGAAGCTATCGCTACCACTTGTCAAAGTCAATGTCAATATCGATTCGGCGTGGTTCCACTAGCGATGCACGACGAGGCGAGAGTATTATCGCATCTCGTCTCGTCTCGTTGCATTGTGCGAGACGAGAACGTGAGCGAGATTGTAGTTTAAAATTCGAGGCGAAATCGATATAACAACTGCGAGAAGCGAGAAATCTCGCGAGAGTCTCGCAATAAAAACTATTTGTAACTTTATAGCTTTGATTCATAAATTCAATTAAAAATGGACCGTACAAGGAGTGGAGTCAACGGTAATTCTTGCATAGAACACGCGAATGTGAAAATTATATAAATTCACTATATTTTTTGAGTCTATCTAGAGTCGATTGGTATCGGTCCCAGAGCGAGGAAATGCAAAATAAAAGTAAATTCGGATTTGCATCTAGAACTATTTTTCTACAATAATTCATCCCAGTTTAAACTACGGTTAATAAAATTCTTGCCGCCTCTGAAAAGTAATGGATGTTATATTAAGCGTCGTTGGGAGCCAACACGGAGAGAAGCGGAGTGATTGGTTGCCGGCGAGTTACCAGTGTAGCGGTTTTTTATGACTAAATCTTACTTAAATAGTAGCATATATTTAATGATAAAGTGTAGGTTCTTTTAGATACAAAAAAATATTTTTTTAATGCTTAATTTGTTTTACTGATGACAGACTGTATTAAGAGATGTTCGCGTATTGAGATAGTTTAGATATCAAAATTTGGTGATAAATTGGATATTTCAGAAGCAAATTAAATTATTTACTAACTTATCTCATTTTCTGGTGACCGTAAATGAATAAACATCATGTTCGTATTAAAATAATTTGATAGCCAGAATTTAGTGTTTCGTCTCTATTATAGTAATACGACTGCAAATACACGAACGACGCACCGTCTTTCGAAACAAGTTCGCACCAATCGGTGCGATTGGTGCGAACTTGTTTCTTGTAGTTAAACTCTTACGTATATACGTAGTGCGCAAGCGCTTATTTTTATAGCGAGACTCTCGTGCGAGAACGAGACGAGACCCAAAAAAAATGTGCGAGAACAAGAGCGAGATTACAGATCCGAAAACGAGACGAGATCGATATTTTATATTTCTCGTCTCGTCTCGCCTCGCGTGCATCACTAGGTTCCACTAATGAGCCCAAACTCATATTAGTTGTGCCGGTTAACATTTTCAACAAACAAATTATAAAGCCTACGCAAACGGCGAGAAATTCCTACAAATTTAGATTTAAACTTACAAAAACTGAGTTTTTTTGGGAGGGGGGGGGGCGAAAATATGTATTTTTTAGCTCTTTTGATTGGATATAATTAATTTAAAAATATTTCAATTATGGAATTTGCATCACTGTCAAGTTTCATTAGAAGGCCACTAAGTCTACATTTTTTTTTAGTTTCACAGTCGACTATGGCACAATACAGGTAAAATCATGTAGCTTTTTTATTTTAAAAAAACATGTTTAAAATAATATATCCAGACATAAGATTCGTAGGTACTTAAACTGTATTTTATCTCATTTTTCTGTACTTATCATTAATAAGATATATTTCGTGAAATAGAAAAAAAAAATGCCCTCCCCCCCCTGGGTAATAACAAAGTCGGCGCCTGTGTAGTAATATCAGCTTTAATTCTTAGGCATTAGATCCCTAAGTCCTGCACATTATCCTGTGAGTATTGGCCCATATGTCTTGCAAGGTAGGTTTTACTGTATGCATACTGGATTTTTACGAAGTTACTTTTCATTGAGCCCAAAGTACAGGGTTTCGGTAGAAGCTAAATCTGGACTAGCAGATGACCCTTAAAATACAAGGCAAACTATTATCACCAGTCATTCGGCCCACAGTTTTTTACAAGTTTTAAGTCTATATTTGAAGCAGCCGAAAGAATTTTGTAATTATAATTTGTTGAAAATTTAAACCGGCCAACTAATATGAGATTGGGCTTGCACATGTATTAATAGGTTCAACGGGTAAAATTTTCCTGGTTATCGAATTTTGTGGCAAGGGTTATTTTATTTTAAATAGTTCCATCTCAACAGTATGTATTTTGACTGGAAATATGGTTTGAAGGTTGGGAACTACACGTTCTTATCTTACTTTAGCGTCAAGGAAAGACTTTAGGTTCATTGCCGCAAACATTAGATATATAGTGTCGGTATTATAAACGTCCACTTGAATTTAGTACCGTAAATATTTTAATAAAATAATCAAATTCGAATCAATTTACATGTTCTTATGACACGGTGAAAAATGCGCGTTGCATTTGTTCATCTAATTAAATTTACTGTAGAATTAAATTTCACTGGCCGTTTATAATCGTAATACCTGCCTACAATATTTTAATAGAATAGAATAATAATAGAATCTTTTTCATAAGTAAACTGAAATCGAAGAGGAAGGAAAATTTTAATTCACAAAAAATACTCGTATATACGAAACCACAAGTTTAGTGATGACGAAAACATATAACAATTTTTAATTAGTTCTGCTGACAAGGACTAATCGTGTATATGATATAGGTATATCGGCAGGCGCTCGAAAGTAGTTAGGTATTTAATATGGAAAATTAAATAAAATAAAATAAATAAATATATCATCACGGCATAATACCCATTGTTGGTAAATTAGAATTTTATATATATATATATATATATATATATATATATATATATATATATATATATATATATATATATATATTAAAACTTATTTTAGTAATACTTTGTACACATGTTTGTGAATAGCTATTGCATTATTTTAATAATTAATTAATAAAGAATAATTAAAGAAAATGCAAAAAATAATATTGCGATTCTAATGTAATTATTATTATTATTATTATTATTATTATTATTATTATTATTTATTCATTCATTTTACAAAAGTTTTGCATAACGACCCCTTAGGAGGTAAGTATATACAAAATATGCTATTAAATATTTACAGTATATAGTAATAATATAAAAGAATGAATTCTTGAGGTACTGGTCTTTCTGGTAGTTCAAATATCCAAGCGTACTTTGTTGATCATATTTTATATTATCACTTTGTTGACTTGTTAACCATTATTTAGTACACTTCTTACTATTCCGCATATTTCAATTATTACAATCTTTTGTAGAGTTATCAAGATTTTAGGTGGTAGTTTTAGTGTTAGTAGTTGTTGATGAAGATGTTTTAAGATTTCACCTGTGGATCCGATGATTAGTGGAATTATTTCTATTATTATTGATATTATTGTTATTATTATTATTATTATTATTATTCTTATTATTATTATTATTATTATTATTATTATTATTATTATTATTATTATTATTATTATTATTATTATTATTATTATTATTATTATTATTATTATTATTATTATTATTATTATTATTATTATTATTATTATTATTATTCAGTTTACAAGAAAATTTGACATATCTAGAAAGCTAAGCTATGCTCTGCTACGATGAGTTTTAATGGGAAGCAAATACTTATAATATTTTAATTTCCCATGTTAAATACCTATGTAACGGATTTCGAATGCCACCGGCTATTGAACATAATACGTGTTAAAGGAACAGATGCCTAGTGGCGGTTCCTCTATCAGGTCATTCCGTCAATGACCTGCCAAATTTACCAAAGCAGAAAAGAAAAAGCGAAAGAATAACAATAATAAAATATTTTGAAATTTTAATTTTGAAGAAAGTCAGTCCATCGTGTTGCTTGCTTACAACAACATGGTGTTGAAAGCAAGACAGCGAATGGCGCAAGTGCGCGCGCTTTTTGGATCAAAATTGTTATATGCTGCGTACAAGCCCATGCGACAGACAGAGACAAACTAAATGTAACTTTGATTCCATTAGACAAAGACAACCTTCACCCTATTCACTTAAACACGGTCAATGACCTAGGTATCAGTATAGTAGCGGCGTTGGCTACACTAAGCATAGAAAAAACATTTATTAAAAATATCTCAAATTTCAATGATATGGTGATAATAATTTTGTCAAAGGAAAGACAACATTTAAATGTAATTAATTTTTTTTTATATTAATAAACTTATATTACTAATTAAATTGTGACCCACCAAATCTTCAACCCACAAGCCGCCACTTTTAAAATGTGGTCTCCGTTTAATAAGTTTCAAAATGCTAACTTTTATTACTGAAACTACAGTTTCTGCAAAATCGAAAACAGGCATTTTTTCATATTACGAGAATTATCGCAATCGAAATTAACGATAGAGGCGCTGATTTTCCAAGCAAGATGGCCGCCATACGATGGGTTTGACATATGACAGTTCACATTGTTCACAGTGTTTCATTGACTGTGTTTATAAACCAAGTTTAAAAACTTGTAGGCGATATGTTAAAATATGTAATTATTAATTACTAAACTACTCACTCAGCTGCCACTTATTCAATATGGCGCTTGTACGATTGCTGTTCGTAGTACTGATTAGCGCCACTAGAGGCAAAATTTTATCTACGATTGCGAATACGTAAACAATCTGATGTGGTCAATACAATAGACCAGAAAAGTTAGGTTAGAATTTGCCTTTGGCGCGAGTTCATAGTTTGAATTCCCTAGTATATGTTTCATATAGGAGTTTAATTTTACAGACAAAAAAAGATATTTAAAAAAAAGAAATTAAGCAGCTCTTGCTAAGAATTCGATAGTTTGTTTATTCAGTAATAGACTGCAACAGTTTAAACCTGTAGAAAAGATAAAGTAAGAAAATTATTAGAAATTAAAATGCTTGGTGCAAGCAAGGATACCGTATGTCGTTGATCCAGCAGTAAATAGGACAGCACAAAAGAAGATGAAGCATGCACGATCAAATTAAGACATACGTTCAATGAATTTTGTAGCGTTGTATTATTATTTAAATAATTATAAACTGTGTAGAGTTCATGTGAATATTATTGTCAGAATCTGGAGATAAAGGATCGGTCTAGATGCTACATATAATGCTTTGCATAAGAGATTCACTTTTATGAGATTTTTCGACCTTTAAAGTTGAGCAAAAATTTCCTTGGTAAGAAATACACGGGGATTGAAATTATGTTCTCAGCGTTATGAACTGAGTTTGAATTTCGCGCCTAAGTTTGACCGTTACACTTTTCTGGTCTATACCTCCCGCCATTTAATATTTATTATTTACCTACTTATGCTGAAAATTGTATTAAGTCCCATTCCATATAAGTATGGTTCTATTTACTATTTTCTTTTTAAAACGTTACTATTATTAATTTGAAATGATTAGTTCTTTGACAGTGACATTTATCTGTCAGTTACATACATTTGAGATATGAACTGTCTAATCAAGGAGTTGTGTTTGTTTAAAGCGTAGGCTCTTTGATTTAAATGTTAGATAAATTTATCCATAAAATATATAGAAAAAGTATTAATTTACACCTATAAAAAATTTAATAATCTTTAATTTTAATAATAACATAAATCTCGAAAAAATAACATTTAAAGGTATTTTTCGAAGAAAAACTATTTTGAGCTTCAAGTAAAGTGCCATTTCCGATTATCTGATATACACCAAAATCTAATGGCTTCTTTCCATATTAAGGCGGATTCACGCAGCCATTTACATTTAATTTAATTTTCATTTTCATTTAATTCTCATTTATGAAAAATGAATGCATGTGCATATTGATATTATTGACATTAACATTGACAAGTTCGGTTTGTAAAGTTAATTTAAAAAAAAAATGTTTAATGAAAGCGATAGTGAGGACGAAGTATTGGCGTTAGCTTTGAATTTATCATAAAAAACACAGAAAGAAACTACATCGGAGATTCGCGGTACGTCCAATGAATAGGTGTCGCAAAGAAATGGGGTTTTATAATAATTTGCTACAACTCATGAAATAATATGACAATGATAATTTTTTTATATATAAAAGAATGACAACAAATTTATTTGATAACTTATTAAAATTATTGAACCGCATATACAAATAAATACAAATTATATTGCATTGATAACCGTACCCGTTCTTTGCATTTCTGATCCAATTAAATTCCAAATTTTTCTTCTTGCTTCTTGCATCCCTACTTTTAAAAAGATCGGTTTTGTCGTAAATGAGTGCATTTAGTCAGTAAATCGACCAATTTACCGTCATCGAAATTCATTTTTGTTGATTTGTCTTTGACATTTGACAAAATTCCAAACAAAAATTTTGACCTTTTAAAACATCGCATGTGCAGTGAATTTTCATTTTCATTTATAATCAAAAGTTGAAAGTTGGTTATCTTATAAATTAAATAAAAATGAGAGATAAATGAGAATGTAAATTAAAATGGTGCATGAGTGCCTACATTAGTTTATATACATTTAACTTTTAAATTAAATTGTGATGTAAATGGCTGCATGAATCCGTCTTTAGAATAAGGTAAAAATACAAGGTTTCAAAATTTTCTGAATCATAGTATTTGAGTTAGAGCGTAAACAGGAACAACACATACGCACACGCACACACACACGCACGCACGCGCGCCCACACACACACACACACACATACACACACACAAGGACCTTAAAACTTATTCATTTAGTTGTCAACAGAAATACATAGACGGATGTGAATTATTTATTTATAAAGATATATAATAATAACACTAATAAAAAATATAATAGATTTAATAAAGAATGGTTATTAAAAGGAATTCAATGTAATGTTTAAAGATATTTTCCCGTCCATCGTTTCTTTTAAGTTTCATTAACTTTAAGTGTCAAATGATACAAAATTAAAATTTTACATCAAGAAATAATATTAGATTTTTTCATTTTAATAAGATGCGATTAATAATATTTTGTTTCAACTAACATCCCAACATGTAATTAAATGTTTCGATTATTAATCACCATTATTAATACACTTGATAGTAAAACAAGGTACGTGAAGCTGGCGGAACCATTCCGAAATCAATCAGGAAATTTATTACTCATTAATTACCCACATCCCTAACTTCTCAAGGACGGCAAGAACTACATTAACCCTGGTTTTAACTGGGATGAAAGAGAGGGTGGAATTTAATGTTGGACAAAAATTAATTTCTGTTGGACCCTGTAATCCTAGTAAATGTTTTATTACTATTTTCACAACCCTATTTTTTTAAACAACCGTAATAAATTTAGTTTTTGGGTAATTAATTAGTAATTTATAATTACTTAAATTTCTGATAAATTTCGTGTTTCGTGATATTCTTTAATATTTTCTTTACAGTGGCGGCTCTTGACATTTGTCGAAGGGGAACCTCGCCTCAATAAGGAGGAGGGGGGTTTAAATTGTTCAAGAAATACTCTTAAAAAATAAAAATAACCTACTGAACATGTATAATGTACTGCAGTTCTTATAACTCTGTGTCGCACTCCGTAGCTGCCGCCACAGTTGCCTATCGTTTAAGTTTAGGTAAATGGTCTGTGGTATAGCAGTGGTCACGAATCATGCCGAGCAAGGGAAGGCAGCCTCGTGTGCTAACTTATACGCTGGTATAATGTGGCTTGATTGAGGTATCGTGTAAGTAGCACGAGTGTGGAATATGCCTCTAAGAACTATTCATTTAATAGTGCAGGCGCCAAGAAACATTCCGTTTGAAAAAACCGATGGATTCATTCTGATTGATGATTTAAGTTCAGAAAGATCTAAAGAATGAAATTCTGAATGTTGCCGGACAAAGTCAGTGGTCAATTTTTTTTTATAGAGGGTATAAGAATTATTGATGAAATCGCTGTAACGGTCAAGAAAACTGTTTATTACTACTAAAAAGTTGTTTCTGTAGGGTATGAAATTACAAACATCACGAATATTATAAAATACAAATTTAATATGGTAAAAAAGCCGCGTGCCTGAGTGTTTGGTCGCGAATCTGGAGAACCGGGTTCGATCCCGACCGATGCCGAAAAGAAATGTTTCGAATTTAAATGGCACTAAAATTACCCTTTTGGTGCACTCTCCACAAATCAATGAGTGCCCGTGAGGTGACGTCTGGTAAACGCCTGCATGGTTGCCGGATACGATCAATGGTCGTTTTCTTTATTTTCCTCTCCGCAGCAGTTTATACCAGCTCCAAAGTGTTGCAGCGGGTCATATTGTACCCGACACGGCTTAGACGTTTTAGTTATAAAAGAATTTTCACATCGGTAGTCAACGCAGCAGAAGAAATGAGACTCTATGACCTGCTGTCTACATGTGAAGCAGAATCTGAAGAACGAAACACCGAAGATCAGCCCGATGCTAAATTAGAAATTTAGTTCCTGACCTAAATGGTTGTTAACCTATAAATTTAGAGAAGCCAATGCAGTCTGCTGCTAAACGTTTCAGAAAAGACTATACAAGCGTCAATAAGAAAAAGCTTCATTTACAGACAAGTGGCAATACTAACTTTAAAGGTCCTTATGTTCCTTTCGATTTAGATTTTTATTCCGGTGCTGAATCGACTCTCTGTAGTCGAGGACGACTATTTGTCAGGAGAGGCCGAATTATAATAGTATATCAAGTATGTTAGTTATGTAGTTAAGTAGTTGTTATAGAGATAGTAGTTATAAACATTGTGAGTTTTGACAAATATAAATATTGAATTGACTTAAGACTTCATATTCTTACTGTGACTTCTAAATTTATTCCGTTTACAAATATATAAACAAACATAATATACCCGCAAATATATGATAATGACAATTTATACATTAACATAATCTAATAGAAAGAGATGGTAAAAAAGTATGTCCTAATAAAAATTATACAAGAAAACATTTACAAGTTAATTCACTTAGAAAGTCAAAATTTTCAAATAAGTTGATGAGATTTGTTTCTGAGTTAATCTTCGTAATGCATTTTGGCAAATAGTAAAAACGTAGTGAACTGTAGGTATATTGGGCAACTAATAAAGAAATGGTACAAATTCTCGTTTTCACATAAATTGTATATTGTACAATTATTATTTGCATCTGAAATATTCTTGAAGCCTTTATAAAATATTCTTAAACCATTTATATTATAGCAAGTCTGATTTGAGCAATAATTATTGTAACTTTGGTAATTGACGCATTTAAAAGCAAGTAATCTGTTATGCCCTGGTGGATAATAAAAAAAAAATTATTTCAACTAATTTCTGAGATATCAATGTTTTATATGAAGAAGATAATTTTTTTATTGTCATTACACGGATATACAAAAATTATGTTCCTTTGGTTAAATTTATAATATAGAAATTCTTAAAATTCAAATTATGAATTATTTTAAAAAATCAGCAATGGATGATTCCACCATTTTTTTTTTATAATTTCATCTGAAAGTATAAGTAAAACTAAGAATATTGGTGAAAATGTGGTGAAAAAATCTTATTAAACGAGTTTTGGTTCCAAAATTTTGAAAAAATAGAAATATAAGTTTTCATATAAAACTATTTTCTTCGTCGACCTAAATGTTCTTGAAATGCTATTTCTAAATTATATTTATAAAAAATAAAGGAATATTATACTCTATATAAGTTTACATACTTTATAATTACAAGTGTATTTAAAGTAGGTATTAAGTTTAATGTAAGAAATTTATGTATTTATTATATATATTTAACTTCCATTTGTATTGTGAACCTCCTCTTACTATGCTATTTGTTTTACATTTATAGGCGGTCTTTCAGTCGCTAATCAAAATATTTTCATATCCGTGACGAGCCGCTCTATTTCAATTATATCATTTTATTTCTTTATTAATATTTATTATTAAGTATATTTGTATTTTTTACCAATTTCTTTTAGTTCTATTGATCTGGTGTGGAGTTAGATTAACACTATTGTTTTTATAAAATATGTAGTACTTATTACTTATTACTCAAGAGGATAAAGTTTGCGATATCAGCCGCAGGTGTTTGTCGATTCATCCATTCATCCAAGTTAATAGTTATTACACACGATTTGAATTCTTTTTTATCTCATAAGGTCTTCCAGAGGAAGATGAAACTTTCAGTCTGCAGATATAGATATTTTAAAAATAGTTACCTATCATTTTCAGCCAATCATAAAAAAGTATTGGTAAGGTTACGACTTTGTAATTGGCAAATACAAAGTGTGTATTGCACAATATTTAAATGTTAGTAAGGAATTATCAAAGATATTAGTTATCAGGAAACATATACAATAGTTATATATGTACCTAGGAGAAAAAATTGTATATTATAGCAGAGCTTGAGTTTGCTCGCCTAGGCGAAGTCGAGGGAAAGCAAGCCAGAGAGGCTATAATATGCATTTTTATTGTCAATGTACATATTACATTTTTCCGTCTACATTACTAATAATAGATCTAGAAATAAAGACACATTTTCTTTAAATAAACAAACTTTATTATTTATATTGATTTTGATCTTGTTATGTTTCAGATTACTTCGGTTTGGTATACCATTCGTTTTCCCCAATCTGTAGTTTATAAAAAAGTATTGTGGTTACAAGTTACAACAGTTTTATATTCTCGAAACATTTCCAAGGGGCCTTCACAAAGTTCATCTGTGACAGTAAAGATTCGTTTTTTAGAGCCGGGAATAGCAGTTAACAGCATGTTAATTTGATTAATAATTGTGTTCATATTTAAAACAAATTAAATTTGAGATTAAAAAATATTTTTATTTGCTCGTTTGATATTTGTAATTTATAATTCCGATAGTACACACAATTACAATAATTATAAAAGCGTAGTGGGTTTAGCGTACGGAAAACGATTGCGGACGAACAATAATAACCTTCAGAAAAGTGTAATTTTTCGACCGAAAATAAGTACGTAAAATTTTACTTTTCGTTCAGGTAGACGGAAAAATAAACTTACTATTTCATTTTGATACTGATACTGATACTTTTGTGCCAAATATCTAATTGCTTAATTGGTATCTAAAGATCGATATGCTGTAACAATTACTGTAGTTTGTTAACAAAACTATTTAATATATCCTGAAAAAATCAATAAAACTGTCTAGTCCGAATTATTTTGAGTAAAATATAATTATTTTTTGTTTTCATACTTCAATCTAATACATGAATAATTGATAGAAATATATTTTGTTATTAAATAGCACACAAAACAAATAAGTATTCCATAATAAGGAAAATATCGTAATAAAAATCTCAAAGGAATGAATGTCACAATTGAGTATTTTATTCTCACAATTCTTCAACTTGAAATTAACACCAATAGTACAAAAACAAAGCGCAGAACTACTTTTCAAGAATGAAACAAAGGATTATTGGAAAAAGAAGATTAAAGAAGTGTTTAAAAATAAAATAATCGAAAATAACACAGCAACAAACCATTTAAAGATTTCCAACTTGGAGTCTTTTAAACAACATTAACGTAGGTATCGAAAAACTTTCAATCTAAAATATACAATAAATATTCACATCCAGTAAGATCTTAAATTTACAAAGTAATAAAAAGTTATAAAGATATAATCTCGTTAGTAACTTTTAGAGCGAATATTCATTCCTGTAAGTATAGAAGTTTATGCGAGACTTTATTTTTTTTACTTACCTACTACGTTTCATGTCTCACTACCGTAATTAACGTCTAACTTCTTTTATTATACGAGTACGTAGATGAATTTAAGTTACCTTTATTAGTTTATCAACGATGTAATATTTGATTGCCAATTTGTTTTTTGCTTTGATCTTTGATCATTGACCTGTATTATTTCTATATTGTTAAATTTAATTAATCCATTAGTATTGTATTATGCAACTTGTTTATTCTTATAAATATCTGAACTGAAATAAATATAAAATGGCTACTTGCAAGAAAAAATGAGTACAATAATTCTAATATAAAACTGGAGACCTTTCTTCGTGTACTCGTTTAATCACGTCAAAGGAAATCTTCAGATGAAGGTCATCCGAGATATGGCATTCAACTGGATAATCGTTCTATTTTATTAATTATAATTAAACTATATAATTAAGAGTATTAAAACTTCGTCTTGCCCTTTAAATTTTAAAGTCATTTGCTCGTGTTATATTTGAGAAAACTGCATCCGAAAATGCCTAATATTTAAGCTATTTCTCAACCGATTTGAACGCTTTCACACGTGCCCTTAAACTCGTATCCACATTTAAGGACAATAAATTGGAATGTTTCTAGAAGAGTAATGACATCTTCAATGAATTCAAAAAAATGCATGTCAGTTACCCAACATAGATTTCGATTTGAAAAGTTAGGGAATCAACTGGACGTTAAACATTTTCTTAAAAAAAAATTATGATTGTGATTGTTGACTAATAGGTATGTAGTACGACATGTCTAATCCGCTGCGGGTTAAGTTCCAAAACCGGTTATTATTATTTATTTCTTTAATTCTTGCTTTTCAGCTTAGAATATTTGCATAATATACAATATTAACTTGGTTGAAATATACTATAATACAATAAATAAATATTATTATTATTATTATTTAATATTTATTGTATTATGAGATTACTTCATTTCTTCTCTCGTTGTTTTGAGTATTTTGTCCCATACCTTTCCCATTCCGGCCGGTTGTTATTATTAGCATTTTGGCCGTTATACTCTTATGCCGGTATCCCATTGTCAAATTTTTATAAAAGTTTACGTAAATATTTTTATACACGGACGTATCATAATTTGATATTTATACACGATTTTTTTAGATTAACGTCATTTTATAGCCCGCGGACCTCATTATAGCCCGGCGGGCTATAATGAAACGTCAAATAATACTATTAGCTATAAAGCTTATATTACTATATACTATTTTCTCATATTCCTGTTCTAGATATTTTGCCCGGTTTTCGTCCGATTTTTATAATATATAATTATGCAGCATCGATTAATTACGTACATTCTGTATTATAAATGAGACGTTGACACGTGACAAACAAAAATGTATAAGTATAACATAGAATGACAAAAAAAAGAAAATGTTAAAAGTCCCTAGATTAGTTTGATCTCACATTTCATACATTATATTGTAGCGCCATCTATTATCTATTATGCTATTAATGCTTAACATGCGTCTTTACATAACATCTATTATCTTTTATACCTAACAAAAATGTTTTTTCTAATTCTTATAATCATAAAATCTTCGACCGTGTATAAAATTATGTATGTACCACGGGCGTAAGTGCTTTTATGGCCTTTGACGTGTTTTTATCCCTCGGCTAACGCCTCGGGCTCAAAATCCCGCCACAGGCCATAAAGGCTTCATTACGCCCTTAATACATAAATAACTATTATAAAAATCGTTCATATAAACTGTATTTACTCGTACGTAACGTCTTATTAATAGTGTAGTGCACAAATATTGTAAGTGCAAAAACTTTCGAGAAAAAAGCTTAAACTTCTATATGTAGATCAAATCAGCATAATAGCACAGCGCTAGATAGCGCTTGTGGCTTTAAATTATAATAAACAGTTACCACATTTGTGAACATTAGTTTATTACGTAAACATAGAACTTTCTACACACTTAATACAATTTCATCCAAAAGTGTACATAGAACATCTGTTCACTACACCATTGATATCAGTACAGCCGTCTGTATTTGTTTTGGTGGAAGGTGCGGTCTGGTTGGATGTTTATGGTGTGACAGCGGTTTGTTTTGACATATTTCAATACTTTTTATATTATCTTTCATTTTTAATTAATTCTGTGCAATAGCTAAAACACGGCGATTTTGATTTCTTCTTTCCAGCCATGGTCTTGTTACTAGGAACATAAGCGGCGTTTTGACTTTTTAATTTTTTTGTATAACTGTATAACCCTTTAATCCTACAACCACTGTATTTAACATTTTTTATTTGAATTAATGTTATTTACAATGTAATTTGCTTATTTCACTCAACCACCCCTGCAGAACATCGCCTACAAAATTAGATTTAAAAGTCTTTTCGGCGTCAGTTGTTCTCTTTTATGTTATGCAACAAAAACTTGTAAAAAAATTTAAAGTGGGATACATCACTTTTCAAAAGATGTTATAAAAAATAATTACAGTGGCATATCGGCTTTACAGGGTAAGCTTAGATTTAGTTTAACATTGAGAATAGCTCTGTTAATCTGTCCGAATCTAAAGTACCGATTTGATTTGATCTTTGCTTTTAGTATGAAATTTTTGAATTTGTAACTATATCGCAATACAAATCACAGCATATAATATTTGATGAAGTTGGCATGGATGTCTCTATGTCAGCTAGCATCATCGGCTGTATCACTGTATTGAAAAGTTTCTTTTCAGCGCGCTACGAAATCATAAATCATGTCTGCAGAGTGAGAATTTTGGAAGGAGTGTTTTTAAATTAAACAAGCATTGGAGAGAAAACATTTCGGTCTCGCGTTTTGAACTACACTGATATCTCAGATAAATGTATCGCAGTTTGTATTAATCCTAGGACTACAATGTGGCGTCGCCCGCCCGGCGAAAATTTAAATTGCTGTTTATACTTACGCTAATTTATGCCAAGGTCAAAGTTTCCCAGTCCATTCTGTACTGTCAGTGATGAGTGTTTGGACGAGATCAGATCGCTGCAGTATTATTCCACCCTAAAAATATTGGACTATCTAACATTTCAATAAACATTTTTGTGCTGAACAACGCCTCAGCATTTGCATAAAATGTAAATAAAGAACTTTTTTCTAAAATAAATTTAATTTAACGTAATCATTGCTAATGTCATGAAAAATTAATTTTTATTTGATTAATTTTCGAAATAATTTTTTCTTGTATTCATTGATATTTTCGCCAATAAACGTGTTTTTTCCTTTTTCTAAGTTAATTTGATTTTTTTGTAATAATTATTATTTATAAATAAAACTATCATAAGTGAATAACTAAGATTTTATTTTCCAAGAGATATGTAAGTGTGATAATGGGCTTTAACCCTCCAGCGAGCACTCCAATAAATGTTACAAAAACGAACGAGCCGTGTAAATATGCTCCCAATAATAAAAGTACCTGTTACGTATTATGATAATAATACTTATAAGTTCTTTTCATTGTTATTAAACATTTATTACATATTGCTTAGATATAACCATTACAAAATGAACAGAAATTTAGTGCCTAAATTAAATTAATAAATTAAACTTTTATTACTTACACATTGTTTAGATATTATAAATATAATGAGATATACAAAAACGTAATCTTCTTCATCGAATTATTTCAAATGTCATCTCTGAATCCGAGTAATGGGCGTCTTATGTCATAGTTTTTTTCGTCCTCCTTATGCTGCTCGCACTCCAGCTCTGAATTTGAATAGGATCCTTCACTCTATTTTTTTATTATTTTAAATCAAAGTTCGTTTAATTTTAAAGCATTTGTAGTATTAGAAAGTCATAATTGTTTTTAATTCAACTGCATTTGATTTTGAAGAAACCTATAGCTATCTTTCTCGCAGCAGTTTCTGTACTAGGCTGCGCGAGAAAGATACCAATAGTTGTGACGTAGATGTATAGATGCTTAAAATCTCAAATATTTCAAAAACTAACAATTTTTTAAGAACGTTTTTCGTCTCAATCATGATTTTATCTTATCTACTTTCAATATAACTAAAATTTTACTCGATTTTCTGTTATGGTGGAGGACCCTTTTATGATTTTGTTGGGTAATAATTTCTTCACCATCTTCACTCCATTCCTCATCATCCGGATCATTTTATTCCTCTGTACCTGACAGTTCCTCTATTTGGCGAAGCTCGTCGTCAGAAAAAGCCTTTGACCTGTTATGAAATATGATAAAATAAAATTGAGTTATTGGAAATAACTACACAACTTTTTTTTGCATTTTATATATGCTAAGAACGAAAAGCCCGTTAATTTATTACCAAAACGCAACAAACATCTTACTTTAATGATCAGGCGCGCGGTATCAAATTTGATACCAACTCTACTTGAGCAATGGTCGATCGTTAACGCGACGAAAAAAGTACACCTAAAATACACTGGGCAACAGCTAGTAAGATATTGAGACGTACGAAACCAACACTATGAACCCCCATCACCCTAATGATTAAAACTGGTAGCACATTTGCTCCAGCGCGCCCACTCGAGGGTTAAATTGGTGTTGCGTACGACGCCACGTTGTGGTTATTGTAACATAAATTTCACGATGTGGTCTTAAGGTTAATAAAGATCTAATCGTGAATGTGTCCAGTTAAATTTAGAGTTAGTCTTATATATCCTTACTCTATGGAATTAATTAAAGAAAAGTGAGGATACCGCATATTGTTTGGTGATCCACCCACAACCTTCTCATATTTGTGCTTAAGTAAAAACCTGAGCAAAAACCTCTCCTGGTTCTTTCAAACTAGCAATGCCGCCAAACGAAGATACTTCGCCCTGAACAATATGCCATTATCCTTATCTATAAAATGCAACAACTGTCTGAACTTGTACGGGACGAGAATATTTTAGAATAGGTACACCAACGCGCATTTTATGAAGATATGCGTGAGAGGTATTTATAAACCTAATGCAGACACTCGCCTTCGTAGTCATCCACGTAAACTAAAAAGTGTTTTTTCCTTCAGCATATGCAGAACATACTACGAGTACATACATATCCAACCGAGTGTTCTACCTATGGAACTCTTTTCCTGAATCTGTTGTCAACGCACCGTTAGTCAACGCTTTCCCGAATGAAGTTGGTCGTATATTGTTTTTATTGTGAAGTTTTAACAGCGAACTGTACGCGAATGGCCTATTTGACCACACATGCGATGTTGGGCGCTAAAATACTTGTATCGCCGTGTGTGTTTATGTTTTGTTCTACTTTTTTTTGTCTAAAATTTGTAGTTCATATAAAGGGTGATTTATAAAGCGCGCCGGTTTTAACATATTAATATATGAACTATATTTTTCAAAGACACATTTACGAAGGACATAAACATGTTCATGAAACTTTCCATTTCAGGTATGAACAATAATGTCGGGCAGGTATGAAAAATGATATCGGTCAATTGTAGATAATAGCCTCACAAACTTGCATTTCGATTTCGCCGATAACTCGTCCAATTTCCTCCTTTAACTCTCTGGGTTTATTGACATAAACCAATTATTTAACATAACCCCAAAGAAAAAAAATTGCTTGAGTTGAGCGATTCAAAACCGGCGCGCTTTTTGAATCACGCTATATTAGCTATATTTTTTACATGTCTGCTTTCTCCATCAAAATATGGACAAAAGAGGGCACTAGATCAAAAGTAATCCAGAAAAGGTGGAGAAATGCTATTTTACAATGCAATTTTTGTGCTATCAATTTCAATAAAGCTGTGATTTGATTGAGAATGAGAGATGCGGAAAGTCTGTGGAAGTAAGGATGAAGGAAAACATCAAAAAGATTGAAGATATGGTTTTGACAGATCAAAGGGTGGAAGTTTTATTGCTTGCATATGAAGTGAGGATATCAGATGAAATCAATCTGATCGACTTAATTAAAATACGTAATGCGCTATGCATTGCATCAAACGTATCACCCGAAAACAAACGACTCAATTATAAAATTTGACTATAATTCAAAATTACCTTTGTGTTATTGTGAATTGATAATGAAAATAATAATTTTATTCAATTATTATTATTATTATTATTATTATTATTATTATTATTATTATTATTATTATTATTATTATTATTATTATTATTATTATTATTATTATTATTATTATTATTATTATTATTATTATTATTATTATTATTATTATTATTATTATTATTATTATTATTATTATTATTATTATTATTATTATTATTATTATTATTATTATTATTATTATTATTATTATTATTATTATTATTATTATTATTATTATTATTATTATTATTATTATTATTATTATTATTATTATTATTATTATTATTATTATTATTATTATTATTATTATTATTATTATTATTATTATTATTATTATTATTATTATTATTATTATTATTATTATTATTATTATTATTATTATTATTATTATTATTATTATTATTATTATTATTATTATTATTATTATTATTATTATTATTATTATTATTATTATTATTATTATTATTATTATTATTATTATTATTATTATTATTATTATTATTATTATTATTATTATTATTATTATTATTATTATTATTATTATTATTATTATTATTATTATTATTATTATTATTATTATTATTATTATTATTATTATTATTATTATTATTATTATTATTATTATTATTATTATTATTATTATTATTATTATTATTATTATTATTATTATTATTATTATTATTATTATTATTATTATTATTATTATGAATATAACTTTTATTAAAAATTATTCATACACAATCAGAAAATTTATTATAACTTTATTAAATCTTGTATATTTTTTTAAATTGTTAATTTTTGCAAGTAGATACTTTCATTATAATATTCTTATGCCTTTTCTCTTTAAATTTTTAAACTTATATTTGGATGTTTACCACAATAATCGAAATATTAAACTCCATTGAATTTCAACTTTTTCATTTGAAAGCTACATTTTACAAGTTTTAGTAAAATATTCTGATACGATTAGAAAATGATAAAATTGATCTTTTGTAATAATTGCAAAAAAATGGGAACCATCAGAATATTTTTCATATTTAAATGAAGAAACAAAATATCTGCAATAGTTATTCATGTTTTAAGATCATAAAGTAAAGTGCTACTTTACTTTGTCTCGAAGCGGAGTGCGGCAATCTTTTGATAGCAACAATGATACATGACGCTCGTAATACACACATTATTTTTTCTACATTCGTTCTATATAGCGATATTTCTAAAACAAATCCGACAATCAGGAAGTAACGAAAAATGTATCTAATATAATTTAAAACTCAGGAGTTAACATTAAAACTTGTCAAAAGTGTGCAATCTATTTTAATATTGTACATAATTAAATAAAAATATTTTTTTTTAGTTTGCAAGCATTAAACTCTTCGTTGATCATATACGATTAAGAGTAAATACTATCAGTCAATTAAATGACATTCTGGAGGCGTATTCCATTTGATATCTGAAATTGGGGATAAATGAACTAAACAAATATTGATTTGGATTTGGATTGAACGTTTTTGGTTTTAATTGAAATATCTGCAAAATGAGAGTTGTTAAACATCACTATATAAACGATATCGGCGATCGATCACATATGTGATTAGTAAGGTTTATTTTTATCAACATATGTTGCTTCTGCTCCAGGGACAAAGTAGGTGATCGGGAGTAAAATAGTTAGGTTCCAAATGATTTAAGAACTAATCTCAGTGAAACAGCGACTATGCAGATTGACTTTTACAACCTTCATGTAAAATCAAATATTTATTACGCTCTTTGTTTTTAATTAAATAATATATTTAACAGGCTGTGTGAATTGGGTGTCCGGTTCGGACCGATGGTAAACCAAAAAATTGAAATTTATATCCAACTTTCAAATAGCACAAAAGAAACCACTGTGGCGCTTTCTTCACGATAACTTGAGAGCCCGTGAGGCAAAATGAATAATAAGCCATGATGATAGATATCCTTATTTATATATCTAATATTATATAAAAACACAAAAAATAGATTAAAGTATTATCTATCTACATGTTCAAATGACACCACAAAAATATGATTTTTGACCTCAACAGATATTGGTACCACATATGCCGTCTTTAGAAGGTATTTTTTTTTTAAACATTTACATTTTATTTTTCAACAACTAATAAGGTTGCTTCATTTTCTTATTGTTTTTTAATATATTATGAATTGATTGAAAAATAAAGCACGACGTTGGCCGTCGGTGTCTTCAGCCACTCGGAGTCGATTCCCATACTATACTGAACTTATAATATAAAAAAAAAACATTGCATGAAACGTCTTTTCAAAGCTGAACTCGACCGCGCATCATTTCACAAGTTACAATATTTCCGTTGCAGTGTTTCCGTTGCATGAAGTGTCATTTGCAACTTAACTTGCTCCAGAGTAAAACGCGGCCAAAGAAGTTTCACTCCAAAATCTTTTATCTCCTAAAGAAGCGCACGAGCTGTCGAAACCGTAATTATTATTAATAATGAGTAATAATTAGTCCCCAGACTCGACTCCTATATGGAATATGGGGCCGGAATTCCGCAGGGTTTGTTGACCGCAATTTATTTGTATTTTTAGTGTTTTGAGTGGTCATCCCACAGTCTGCAAGGGACTGATAGTGTCACTACCTCCGAATCATATATATATATATATATATATATATATATACAGTCCAACTTCGATAACTCAAACCATGACTTGCCACAGAAAAAGTTCGAGTTATCAAGACTTCGGGTTATTAAATAAAATGCATATGTATAAGTATTATTTATGTATGTATTTATTTGAGTAAAAATCACTTACCTTATGATATATACAGATTGATATGTGTATACAGATCAAAGTTATAAACATTATTTTAGTGTAAAAAAAGTCAGTTATTTGTGACTGACAAGAGAATTTTTTATTTTGATTCAATAAAAAAGCTTCAATGTTATTTAAACCATTATACAGGGAATCGGTTGTATGTTCATTGGTTTTTAAATACGAACGTAAAACGCTCAACGAATTTTCAACCAACTCGTTTGAAGGTGGTTGCTGCAAATCATCTTCCATCATATCACTTTCGCTGTCATCTGTATTGTCGAGCTCTACAGATTCGGATTCAGATTTGTAGAGCTCGACAATATCTTCATCTGTGGGAAACTCCGAAGTAACAATATCATCATCTACATGTATCAAATCATTTAAGGTAGCACCTTCTGGTGTAATTTTGACATTTTTCCAAGCTTCATATTCCAATTGCAATTGAATTTCTTCCTCACGTTTTTCATTCATACGTTCACTGGTTCACTTATGAAAATCAAAGGAATTTCATCCTCTTCGTCCCACTCAGAAAACTGACCAAAGCCGGCTTTTTTAAAATAGTAGACACTATACTTACCGGAACACCATATTTCAGAGCTACATCTTTCTTTCGTAAACCACTTTCCACTTCTTTGATCAGTCTAAATTTTTCATCAATAGATAAAGTTTTTAAAGTACATTTTAATGACATATCAGCAATGAAAATGTCTTAAATGTGATAAATCAAGAAGGCACAGTATTTTTTTTTTTCACTTAATAATAATTAACAAAGCATGTGTTTGAACTTCAGTAGTACAGAAACCGAACTGCTTTCATCATCTTGTTATAAATACACATGTTACAAAATCACGTAATAGGGGATATCCCCCAGAATTCGACTTATTGAAGCTGGCGCCAAATATTCTGTTCGAATTATAAAGATATTCGAGTAATCGAAGTTCGAGTTATCAAGTAAAAATTATCCATAATTCTCACTCTTGGCGCTATTGCCAACCAGTTTGATTCGAGTTATCCAAAATACGAGTTATCGAAGTTCGATTGTATATATATATATATATATATATATATATATATATATATATATATATATATACAGAGTGGTGGCGGTTAGGGTGAACATAGGGATTTAACATGGGATTTTAGTTTTTTGCAATTTCCTGCTCTCCTGTTCATTTTACGGCAAAAACTGTAGAGTACAAAATAGTTCAGAATTAAAAATTGCATACAAAAATACATTTATTATTATGTTTTTGGTTTCTTTACAATTTTAAAAAGAAATTTCAAAATTTCTGTTAATTTGTAGCAATAGCCATGACTTATAACTCAAATGTCTAAACATAATAATGTCATTCAATTTCTGTCAAATTTTCGAAATTTTCTCTAATAAAATTTAATAATGAATGTTTATTCGAATAAGGAACGAGTTTTCATTATAAAAAATTATTATGGTGGAAATAGTTTTAGAAGAATACGTGATTTGTTTTCCTTAAAGTACAAAAATACACCAATTCCTATTATAGCAACAATTTCTAAACTTGTTAAAAACGTTGAGAACACAGCTAGTGTAGCTGTGAACGAAGGTAATGAAGGAAATAATAATAATAATAGAAGACGTTGTGATGAAGTGAATGAAGAAATGGTATTGGCTATGATAAATCAAAATTCTACGTAGTTGATACATTTGGAATTGGTTTATTATTAAATGGTATACCTAATAAAAAATGCGTTTTAAAATTAAAAGTTGATTGTTTTTATTTAATTTTTAAGTTAGATTAACGCATGATTGACGTTTATAAATAATTTTTGACAACCAGAAAAAAAAATAAATTCCATAGCTATTGCTACAAAATAACAGAAATTTTGAAATTTCTTTTTAAAATTGTGAAGAAACCAAAAACATAATAATAAATGTAAATAAATTTTTGTATGCAATTTTTAATTCTGAAAAATTTTGTACTCTACAGTTTTTGCTTTAAAATGAACAGGAGAGCAGGAAATTGCAAAAAACTAAAATCCCATGTTAAATCCCTATGTTCACCCTTAACCGCCACCACCCTGTATATATATATATATATATATATATATATATATATATATATATATATATATATAGGGTGTAACAGTTAAACGAGCTACCTCAAATAATTTCTGCATTATTAAAGATAGAATAAAATACTATAAGACAATCTTATAGAAGACCAAGGGGCACATCCGAGTGCAGAATAAAATATTTTTTAAACCAGTGGTTCTCAAGTTACAACACAAAGTTATATTGTTTTAAATAGGATGGCATATATTTTTTACGCCCATTCGATAGAGTATTTTTTTCTTAATTCAACCATGTAGTCATATTATATCCTAACATAACAAAAATATTGAAAAAAATTCAATTGAAATTTAAATAAATTTCATTTTTATAGTTATTTTTCAGTAGGCTATGTATGAAAAACAATTGAACTTAAATTAAAATGAAACAAATATTTGTTAATAACTTTATAAATAATCTTCTATTTTATTTTTATCGTAAATAATTCAAATTGAATTTTTTTCAATATTTTTATTAGGTTAGTATATAAAATGATTACATGGTTGAATTCAGAAAAAAAAATCAAATGGATCTAAAAAATACATATATTATCACCCAGTTTAAAAAAATATAACTTTGTGTTTTAACTTGGTAACCACTGGTTTAAAAAAATATTTTCTTCTGTATTCGGATGTCCCCCTTGGTCTTCTATAAGTTTGCCTTATAGTATTTAATAATATAGAAATTATTTGAGGTAGCTCGTTTAGCTGTTACACTATATTCATGCATCCTATAAAGGAAACTTACATAATTATTCATATTTCACGAGATATAAATCGTTAAACATTTTCAGTCATGTAAGCAAATTGAGGTTATATCTAACAGAAATTGTTCAACAAATAAAAAATTTGTTGTGGCCAGCAAATTACCTTCCGTCAGTTCCATGTATTTTGTATAAAAGTCATACAGAAAGTTCCTTGTAAAAGATTCTATTTCTTGTACATTACCTTATGGCAGTTGTATGTATTTTATACAAATTCCATACAGAAAGTTTTTAGCAAAGATCCTATATTTCCAGTAAAATCATAACACAAACATACTGTCAACTGCGCTTGACACTGGCTGCTATAGCATAGCTGGCTAATATATGATATTTAATTTCTTCATAATTTTTTAACTCTATCCCTTTAATATGAAGTATAAAATGCATTCAAATCGTATAGAGAATAAAATATTCTTCAATATTTATAATAACATTAAATGTGAAAAAATGTTATTTAACATCGTTTTTTCAAGAAAAACTTAAAATCTTCAAATAAGGGTACTTCCGGTTGACCAATTATAACCAAAATCTAATCAGCTCTTCATATGAATGTAGCGAAGAGGAATACGAAAGAATTATAATTTTTGGTATTATAGTATTAGAGATATCACATTAGAAAATGTAGTCACACACAGGCACACACACACACATACATACATATATACACACATACAGACATCATTATAAAAATCGTATTCTAGGGACCCTAAAACGTGCTTATTCATCAAAAACTCGCCACCGAATTTTTTGACCAAAGACAATACCTTCCTTACCCAAAGGTGACGGAAGGTGAAAATGTTAAAGTAATAGTTATTTACATTATACGTGCGGTAGGTGTAATTTTACAACGCAAAGTTTTATATTGAAGCACGACGCGCAGCGGAGTGCTGCAATAAAACCGAGCGTTGTACAAATACCGAACGCACAATATATGTATTAAATTTTTTGACCGAGATATCTATTAAAATATGTATTTTCTATAAAAATTTTGCTTGTTAACATAAAACCATTGTTGTCATCAAGCAAGCTGCTATCAAAACAATTTATTGTAGGCTCAGCATCATGGCGCTTTGAAAACCAATGAAACGTCAAAATAATCAAAAAATTGTATTGCTTGATTTCTATCTTGGTCAGTAATTGCTAAAAGCAAGGATAAAAGTATTGTAATCATATCTATCAAAAAGAAAAATGACAGACTTACTCCCTGAAAAATCAAAAGCCCGTTACGAGAGATATTATCAAGTTTTCATACGGTGGTGTGACGAAAAAAAAGTCAACAATTGAGAGATTGGGTTGGGACAAGACCAAGAATTTGCACTTTGATTATTTTATTTATTAGGGATGTCTATTGTCTATGCTGCTATGCTGGAAGGAAAATAAGGTTAGGCAGATTAGTTCCTACATACGTAGTTTCTAAACAGACTACATGAATGATTCTAATGTTACCTACCTTTTTAGACATTCTTCATTAAAATTAATTTCAAACATTTGAAATAAAATAAATAATTCTCATCAATCATTCCACAAATTTTATCATTTGAAAATTCTGACATATTGACATTGCCGACTGAGAATTATGCTAACAGATGGCGTTGGCAGATTAAATTAAAAGAAATTCAGTTTTATTTATTTATTTATTTATTTATTTATTTATTTACTATTATTAAACGAAAATTGCGGTAACTAGCGTTTTTGTAGGCACTCTTTATTATTACAAAGTAGATTTCTTTATTAATGGCCTCTTCAAACTTAAAAATATGGGTGTGTATTACTTTATTCGGTGCGGCAAAGTCATGGCATGTGTAAAATTGCAACTACCATGGACGCCAACGATGTGTGATTGTTATGTTTACACTTTAGGAGGCCAAAAAAATATTATTCAGGTTACTTGTTTCATTTTTCAAGGCACTCTAACAATTTTTCTAAAAGAACATTAAATTTTATTTAACAACTTGTGTAATATGAATAATTATGTAAGTTGTCTTTATGGTATGCCTTTTTATTTTCTGAACAAGTTATATTCTTACCCTATTTGCGCTAAAATAAATAGGTAAAGAGATATAGCAAAATTAAAAAATAACATTGAAATCACTAAGCACCACTTTTCATTTTTTCACCCGGTATATATATTTGGTCACCAGTTAGGCTGGTATGGAAAGCGAACCTACGACCGAAACCGTCGAAAATTAACCTTTTCGTTACGGTTGCCGTCCATGAACGGCTTACTTGAACTTGCTCGACAGCCAGATGTCATATATAAACGTTTCTACCTATTTACAACTAACTTTTAAAAATTGCATCAGTGACGGACTGTTGCCGTATATATGTAGTGCTGTTCGGAGCATGTTGACAAGACGAACTTCTTATGAAAACGGCACGTAAAATATGCTGCGCAGACGAATGCCGTTTACAAACGGCACTGTATTTTCCTACATATGCGTCAACAATAAACAGCGAAATACTTAATAAATCACGATAATTATGTTGGAAAAGTGCCGTATATATATGGCATGCGGCATTAAAAATGGCACCGAATGTAAAGTAAATAACAGATGAAAGGTCGCGTGCCGTAAAGGTTAAGTTTACATGTTGACTCCATCTGGTAATTTTACTTATCCTTTTAAATAGGGTGTTTTCATGATAAAATATTTAACTTTCATGATAAAACATTTAAAAATGAGTAACAAATTGAGAATTAATACATTTAAATTTATATTTAGAGTTCTGTATAACTTCATTATCGAAAATATTAACTTGTTAAGATAAACAGACCTTTGTGTAAATAATTGAACAGAGTCAATATGTACTTTAGAAATAATTTAAAATCACAATTTAAAGCTTTATTTTGCTCGTGACGGTTAAATTGGGCGTAGGCAGCGGCGGTGAGATTGAGGTTACACTCGGTGCAAGCTGACCAGGTACGTGCTTCGCATTCGAAAAGAGAAGTCCCACATATACGTATTTTAACTTCTACCGTTTTCAGGAAACTAATTTGTGCTGTAGGCATAAATTAATCGGTTTATTTTTAAATGATGAACTGAAGCAAAAAATTTGTTGAAAAATATTTTAGAACAGTCATATTCACCTGTATGAATTATATTAATGATATTTGTTTAGTATATAATGATTAAAAAAATAGTAACACATGGCTATTTTTCCTCATTATTTTAGACCTTTGGTACCAATAGTCCATCTAGAAAGTTGCAAACGATCTTAAGTTCCACTTTCTAATGTGAAAAAATCCTGATTTCTTCTTCAGATTTCGCCGGATACGATATCTTTACTGAATTTTTGAATATTTCATCATTTGTACATAATTTTAAGTCAAAAACAACCTACGGTACGTTTGGGATGACCCCATTTAAGTCTCATATGTAATTTAGGAAACAATAATTGCAAGGAATTTATTCCAACAATGTTACAGTTCATCTTGCAGTAACATACATCGATTTGAATCTAATAACTTCCATATTCCACAATACAAACAAATGTTACGTAGAAAATTTAAAATTTTCATACTTTATTTAATGATAAAAACTACATAATAATAAGGTATTTATTTGTTTTGAGGTCCTTGTCCTATACAAATTTCATTACATTGCAGTTACACAGTTTACACATATATACAATTTTGCAGAGACATTTTTAGTGCCCACATTTAATACTTATTCATACTATGCTTATTTTTACTAATAGGCATATATAACTGTATTAGATATAGGTATCATATTATTATTTTCATAGCTTTGGAATACAAATAAATATATTCTTATATTGTATGTACCTTTTTTATAATTACCTAGTATCTGTCTAGCTACAGAAACTGATGTTTTCTCTTAATATATAGAGGTTTCATTCTAATTAGACCATGATTGCATTCTCGAGAACTGTATAAGCTAGAATGATAGTTTTGGCAAAATATAATTAAATAAAAAATAATAATAATATCGACCAGTGGAGCTCAAAATACGTGGCTTAAGTTTTTTATTTTAAATTATTTATTATTTCGGCCTTTACTTTGTGATACATTTTAAAGAGTAAGTTGAAATGAAACAGTAACTTTGTTTATATCACTTTTTATTTTACACAATTTTTGTGACTAGTTTCAACCATTTCGGTCATCATCAGACAATGAGCACAATAAATTTTGCACGCGAATTTATACAACGTAAAATAACGTTATTTACAGCTATCGACGAGAGGGGAATATATTAGGTCTGTTTAGTCGTTTAGTACTTTTTTATTTTTTTTTACATTTGTAAATTTCTAAGGATTCTAGTAAACTTAGTTTTATGCCTTTATTTGCAAAATGAATTGGTATTATTTCTGTATCAGGCGAATAATTTTTTTCTAATAGATTGCAAGCGTAAGTTGAATGTGTTTTTTTCAGATTAAATGATCTTAAATATTCTTTGAATCTAGTTTTGAAATTCCGACCAGTCTGACCAATATAAACTCTTTTTGTCTTTGCATTTTAGTTTGTATACACCAAATTTTTCTAAAGCATTTTTATAATCTTTATTATTGAAAATACAACTTGATAGCTTTTTGTAAGGTTTAAAGGCGACAGATAGATTTGATTTCCTTAATTTTTTTAAAATAGATTCACTAATTGTTCCTAAATAAGTTAGAGACACGTATTGTTTCTCTGAGTCTGGTTTAGTAGGATAAATGGAGTCTAAGATAAGTTGCTTTTCTTTTTTGTCGATTAAATTTTGGATAATAGTGTTAGGAATATCGTTATTTTATTAGCTATTTGTTTTATAGTTGTAATTTCGCAATCCCTTTAAATAAAGAGAATTTTGATAAATAATTCTAATGTGAAAAAATCCTGATTTCTTCTTTAGATTTCGCCGGATACGATATCTTCATTGAATTTTTGAGTATTTCATCATTTGTACATACTTTTAAGTCAAAAACAACCTACGGTATGTTTGGGATGACCCCATTTAAGTCTCATATGTAATTCAGAAAATTGTCGAAGGGTTGGGCCACTCGGCTCTGCGTCGTGTCACAAACTTCCTTCTCACAACATAAAATGACAGTTATGACATTCGTTCTTTAATATATTATTTTATTTACACTGTTCAATACATTAATTGCCATAAAAAGGCTTCAATTTTAAGTAAGCCTTAAACAAAAAATTGATATTTCATTTCCATGCAATATTATCAATTTATAAACGCTTAAATTTACCTAAAGTTACTTTGACCGGCCTGAAGTTAGCCCCGCCCAATGTAGCACCAACGTTCTTTTGTATCTTATTAGTTAGTGCACCGTTAGTGCTTTTTAGTGCACTATTAACAAACGTTAGTGCACATCGCATTATTGAGTAAATCATAAAAACTATGGGTAGGCCAACTTCAACATAAAATGTAAGATTTACTTCATATATACCATATCATTAGTTAGTGCATCGTTCGTGCATTCTAATTATCCCAGTAGTTTCGTTCGTGCTATTACCATACATTTCAAATTAAGAACAAACACTGGGTGGACCAACTTCAAATTAAATTTTAAGATTTAATTAACTAACCTAACCTATCACTAGTTAGTGCATCGTTAGTGCTTTCTAATAAACCCAATACTTACGTTCGTGCTATTACCATACACTAGAAATTAAGAAAAAGCTCTGGGTGGTCCAACTTCAAATTAAATTTTAAAATTTAATTAAAATGTACCCTCTGTGAGAAATCAGGGAAAATATTAGCAAAATTAGAAACAAAGATTATCTTTAATAACAATTAAAGAATTATTTAAAACACGGGTGATATAATTTTTACGGTTCCTACGGGACTTCAGGAAATATAGTTATTACACTTTCTTAGTAGCCATATAAGTATAATATTAGCAACATTAGGGTACAACTAAATTAAATCTTAAAATTTAGTTTGAAGTTGGCCCATCTAGTATTTTTTCTTAATTTCTAGTGTATGGTAATAGTACGAACGAAACTACTGGATTCATTAGAAAGCACTAACGATGCACTAACTAATGACATCTTATTCAATTATTATATTTTATTTTACACTTTTTTTTATTGAAATAAAATTAAAATCAAATGGAATGACATTTTACATGTCAGAAATCAACCTCAAATTTTCATTTTGTAATGAATCTGTCTGAGATTTACGAGAAACCTGTAAAATTAAGTGAAAAATATTTGTATGACAGCTAAAATATGAGTTTAGTAGTATTCTTGTTCTCGTTCCCAAGCTTTTGTATAAGTAACTGCGTTTTATGTCACTTGTCATTATGGGGGTAACGCACGTATCTGTAACTTATCACATATTATATGCAACGTCTCGCATTTCATGCAAATTTTCTCTTGTATTAAACTGCAATTTGTTTTCACACATCACAAGTTGAAAAATATAAAATGTGACAAGTTGCATATACGTGCGTTATTTGTGTTATTCCCATCCCACTACTATCAAACATTATTTGTGTCTTTTTCCGAACTGCAGTAACGTGATTTATGTTAGTAATTATAAAAGCAGTATGTAATTTAAAAAAAGTTGTAGGCTTGGTCGAGCCGTTCTTATTTTTTTGTTCATAAATTGCAACAAATTTATACTCGTATTGATTTTTAAATTTATTAAAATCATGTTCAATTTTTAATATATATATACATTATATAATTAATGTGGAATTAATAATAGTTATCACCTCTCGCCGTTTATGCGAGGTACCGTAACCTCGGAAATGTTTGAAAAATTAAAGATTTAAATAGGACAGTGAAATAATTATAAATAATAATACAGATAACGCGCTATGAACGGTCGCGGATATACTTTTCTTATCAGTTTCGATCTGAAAGCCCTCCTGCTGACATGGGGCTTTAATACGGATACAAAATGTGTGCTGAATGTTCGGTGAATCCCCTATCTCTAAAAATCCGATGAAATCCTTTCACTACTTTCAGTGTACTGTAAATCTAGCAATGGAAGTGTTCACAATAAGCGGTAAAACGTGGAATTTATAAATATTGAAGGAAAAAACAGAAATAAACATGTACGGTAAAGAAAAGCCTTTTATCCGTGCTAGATGATAAAGTAAAAAGTATACACCTTATATTCTGATCCTCTATATTGTTAAAATATTTCCACAGGAAATTATATCATTCATAAACAGAAAAAAGTTTCTCATCAAGTTATATAATTTTCTACTGCATAAGTGCTTCTACGGTGTTCGAATTTTTAAATTATACTAACTGTAGGAAGATTGTCGAATGTGGTATAGATTAGGTGTTAACAAATACTCGAAATCTCAACCATACGGCATTTATTCTTACAAAACCGACATTTACAAACACACCTGTACCTTCATCAGAATCTACAAACATTCAAAAATAGTATACATAGTTGCACATATAACAGTAACATCAACATTATCATTTTCAAGTATAAGAATGCAGAAAATAACAAAAAAATCTGTTGTGCCAACACAATAACTCCCGCCTGTGGTGCACTCTCCACGCCAGCAATGAGTGTCCGTGAGGTGACGCCTGGTAAGCGCCCACACGGTGCAAATATTACATCATTACCGATATCTGTGTACAAAGCAGATTGGCACACCCATAAATCGGTAATAAGCCGTGATGATATATTTATTTATTTACTTATTTTTGGATTAGCGAATTTTACACTAATTTTGGTAGTTTATTTCTTAAAATATAGTCTAATCTAATCCAAGTAACTACATTTTTGATAATAAAATGAAGATTAAATTTTACCTGGATAAAATAGAATTAGCTTCAACTTTTTGGTGAATCGTTAATTTTTATTATGTACATACCTACATATTTACATATGCTGGAAACTATATTGACTTCCTTTCCTATTGTTCTATTTACATTTTTCTACTTACTATTATAAATTTGAAATGATTAATTCTTTGACAATGACATTTATCTGTCAGTTACATACATTTGAATAACTGACAAGGCGTATTGTTTGTTTAAAGCGTAGGCTCTTGGATTTAAATTATAGATAATTTTATAAATTTATCCATATAATATTTAGAAAAAATATTAATGCAAATCAGTAGAAAATTTAAAAATCTTTAATTTTTATAATAACATTAACGTCGAAAAAATAACATTTAAAGGTATTTTTCGAAAAAATAAAAAAACTATTTTAAGCTTCTAGTAAAGTGCCATTTCCGGTTATCCGATTTACACTAAAATCTAATGGGCTCTTTTCATTACAGAAAAAGTTCGAAATACAAGGTTTCAAAATTTTCTGAATGTTAGTATTTGAGTTACAGTGAAGGATCCACACACACATACACACTTTCTAGGGACCTTAAAACGTGGTCATTTACTAGATTTATCTCGACGTTTGAAACTGCTTGAATTTAGTTAATCCCTTTTCAGTCTTCGAATTAAACGATCGAGATTATTATTTGAAGCCGCTTGAAATTGTTAAGTCAAACCTATAAAATAACTCGCTGACTTCTGTCGAAATAAACATTGAAGCTTCAAATAATGTAACTACGCATGCGCACATCCGCAATATGTTGAAGTTTTAATAAATTCATATCACTTGTGGGTTGTTTGCACTTTACCTCATTTTATAAAAGCCGCGACATAAAACTTAGTAAAATTGTCGAAAAGCGAATTATTTAGAGTGATGAAGAAATAAATGGTTTTTTAATGTTTTTGAAACAGTAGAAAATAACTCAATCTTATTTTCAATCCGCTGACATAAATCACTTTTCAAGTCATAATATACTTGAAGCCGCTTGAATTATCAAAATAAACGTAGTCATAGGCTACTAGTGGTAATCAAAACTTGGACTATAATATAAGTAGTTTTTTATAAATTATTTTATTAAATTGCTTATTCTGCCGTCCTAAGCAAGAAGGGCGTATCTACAAAATTTGTCAAAATGGGTTTACTATATGAATATTTAAATGTCGTAACTCTCCATCTTTTGGCCACGGATTCAGGGCGTAAGTACACTCCTAACATGAATAAACCTGCTATGAAAATAGGCGTATGTACACAGATAATCCATAATACTAAGCAATAAAGACGTATGTGACAATTCCTAAGTAAAAAAGTCGTATATTAAATTTATTTGCAGATACGACTTTTTGAACTTGGGATATTTGATATAAATTAATCACATACTCATCATATACGGCTTATGGCTAATGTCAAAAATGTGAGGCTACTTTATAATTATTGCAGCCGAAATAGTTGAAAATAGTGTAAAAATATGATATAATTCGAAAGCATATTGGCATCAACAAATTATAGTTATATAATATTTAAGAAAAATGGAAATAAAAAAAAATGCACTTACGTCTTTATTGTTTAGTACCAATGTAGTTATTTCTAGTCTCATAAGTCGTATCTACTTTTAATCATAATTAATTAAAATTATTTAAAAATTATTATCTTCGTTACGTTCTAAGGAAAAAGTAAGTTAGTTATGAAACTATAATCAAATGTAAGCACGCATCGTTTTAGAAAAATGTAAATATCTCAAAACTACAAAATTCAGATACGCCCTTCTTGCTTAGGACGGCAGTATTATCCTCGCGTATTTTCAATTATTGCCTACAAGGGTTATTTAACATTTTTACATATTTTTATAAGTGATGAAAAATATCAATTTATGTGGCTTTAATTAATAGCATAGTCCACTGTCACAAAATATTAAATAACTTATTACGGCTTAACAATAATGAATTTCTAAAACTACAAATCGCTTTCAATTTAGATAAAGTTTCATAAAAAAAGATTGAAAAAAACAGTGGATGATCCCATTGTTACATATAAGGTACTTTCGGTAAATCATACAGAGTTACGGTCCGATGTTGAAGTGGAGTGGGAGTATCGCTGGAGTTGGAGTGTACCGAATAATCTAGGTACACTCCATTATTTGTAATTAACCGAACGAGTGAGTTAAAATTTTGGTGTACGAATATAATAACCTCGTTTTTGATAATTTGATATACTGCTAAAAAAAAACAATGAATCATCCAGAAGTTATTCAGCTCGCAAAAGAATTATTCTTTAATGATTCTGATTTCGAATTTTAAATGGCACAAAATGGACCCCTGTGGTGCACTCCACGCCAGCAATGAGTGCCCGTGAGGTGACGTCTGGTAAACGCCGGCACGGTACAAATATGTGATCATCATTACCGATATCTGCATACAAAGTAGATTGGCACACTCAGCAATGGGTAATATACTGTGATGATATATTTATTTATTTTATTTATTCTGAAGAAAGTATGATTTTAGAAAATTGCGCCGAAATAACTGCACCAAATATGGCAAATAAACAGAACAAGATGCATTTTCGGATGACCAACTACTATTGTATACTTACTGCAAAAATTATACACTGTTTTACACCAAACATATTTACAAAAGGTTATCCAATGATGGAAAAACAAGTTATGATAAAAATTTGGTGTTTAAAGTCGAGGTTGGGTTATAGTGTTAACACTTTTCACTCCAATTGACTTTTTCCTGCCTATGCTGAAGGCCCGGTTTTAAGACTCGTATCACTCCATGTAATTATGAACGATGCAGGAAGTATGCAGAGTGAAAAGTATGAATAGAAAAAAATAAATAATATTTTATATGACTAGTATTCGCTTTTACTCCACTTTTGAGTTTTCCTGTAGTTATTTGTGTAAGTATTTGATTTTTGTGTTTGGTTTTATAATTTTAACAATTTTATTATGTTACTTATATTATTTACAGTCTCAGCCCCTAAAAAAGGGGATGTACCAGCATCAATATCACTCAAGTAGAAATAACCCAGATCACAGTGCTTTATGCAAACACGTATGCCAAACTGGCCACCAAATTGATTTCGAAAATCCAAAAATTCTAGAAAAATCCAAGTTTAATAATACAAGACTCCTATATGAAACTTGCCACATACAACTAAATAAAAACAACGTTTTAAATTTCCAAACAGATTATAATTATAATGTACATCTAAAAAATTTAATTGACTTTCAGTAATATGACTTTATTGTGTACTTTACATTTATTTTTATAATTTCCTACGTCCTCATTTTCAATTTGGCGCTATTATTAATATGTTTTTAAACATGCCTCCCGCATACATCCTTGCTACTCCCCACTTTTTGTAATTTCACTTTTAACGCTTATTCGGCAGAGCTTCTCCTGTCGCGATGGAGAACGCTACGTTTCTTTTCTGCTACGTTTATCAGTAGATCCTGGATTTGATCTGAAATTTAAATTGTAACTTTATATTTTTTAATGTAAAACCAAATAAGCTACTCATTGGTTTATACAAATTTTTCTTCATTTCTTTTTGGTGAGTTGAAAACTTTGTATTTTTTAAATTTTATATTTGATTGTAACATTGTATAAATATTTTATAGCTGATGCTGGGATAATTAATGCCCGAAACGTCCATGTACGCTTAGTGCTTATTAATAAAAATTGGAACAGTAAGACCTACAATTCTTTCGACGATAAATCCCAAGAAGGTTCCCAAAGAATATTCCAAGTATATTATTTACACTCTTTGTTATCTCGCCGATTGCCTGAACGTGGTCATTTAATGATCGAAACAGGTCGCATTTAATTTACACTAAATTGTAGAACAGTATGAAGAAGATTTGGATATTTTATATTTCCCCTTTTTGCATCTGAATAGAACTAATTTACCGAACGCACCTATAGAGGTATAGAGTAGTTATAGAGCGCGGACATACAGATGTTTTAAGTGTCCTTGAAAACATATATGCTGGTGCCTCACTTGTCAAAGTGATAGTACAGAATACCGTTAATCCTTTGAACAATAACCTAGGGCCTAGAGGCAGGGGCGTAAACTACGTGGGTGCACGGACGCACATGCACCCACAGAAAGTAAAAGTGTGGGTGCGCAGCACCCACAATAATTTTGTCCTAACATTTTAATTACATTTCATACATTGTAAAAATGAATTGTCAATCTTAGCAAGTGTTTAAGTGTAAGCTGACATTATTTAATCGTGTCATAATAATGGCTGCAAAATACTCTATTAAGTCGAACAAACGGGTATGTTAATAATTATAGGATATTGCGAAGAAAATTATTGGTAATCTATAAACCACTATTACTGTAATTAAATATTAGTTGTTTGACATTTGGATCGATTGCTAGATGAAATTTATCATAAAAATTGCACTCTGCAGTCACTCATTTTTTTTTTTCTACCTAAATCGTTACAGATATCATAACTTACACTGAGACAGAAAAGTTTACCATTGAATGTAGCATTGTCGTGACACCCAAGTTTCATACACTAGTGGTTCACTAATAACAAATATCATCTTAAAAGATGACATATCCATATGGATTATCATAGCAAATTTCATTAAAATCGAACAAAGCGTTCTGTCATTACAAACATTTTTTTAGTTAAATCGTGTTATTTTGGGCCCAGGAATTTGTGTTTAAGCCATGTCTACGTATTTTAGAGGTCCCCTGTATATATATATATATATATATATATATATATATATATATATATATATATATATATATATATATGTATATATATATATATATATATATATATATATATATATATATATATATTTATTTTGTAATAGACATTAATTTATTTATATGAAATGTACACATAATTCAATATATGTATAATAAAATAAGTATGTTATTTTTACTGTATTATTTGCATTTATAAAAACATATAGGTACCCATATTTAAAATAAAAATAGTGCACCTACAGCCAAAATTAAAAGTCTCTGCCTAGAGGCCTAAGCACAGTATAAGAAACAAACCGTAGGGACAATTAGCGTCGGCTTCTTGGTGTTTCAGTCGTGAATTTAAACAAGCGATCATGTTTTAGGAATAGTTTGCAGCGCGAAATTCAAACGAATGACAGTTACATGAAAATATTTTCATTTGTAATTTTAAAGCATTAAATATGTTAATTCCCCTTGAATTATAAAAATAGACAATCTTTTGTAAAATAATAAATAAAGGAGTACAAAAATACAGAAACATCATTTAGAAATTTTAGCAATACAACTTGATATAACATAAGAATGAAATATAACACTTGAAATCTAGAAAAGTGATTTTAGTGTTGAAAACGACAAATGTGACCAGTAAAAAAAGATAAGATTCCAAAGAACACAAAAACAGGCAATGTGAACAAAAGCACAAACGAGGTCTGTATTTTAAGTTTGCCACATGTGTTATGTGTTTAACGTTTGATGTCACTAGTTAATAAGCTGACATTTTCACACAATTTACAACAAAACTTTACGCACAAAATATATGTTTGTTTTTTAGACCTCAATGTAAGACAGCATACTGATTCTAGCTTTTGAATTAGCGCCAAGATAAACTATGACAGACAAGATGGCGCTGTTATCAGGACAGCTGATCGCAAGGTTACCGAAAACAGCTGAGTGTCCGTACCCTATACAAAGTAGGCGACATCTGTATCCCATATATCTACTTTAATATTAAATAAATTAATTAAAAATAACAAATGTCTACATCAATTCACTTTAAGAGATGTAATTAAACGATAGAAATTATTTTAAATTAGGATTACGATTGACCTAAATATAAAACGATACATTACATTGGTGCGTTCTCATAATCATTCGCCCATTGTATAAGGCAACACTGTATACGGATTCAAATTCCCGCATACAATTATTCAGCTATTCAAAGTTAAATGAGCAATTATAGAGGATAAAGCGTAGGCAGGAGACTCCGGTGATAACTTTAAACAGCTGAAACCGACGCTAGAAGATATTTATATAAACCAATACGGAGTTAAATGTTTGTTCTGAGTTTCATTAGTATGAAATGAGTCAGTTGTACCCTTATCATTCATCTTATTATCTTTCTAAAGGTTATTCTTTCTTGATAAAGAATTATTTTTGCTTACGATTTTGTTCTGTTCTCTGTAATATGCAAGTATGAGTAGAATTAGTTGTTAAAATTTGACAAAAGAAAAAAAGATTGAGTTTAGAATTTGCCATATGTTTTAGAGTTACATTTTTGCTTGTACTTTTCATGTCATTATTTACATTACACCTTTCAAATTTAAAGATAAGTACTTAATTAAGTGTTTCATCAATTTCAATCCGATATTTCATTATTACACCATTTATTTAATATTATCAGATGTCGAATTCTGTATTATTATTATTATTATTATTATTATTATTATTATTATTATTAATAAACAAAAAAAGTCATATAAATATGTGTCCGATTCTTAACCGTTACGGAGATATCACTTAAAAAAATATAATAAAAGCAGCACCTCTGACGAAACAAATCATTTATTATAATGTACTATGCTATACAAGTGAAGGAAAAACAATTCAATGTAGAATTGCGGAACTGTGTAGCACTAACTAACTAACAATAACAGCTGGATGTGAAAGCCACAAAAAACAAATGCCAAATATTTTTTCTAACAATAACAGCTGAACGTGACAACCACAAAAAACAAATGTGAACTATTATTTTTCGTGGTTAATCGCTTACTATTAATAATTAATATCTCAGAAACGGTTAAGAATCGGACACATGTTTATATGACTTTTTTTGTTTATTTTGATCTCCTGAACACATTACTCGAATACGGCCGTTTCGTCACCAATCACCCTGTATACTGTATACAAGTATGTTCGTAGAGGTAGAATTTATTATGGATAAACCAGTAACTGGGGTCGCGACGAAAGTCTACTGCCATGACCCGTTTCTCCATACTGTAGTACATAGATCTAAAGCTATTTAAAACTATCAAGTCATATGCAGATCACTATCTACTTCAGCGCGATATTGATAATCTTCTGACTTGGTCTTCGTCCTCACATTTATACTTTAATTTTAAAAAATGCAAGATCATGTCATCCACATTGAATCGTAGTTTTTCCTCTTTTCCCTACCGAAAGGATAGTCATTGTCTCTACCGTGTTAAACTACATAAAGATTTAGGAGTTTTGATCGACTCTAAACTACAATTTTGTCCTAATTACAACTATATTATTAATAGGGCTTACACAAATTTGGGTTTCATTATTCGAAATTCACATTGTTTCAATAATCCAAATACTCTCATTTCCTTGTATAACTGTCTTGACAGGTCTAAGTTTGAATATTGCCTTATTATCTGGAACCCAATATATGACATCTTTAGAAAGTTTGTCAGATATTACACGCGTAAAATTTTACCTACATTCAATCCTTTAACATACAGTTATTCTGCTGCTTTACACACATTCGATATGTTTAACTTGAGGACAGAAGTATGATACATTCATATCTACCTTTATAAACTAGTAAACAATCTGATTGATGACAACTTCGCTTTAACTAAAATTTATTTTTACGTACCTTGAATGCATTCCCGTTCTAGTAAAACCCTGTTAGAAGATTATGTTTCATTTATAATGAAAATGAAAACAAATGCCTTAGTGAACTAGATATTTTCTATAATACATTTCTCAGTTCAGAACTGTTCTCTACAATGAGATTAACTAAGTGATGCATTACTTATATATATATATATATATATATATATATATATATATATATATATATATATATATATATATATTCTTCTATTTGTATACTTCTGTATTTTTTTATTCTCTGTACTTCTATAGGTACTTTGTCTATTTTTGCCTGTTAATTTTATGTCTATTGTTGTCTCCCACGTTTGGGAGAGTATAAATTAATAAATAGTATCTTTTCATTCTTGTCAGCTATCATCTTTATAAACACTTTTCGCGTACAATTTATTAAAAATGTAATATTTTAATCAATTGCCATTGTGAAATAATTGCGTAGGCTTCCACAGTCTGAGTCATGAGAAATATTCGTTTTCCGGGAATGGACTGTGTCATATTTTGAGTCAGAGCTCAACGTTTCGCCCGCAGTCGTATGGGGCATCTTCAGGAGCAAGGGGGATAGTACTGTCTTAAACAAGGTTACCTGACGTGTCAACCACGCTAGAGGCCGAGTTTAAGCAACAAGGGGGACACTCAGTTTACAAGGTTACCCGACGTGTAAACCAAACTAAAGATAAACGCAAATCCTTGTCGTCACCCGGTGTTTATAGTATTCCTTGTTCTTACGGCACAGTATACATAGGTGAAACAGGAAGGAGTGTTCACACTAGATTTTCAGAACACAAACGCTGTCTGCGTAATGGTATGGTATTAATATCTGCGGTCGCAGAACACCAACACAACACAGGACATAACATCTTATTTGAAAATTCCCGCATTTTAGCGCCTGTCCCTGAGTTTTACAGACGTAAATACAGGGAAACTTTAGAAATATGGAAACATCCTAATAACATCAATCGGGATGATGGCTATTTCTTGAGCCACATGTGGAAACCGGTGATTCACGGAACACGCCACGCCCAATCTACCATTACGAACTCGATTCCCATTGGTCCTCATTAGCTTTGCTCATCTACCGTATCTTTAGATTAGTATATAACTGTCTTCTCGGCCTTCCTTTCGTCACTTGGTTTATTTGGCCTCTAGCGTGGTTTACACGTCGGGTAACCTTGTAAACTGAGTCTCCCCCTTGTTGCTAAAACTCGGCCTCTAGCGTGGTTGACACGTCGGGTAATCTTGTTTAAGACAGACTATCCCCCTTGCTCCTAAAGATGCCCCATACGACTGCGGGCAAAACGTTGAGCTCTGACTCAAAATATGACACAGTGCATTCCCGGAAAACGAATATTTCTCAATCGCCATTGAGTTTTTAAATAATATAACATATGAATGTTTTTATAATTTTGAATAGCATATTTCATGTACTTTTCAAATTTGAATAAATATATAGTATGTTCTATTTGAAAATACAAAGTTATATACCATTGCGTAAAAATAAAATATAAGTAAATGATGATTAAATGTTAGCCCTGAAAATAAGAATATTAAAACACATTTATCACCCAAACCAGTATATTCAGAATTAATACAAAAACATAACAAATGTAGATGACCGTCGCCTGGCCTAACCCGATCACGCGGAATCCTCCTCCACGCCGTGATTATTTCTGCAAAAGAATTAACACATGAGAAATACTCAGTGAGGAGTAAATCATTCACAAAATACACGAGCCTCCACCACAAGGGAATGTATTGCAAAATCACACCGCAAATAACACACGTATGCAACAAAGTCCAATAGAACAGGGAAAATGGAATAGGTCATCTTATGCGAAACGCATACCTGCTACTCAATAGCAGTGTGGCCCCGGTCTTACGCGTACATACTCAACTGTACCTGCCATTGCCACCCTGGCCCCGGTCTTACGCGTACGTATACTCAACTGTACCTGCCATTGCCATCCTGGCACCGGTCTTACGCGTACGTATACTCAACTGTACCTGCCATTGCCAGCCTGAGCGGTGTGGTTTATCCCGGCACTCAACACATGGTTACACAACCAACCTTGCCATTACCACCCATGGGAATAGGGAGCTACCCTAACCCGAATTCCGCTCAGGTGCTGATGACACTAGTGGACTTACTTCGGCCTTAGGGGTATAGTTACAAAACCAGGATAAAAACATCCCTGCCGTTACCACGCGGTCAATCAGCGAAACCCACGAGGCTAGCAATCGTGGACACATAGATCGCATTCCTGGTTACCCTTATCAGCTCTCTCATCACACCTGGAGGCTCTACCGGGCGCGACCGTTCAACAAGGATTAGGATAAAGGACAACACCGTAAAATAAGAGAATAAACATACAAATCCGTATCTGAATTACTCTTGCCATCGTAAACTAAAAGTGTGTGTGAGACTCAACTCACAATCATACACATGCTAGATTAGCTCTCTCACCTGAATAACTACACAAATCAATCACTACGATATCGATGTTCTCACACTGAAATCTAGACATAAACTGAAATAAAATACGTGAATACCAGTATCATTAAATGTAGCTCTTATCCAACAGCATCGGTTACGTACCTAAATAGCTAATTAGAGACAAAACATAAAAAATTTAATAAAAAATAATCTTACGCAAATAATTACTGTGACAGTTCGACCATCCTGACAAGTTCCTCGTCCTCGAGGAATCAATCCCAAATTCCTGCAGCATCGGCATCAACATCCGAAGCGCTGTTGTCTTCCGACAGTTCACATGTACTTAAATATGGTTTCATCCTGTCAATCGCCACTACGTTACTATATTCTTCTCTTCTACTTCGATTTGTACCAGGCAAATCTTCTACTGAAAATCTATTGTTCTGTAGAACTTTCTTTATTTGGAATGGTTCTTTATATGGATGGTGTGAAATGGAATCGGTAGTTTCTCAATTGAATTCAATAGTTCTGGCTGCTTTCCTCTCTGTTGTTTGTGGTAAAACAACTGATACACGAGTCAGTGTACTTCGCGAATTTTCTCATTCCAGGAAACCAGTGAATTCCAAATGTCGAAACTCATCAAGACAGGAACGTAATATCTGCAGCCGTTGTCCTCTAGGTACAACCCATTAGATTCCAGACGCGGTAATTCGGTAAACCTGTCCGTCTCGTAAACAGTTATTTTTATAAATATTCCTTTCGTAGTTAGTTTCCAGTGGTTTACTTAAAATGTTCTTGATAATTTTCAATTTGTCATTTGTCCGGCGAGTATCCAGTCAGCTTGTTATATGAAAAATTTCAAATTGTGCATAAAGTCCTTGTCCTGACACGGGGTTTCGACTTAGCGCATCGACGTGTACCATTGGTAATCCTGGGCGATATTCTAGATCGATTGAATATTCCTGCAGTTCCAGCCACCATCTTCCAATCCTATGTACCAAATCCTGTTTAGTGCTAGCAGTTCGTAGTGCATTGCAGTCTGTTACTAATTTAAAATGTATTCCCAGCAGATATACTCTAAATATCTTTAACGTTTCGACTGCTGCTTAAGTCTCCAGCTCATACGAATGATACTTCATTTCCGTTGGTGAGATAAGCAACTGGGTGGAATTTACCTGTGTCCAATTTCTGCAGCGAATTCCTCCTAATCCAAACTTGCTGGAGTTCATGTGCACCTCTGTTTCGGCATTCGAATTGTAGAGTTGCAAAAGTGGTCGTTCCGTAAGCTTTTCCTTTAGGTCTTCAAATGCTTTCTGTTCTTTCGCCTCCCAACTCCACAGTGTATCCTTTCTCGTTAGATTAGTAATCGGTCGTACAATCTTAGCGTAATCTTTAATGAAGTGTCGAAAATAACTTGTAAGTCCTATAGACAGTCTTACTTGGTGCACATTCCTCGGTGCCTGAAATCCGGTGACGGCTTTTATTTTCTCCTTTCCAGGTCGAACTCCATCTCGATCAATCTGAAATCCTTAATAATTGATTCTGCTCTGAAAAAGAAACATTTCTTCATATTCAGTAAAGTTGTTTGCCCTAAAAAACAATGTCAAATAATGTCGACCGTCGCTGAATTTCCTCTGTAAATGATGATGGGCAGATGATGTCATCTAAGTAAGCCATGGCGATGGTGTTACGACATGATCCTAAAAGCTGAAAGCTAAAAAAGTTCTGATCCCACTTCTGAAATATAAACGAAAATGAAAAATGACGATTAAATGTTAGCCCTGAAAATAAGAATATTAAAACACATTTATCACCCAAACCAGTATATTCAGAATTAATACAAAAACATAACAAATGTAGATGACCGTCGCCTGGCCGAACCCGATCACGCGGAATCCTCCTCCACGCCGTGATTATTTCTGCAAAAGAATTAACACATGAGAAATACTCAGTGAGGAGTAAATCATTCACAAAATACACGAGCATCCACCACAAGGGAATGTATTGCAAAATCACACCGCAAATAACACACGTATGCAACAAAGTCCAATAGAACAGGGAAAATGGAATAGGTCATCTTATGCGAAACGCATACCTGCTACTCAATAGCAGTGTGGCCCCGGTCTTACGCGTACATACTCAACTGTACCTGCCATTGCCACCCTGGCCCCGGTCTTACGCGTACGTATACTCAACTGTACCTGCCATTGCCATCCTGGCACCGGTCTTACGCGTACGTATACTCAACTGTACCTGCCATTGCCAGCCTGAGCGGTGTGGTTTATCCCGGCACTCAACACATGGTTACACAACCAACCTTGCCATTACCACCCATGGGAATAGGGAGCTACCCTAACCCGAATTCCGCTCAGGTGCTGATGACACTAGTGGACTTACTTCGGCCTTAGGGGTATAGTTACAAAACCAGGATAAAACCATCCCTGCCGTTACCACGCGGTCAATCAGCGAAACCCACGAGGCTAGCAATCGTGGACACATAGATCGCATTCCTGGTTACCCTTATCAGCTCTCTCATCACACCTGGAGGCTCTACCGGGCGCGACCGTTCAACAAGGATTAGGATAAAGGACAACACCGTAAAATAAGAGAATAAACATACAAATCCGTATCTGAATTACTCTTGCCATCGTAAACTAAAAGTGTGTGTGAGACTCAACTCACAATCATACACATGCTAGATTAGCTCTCTCACCTGAATAACTACACAAATCAATCACTACGATATCGATGTTCTCACACTGAAATCTAGACATAAACTGAAATAAAATACGTGAATACCAGTATCATTAAATGTAGCTCTTATCCAACAGCATCGGTTACGTACCTAAATAGCTAATTAGAGACAAAACATAATAAATTTAATAAAAAATAATCTTACGCAAATAATTACTGTGACAAAAACAGCCTGTAGAAAAATCTGTATCGCAGATTTATAAACATTTTAATATGAAATAAAGTTCGTTTGATATTTTTTCCCATAAGATGTAAATTCATCGAGTTAATAAAACAGAACAGATCGATGAATCACCCTGTATAGTTCATTAAAATATCTATACTCTGAAACCTACAATCTAATATTTTTAGATGCATTAACCGCCTACAGAACACGGAACAAAGGACTGTTCATTATTTTGTGAAATTCAGTAAAATCATTTCGTAGGATCAATTTGTCATAAAAGTAAAGATAACACTAATTAACAGCATCAACAAGGCAAAGTAATTATTTACAAATGGTCTAAATATAGACTTTTTTGTATTTTAATATACTTTATTTTCACAATGTAATGTTTTTTATATCACCATAATATTTATTTCAAATTAGGGCCGATTCTACCACCTCTATTTAAAGTGACAGTTTATTAACCATTAGTTGGAATTAAATTGAAGGTTGAAACTATGCGAACAACTGTTTTAACTTCCAGTTAGCTCTAAACTAAGGCGGAACAATTTTACAACTTAACCGTTGGTTGTCACTAACTGTCACTTTAACTACAGGCGGTGGGAGCAAGTCTTAAACAAACCGTCTCATTGATTGCAACAAATTTCAAAAGTTTAACTCCGCATCATTACAACTTTATAAAAAAGATATTTAAATAGAAAAAAATTGTAATAAATAGCGTAAAATAGGGTGAAATGAAAATCTTTCACGTACTAATCTCATTAAAATAGTGGAATATTAAACATATTTTTTTAAAAAAATGGTTGTTATTAACAGTGATTTGGGTTTTTATTTTGTCATTTGCATAGATATTTTGTGTATTTAGTGCAGTCATAACAATCCCAAATAATATAGTGTCACTAACACCAAGTGAAATTAATGATTCCGAAACGAAACAAGCTTTCCGAAACGAGTTCAGAGAGTTCTGGTATATGTATCAGAATCACGCCGCTTTCCACATGTATTAAAAATAAATGGCACAAAATTGACCTCTGTGGTGCACTCTCCACGCCAGCAATGAGTGCCCGTGAGGTGACGCATGGTAAGCGCCCGCACGGTACAAATATTTCATCATTACCGATATCTGTACAAAGCAGATTGGCACACCCAGCAATGGGTAATAAGCCGTGATGATATATTTATTTATATTTATTTATTAAAAATAAGAAAAATTAATATGTAACATGAATAAATACGTTCGGTATGATCACGAGTGCAGTTAAATAAATGAAATTTTTTTACAGGTACAGCAGTCAGGATGATGGAAAAGATGTTTAATGATACTCTTTAAAGTTACATGTCAAGGTTTCGGAATATCTTTATTCCTTCTTCAGGACAGCTATAAAGTTTTAATAACAAACATATTACAATTTTGAAAAAATGTTCTTATATACACTAAGTACATACTACTTTGTGAGGTTAAATTTTTAACCAGTCAGTCATCAGAACTGTGTTGAAGCCTTGATTATAAATTAAGATCATTAAATTTAAAATTTTAATTAAATTATCTGCTACATGCCATGCACTATTTTGAATTTCCATGAAAGAACAATGCAATACTTTTACGCATAGTCAAAAAGTTTACTTTAAATAATATCCATAAAAAAATTCCAATTTTATATATACCGAAATATTTAAATAAATTTAGGATGAGCAGACCTGTTCCTGTTCCACCAAACTCTTCAGTTTTCATTTGAAAAATTTGTGCCAGCATCGATATTGATAGGTACATAATTTTGCAAATACGTTTTTTATTTTTTACAAAAAAAATTCAAATCATCTTTTATTTCCTACTACAATCATTTAGAAAAAATAAATAAAGAGAAAACAATTAACAATAATTAATTACAATCAAAACAGTGATATAATAAAAATGCATTATATTTTTTTGATATTTTTAAAAAAACAACTGAGATATAATGAACATTTGTATGTATTGTATTTTTATTGTATATGTAAAATAAAATGATTTTTTATTAATATCAAAAGAAAATATTATTATATGGGCAGAGGGTCAAAACTTAAAAGTAGGTTAAGAGAAAGATCTAACCTGGCACATTTTAAATTCAAAAGTTTTTATTCCCTCTAGCGCAAATATAAATTAAACTTGGCGTTGAGTATGCATTGCAGGGGTCACTTTTGTGCATTTTCTTATTTACTGATATCCTATAAATCTAATATGAATAAATAAATATAAATGCAAATGAACATACGTATTTGCACGTTGCTTGTTTCGTATAAGAATTTATAGGTATACGTAAATAAAAAATCGAACAATGTATATCTCGAATTTCTATTTTCGTTTCGAGCAAACCTCTTCTCGGTTCGAAATATCTAGACGAGAATAACGTTAATCTCATTTTAAAAATTCGAGAAATTTGTGACGTCTTGAAAACGCGAGATCCCATGGCAATACTAATTGCAAAAAAAGCAAAAGATTAGTGATATAATTGTTTTATTTAGAGAATAATTAAAAATTATATATTAGTAATATGTAATATTTAAAAAAACAAACTTTTATAATGTTTTTTCTTATTAATAAGTATTTAATTTTCAACGTATTGTTGGCAGGCGCATTACAGGCTTGCTTTTCACTCCTAAATAGACTAATACAGGTATAGTATTTTGTACCTACCTAACAATATTTTTACTCTTTTCCTAAATTTAATATAAACGCGTTCAAAAATAATTATTAATACTATTAAACATGCTTCAAGATTTTATGTATTTACGTGAACTACTACCAGTTCATGGAAACACGATCAGCTTAAATTCCAGGGCTTTGCATTACGGTTGCTCATTGCGACATGCGAAGTACGGACAAGAGCAATCTGTGAGTCCAGTAGTGCGTATCAGACAGTATCTGGAATGAGGTTATTACATAGGATGCGTATTCCGACGACCCACTGTTCTTGCAAACTGCTCTTCGGAAGTAAATAACAAATTAAGCACTAAGACAAAATTTATTAGGACTCTGAAACTTTATACATTTGAAAGTTCTTAATTAAAAGAATTACAAATATGTATTCCCAAATTTTTAGACATTATTTTTATTGGTTATTAAAAAGTGAAAATAATACGCTAGAATAAGGCCCGGTGTCAGTCTTATAACAAAGATCCTTGCAATTTGTATGCCTAATTGACTTAAAACTACGCATCGAAATTATTAATATTTTTTTTTGTTAACAAGTTATATTTAATAGTCACTTTATTAGAAGATTGAAAAACCGGGCTTACCCGTATAAGTAACCGTTAGTGTAATTTATTAACCGGATCAAGCTTGGTCTTGAAGAATAAACGGTATTATTCGGGCGCTACATATTAATGACAAATATAGTTAAGAGAGAATAATACATAAAACTCTCCGTTCAAAGAAAATAAAATTCCCATGAAAACAATTGGAAATACAAAAAATCTGATGTGGCCAGCACATTACCTTCCGTCAGTTCTTTGTATTTTGTACAAATTTCATACAGAAAGTTCCTTGCTAAAGATTATATTTCTTGTACTTTACCTTCCGGAAGTTGCATGTATGTTATGGAAATTCCATACAGAAAATTTATAGCAAAAGAACTTATATTTCCATTAAAACTACAAGACAAACACACTTGACACTGACATCTTTCAATCAAAATTTTCTTAATATAGTAGCTGTTTCCATAGCTATGGCTACTTTATGAAATTTAATTTCTTTATAATTTTTTAACTCCATATCCATTTAATATTAAGTATAAAATGCAGTCAAATCGTATAGAGAATAAAATATTCTTTAATATTTATAATAACATTAAATGTGAAAAAATGATATTTAACATAGTTTTTTCAAGAAAAACTGTTAAAATCTTAAAATGAGGGTACTTCCGGTTGTCCAATTCTAACCAAAATCTAATTAGCTCTTCACATGGATGTAGCGAAGAGAAATACGAAAGAATTATAATTTTTAGAATTGTAGTAGTATGGAAGTTATCGTAGACGAAAATTTTGTTACACACACACAGACACACACACACACATACACACACACATACAGACATCATCGTAAAAATAGTAAAATTTTATTCGAGGGACCCTAAAACGTGCTCATTCATCAAAAACTCACCACCGAATTTTTTGACCAAAGACAATACCTTCCTTACCTAAAGGTGACGGAAGGTAAAAAGAACAAAATTAGATTAAGTGAGTAACACAGTAACATATGTATATTTAATGAAATAATTTACGACCATTCTATACCAAAGCTAAAATTTTGAATTTATTTCTCTATCACGTTATACTTCCTGAGTTCCCAGCATATTGTCAATTTAAAATAAAATGTAACATCAGTGAAGTAATTACCTTGGTATTTTAAAAATCTCGTAATGCAATAAAACACTAAAATGATACAAAATAAAATTAAACAGGTTTTTAAAAAAGGGATAAAAATTTTTGAGGTAATATTTCGATATGCATGTTGAATATCAAATAAAAAGAATTTTTCCAAAATTTTACTACTTGTATTTAAATTTTTGAAGTATACTGGCCGACACGAAATTTTTATTAAAAATTGAATTATCTAATTTCGTGTCGGCCAGTGGCACTAAAATGCCAAGAATTAAACAAATAATAAAAAATAATTCTCGGAATTTTGGAATATATGTATTGAGAATTAACGGTCTCGTGGCCGCGGGTCTGAGTGTCTGGTCGCGAATATGGGGAACTGGGTTCAATTCCGACCAACTCCAAAAGAAATATATCGAATTTTAAACGGCACAAAAGTGACCCCTATGGTGCACTCTCTACGCCAGCAGTGAGTGCCCGTAAGGTAACACCTGATAAATACCCGCACGATGCAAGTTACAAATATGTATGTCGTCATCATTACTGAAATCTGTGTACAAAGCGGATTGGCGCACCTACAAATGGGTAATATGCCGTGATGATAAAGGTATTTATTTATTTATATTCATCAACGAAATGTATATGTTGCCGGACAAACACGATTGGAGGACAAACTAGTTTGGCCTAAGCAATTAATAGGATAAATCAATTATAAATTTTGTGCGTTAGGTAAAGTTATGTTTATAAGATGAATAATTCATAATTGCTTTAATTTTAAATAAAATTATACCTTAACAAAACCTTACCTAGCGCAGAAAACTAATTATTGATGCTATTAGTAACAGTAATTTTTTTTATGCAAAATATGGTTATCCTGCAATCAGGTTTGTCCGATAACATTACTTACATACCCTTTAAAACATTAGCCATTTTAATATCCTGTATTAAGAATATTTTAATTTAACTTTGATTTGGCAAAAACAATTACTTCCTATTGTACATCCTTATTAGTCCTCTAAAAATAAATCAACAATAATTTGATCATCGTTATACCAGTAGGTATCCGTATGTAAAGAGTTGATGTTCCATGATATAAAACGACTGCTTTAGTAAAAGCACCAAATTTTCATGGAAGTCAACAAAAAATATCCAACATTTCTAAGAGTATAACGTTAAGTATATTTGAGGAGCATACTACAGGCGAAACTGCATGAATCAACTTAAAAAAAAAATAATTGTTATGCAAAATATGGTTTTCCAGTGAGAGATAAATCCTTTGTGTGATATTAAATTACATTCATATCTTGTGCCATACTGTATAATAATGATATGAATAAGTTTCTGATTTTGACATGTAAAAGCAGTATGCGCAAAAGGGATAGATCAGTAAAGAAAAACGTTAAAACCGTAAGAAAAACTGCTCAAAGAGTGTCTTTTTTTTAGCAAATATAGGTAATTAACAAATGAAAATATTCAATAAATTCAGTTTAATTTAAAAAAATCATGCATATCGTAAAACTGCGATCATATAAGCAAATTGATTGATTATTGCTAATTACTCGATATTGATGAAATATTTTTCTTTCAAATTTTTTAGCAATTTTACACAGCATAATTAAAATCAAAATAAATAATATTGGTGGTATAACATTTTATCATTTTTCTATGAATTTACTTTCATGGATTTATACAGTTATGCATCAACGCTACCCATTTGGATTCTCCACTTAAAAATAGTTGAAATTTGATAATGATTTACAAGCCTGATTTAAGACGCGTGCACATTCACACATCTACAGATACATGCTCGTATAATGGGAAAATATTAATATTAAATTCTTAATACTTTAAAGCTCACAAAAATCTAATTTGCTTATTGCAATTTCCTTATCCTTTCTTATTCCAGCTTCAGTAATGTAGAAAAGATATAAAAAAGCATGTTGTCAAAGACAGACATCAAAATGTAAAGCAAAATATTTGTTTAAAATAATGTAAACATATTTTAAACACGTACACGTTTTATTTTTTCTCTCTTTCTTCTGCTTAGGAAACACAATTCATAATCTTTTTCTGGAATACTTGAAAGATATATTTTAGTTATCGCAAAGTTGTGCTGGGATTTATTCTGTGCGCATTATTTTCGGATTGATATTCACATCAGTAACAAACCGTTTACCGGTTCGAAATAAAAATGAGGAGAAACATATTAATTATGTTTGCGCGTCATTGATTACCTACACGTTCTAGCGACGTGGGCGAAGTTGGTTGGCTCACAAACAACGGGAAAGGCGTACCGCCCTCGATCCCCAATTCCCTGGAGAAATTGCTAATGGACGAGTCGCTCCGCTGAGCGCGTCGCGCGCCGTAAAAATGCGAACTCAGGACTGTTTTTGTTCAAGAAACAACGCACAAAATGCACTGAGGTGAACAGCACATTTAAAGCTCGCTTAACGCGGCACAATTTTCTTAACAAAATTTTTTGAAGTGAAAAAAATTTAATACCAATTTGTACAAAAGTATCTACGTACAAGCAAATTTCAACTATATTTCAAATCTACAGTGTATTAATGTTACAAATATTGTTGAGATAAAGGCATCGTACAAAATACAACTGCTTGAATGACCTAAGTCACCCAATCGTCCTTATAATTATTGTCGCCATTTAATAGTAGTTTATGTATCTAGCAAGAAAAATAAAACTTAAGGTACAATTACTTTCGAGAATTTTAAATACACTTTTCGTCGGAAGTGCATACCTACATAATTTAATTTCATATTGGTATCTAAAGTTGTTAAATTATGAGATGAAATTTCCAGGAATTCATAGCAGTATGAGTTTTATGTAAGTACGCTTACAGCCCTAGTCTACTAAAAATATGTATAGTATGACTAGCGAATGAAAGTTGACATTTATATTATTTAATAGATATGGTTTCTTTTGAAAACATTTCCCTATATTTGATTTGAAAAAAAAAAACAAACCCTTATGTATTCCTTTACAGAAGATTAGAATTGTACTCAATACCAGGAGGCATTTAAAATGACCTTAGCAACAGCATTCAGGGTTTTATTTAAAAAATTTAATTCTAGTTCGTTCGTCTCAGGTGTAAGCAACCCTCGAGTCGGGATTACTATTAGAGGAAATTAAAAATAATCCTATTTCATAGAATTGCCAAACTAAATAGTTCAAAAATCAAAATATTTTGTTACAATTAACATAAACAAAAAATGTTTTGATATTCAGTTACTCTACTCGGCCATCTATTTTCAGTCAGACATAGTAATGTATCTCTATGCTTTCTTAATCCAGTATTTAAATACAATTCTATTCTTCTCTAGTGTTTCAAAAGAAACCACATCTATCAAATAATTTAAACGTCAACTTTCATTTGCTAGTCATACCATATAACGATATCGTTACCAAACGACGCTCGTTAAGCAATTGGTTGAACGAGTTTAATAACGATAAATACCAAAACCGTATTCTACTATCATATCGTTGTCGAGTTATCGTTATAATGAGTATAACGATAATATCTAACTTCATGTTGATTTTGACAGAATAATTTTAAATTTGTACTTCAATTTAAATTTGACATATTGATTAAAACTTGAAATATTCATCGTACATAAAACTATATATTATTCTCACGCTCGCTTTACACGCCATATCCACTTGCGCCGTAGGAAATTTCATATATACATGTATGTCTATAAAATTATCAACAATAATAGTTCAGATTTCTATTAATGATATGATTACTGATAATTGACTTAATATCGCATATAAATTCTTTCCTAATGATTTCTGATAGCTTCCATTAGCAAAAAAAAAATGCAAAGCTGCTATCGTCCTGAATAAAAAAATTATAAAATGCATTCATATGAATTGTAATACGTATAAATAATAATTTATAAATACTCTAAAAAAATTTGGCAAACCATCACTTCTTAACGAGTTCCACACGGTAATATTTTCATAAATAAAGCTCTACATATTTAATCAAAAAATAATTCTAAAATTTTCCTCCGGAAAGGTTTAGATGTATCACACAGAGTGCGATATTTTTATAATCTGACTTCCCTGCACAAATATATAATTTATCAAATATATAGATACTGCGTATATATTTACAAAATAAATATGTATACCAATATATTAAACAAAAGTAAACATATTTAATTTTTTATCTAAATATAAAGTTTTAAATATTATCTGAAATATAATTTAAATATGTCTAATATTAAAAAATATAATAATAATCTCTTACTGAGCTACAATTAATAAAATATCTTACTCAGCCATTTTTACTTTTGTTTTCAAAATATGTCTTACTAAATAGATACGGGGCAATATGTACAAGGCGTGTTGTAGTTCAGTGCCAACATACAGAAGGAGAAGTAAAGCAAGTAGGGGCGGAGGTAGCTTCCGCGCAAGCGTGCTGCAAATTTGAAATAGTGTTCAATTAAATACAAAAATTATTAAAGAATATCTAATGATGAAATTCTTTGTAACTCTATAAATATCGAAGAGAATTATATACATAACTATAAAAAAATATTCTATGTTATAAGTTTTATTATGGCAATTTCTTTAATATTTAACACTTACCTTTAATATTTAAAATATATATTACTTTGCACATTTTCTATATATTATTTTCTAGTAATTATCTATATTATCATTCAAAAACCAATTTCTGGACCCAGCCTGTCGCTGGGGTTTGGTTTAGATTACATTTTAACATATTAATATTAATTTCTGTTTAAATGGAATAAATTTATATAAAATACACCTAATTATACTATAATTAGCCTGCTGCAATACAACATTTTACCTTCTAAAAATGTTTTATTTATTACTTAAATATTTTCTGACAGCTGACAATGCTTGCTCAATTGCAATGAAGAGCTACCAACATACCGAAATATAATTGCGCTTATATAACTTTATATACGCGAGTTATAATAAACATTATATTTAATCATTTTAGAATATATTTTGTTACAAATTATCTATACCGTGTGGCGCTCGAAATCCGTTACATAGGCATTTAACACGGGGAAACAGTTTTTCCTAGCGCGTTGCTCCCCATATTATTTTAGAAAAAAATTCTTCAAATAAAAGTTGTAGAACATAAAATTCTGCATTTGAATCAATAAGCAAAACTAATTTTGCATGCTTTGTAGCAGCAGAAATTAGGTATGAAAATGTCGAAAATCTACTCAAAAGTAGTGATTGTTTAAAACTAACATGTTTTAAATGAGAGGAATTTAGAAATTATCAACCCCTTGAGGTAGCAACCCGCTGCACATAAGAATAGAACGGTTAACCCGCCCTGACTCTATTTAAATAAGTCAATAAATAAATGGAAATAACTGTTTCTGTTACTTGGAAAAATTAGTTATATATTTTTACGTGTTTAAGTTTAATTTTAGTATTGTTTGAAATAGCTGTAGTATCTTAAACTAATTATTAATATTATTGCATCTGGCTTCACGCGAGTGCGCGCGCACCCACACGCCCAGCGTACAGCTGTACAGCATTGACCGGCTGCGACAGAGTCAGAATGTGTCTGGCTTGCACACGGTAAACACGTATCGCGTCGTCGTCCGCGAGAGTGGAATTTTCCACCATTTTTGCATAAAACTTTCTGATTTTCATATGGTCAGTAAAGTAATTGGTTGTTTAATTATCGTACGCATAGCTTGATTAGCCTAACACGACTAATTCAAGGAGTATCGTTCGGTTTTCATTTAATTTGGTACTTTATAGTCCGCGAATACTTTCCGGCGCCATTTTATGCAGCTAATAGACACATCTCAGGAATCAATTGTAAAATCGAACTGTACAATTTGATTTCTCACGGAATTCGTGTTGTTAGGGATTTGATTCATATTTCCTTGGGTGAAATTATTATTATTTCTTTGTAAACTTGTTTACACACGTCCACCTTCGAGTGACGTCATTCACAGCGCATCTGCTGTTATTGTCGACTAGGTACATTCAATGCAACAAGTTTTGCAGTCTAGTTGGTTGTTATTAAGTTCATTTAGAGTTCTTAATATTGTTTAACTACATTTGTTTGTTCATACACTTATGAAATGATTTAGTTAATTTATACAAATATCGTATTTGTTTTATCTTTGGTTTATTATTGTTTATGTCACTTATATTCAATACGCTATCACATATCTCTCAGAATTGGTTTTCAGTTGTTTGTTATTTTGTTGCAATTATATTTAGCACGTTTGTTAGTTCGTCAAACTAACTGGTCCTTCGTTCGTTTTAATTAGTACATTTCACAAATTAATATTATCCCGTTTATTGGCCAAGTCCAGTGATGTGAACCAGCTATCGAAGGTTGTAATTATTTTGGTTTACATATAGTTTTGTTTTATTCATTGAATTTAACATCAAACACATTGTTGGTGTTTCTAGACCGGATTCGCTGATCTAGAGACATCGCATTTGGGCTTGCGAGCAGGATCAAAACATTTTGGTTCTTCTAGACCGGATTCGCTGGTTTAGGGTTTGAACATTTGGTCCTTCGAGCCATTAGGTCCTTATTACTTAGTCCTTCGCACCGGAGGGACGAACAAGTGATAGCCATGGAATTAACAAAAAGCTTAACAAAAAAACGTGTGTTTATCTGTCATAAAAATTTATTTACAATTTAATTTTATAATAAAATTATCATAACGTAAAATTCTGAAGCAGAATAATAATTTAATTCTTCTATACTGTTCAAATACTCATTTTTCTGGACAAAAATCACAATATTTGACATTTAAATCAACACTTTTGTTTATCTTCTTTCTTTTAATTCCATGGCTAGTACTATTAAACTGAAATTTTTAAAAAAATTATATTCAATTTCTGAAATTACTAAACATACGAAATGCATTTTGTTTACTGATTTACATGCAGAATTTTATATTCTACAACTTTTATTTGAAGATTTTCTTTATAAAATAATTTAGGGAGCAACGCGCTAGCAAAAACGGTTTTCCCATGTTAAATGCCTATGTAACGGATTTCGAGCGCCACCCGGTATACAATATGTGCTATATTTTTCAAAACGTAATAACATGGCAATAATGTATTTCAATTTTAAATTAATATTTGGGGTTTTGGTACTGACTTAGAAAAATGCGCATGAGCACTATGCATTTCCGCCCCTACTTACGTCTATCTCTTTCTATATGTTGGCACAACTTTACCACAGACCAAAAAAACACTATTAACTTTACCAAAATAAGCGGTATCTATTTATAAAAGACATGGTGGGTCTAACTTTACGATTTCAACGAGGCATGTGAACTTGTCGCTCATAAACGACATAAAATAACGATATGTAAAGATAAATAAAATAGGATTTTGGCAAAAAAATTATAACCAGTGTCGCCTGGTAACGAATCGTAACAATACATGATTTTTTAGTAGAATAGGTCTGTAAGGCGCAATTGTTCGATACTCCTAGCAACTAGAAACGAAAATTAATTGATGACTTCAGTTTGATTTTTTCTGAACCCGTTTAAATTTTCATTCGCTAAAGTAGATGAAAAATTCAATTCTCGAGATGAAGCTGCTGAAGTGAAGAACAATTTAATACCGCATAAATCAAATATTCAGTATGTGTAATTTTAAAATCTTAGACTTTAAAGTGTAATTTTAAAGTCCTAAGATTTTGAAGTTTCACTTTTGGTTCTATAAATTCGCCAAAAAACTTTGCTTTAGAAACCATTATATAATTTAAATTTAAAAACCTGATATATTATTGCCTGTCATTTCAGATTTTATTTTCTATGAATTAAATTTAATCGTATGCATTACTAATTTATGTTTTCCAAAACTCTATCAATAATAACTTAAACTGATTCAAGTAACGTACCATTTTCGTAAGAATAAAATATTCGAACTTTTCGAATTGGTAAAAAATGCTTAGAGAGTATATTAGATCCACACATACATACAACAAACACACATAGACACTCACAGATATCTGCATGAAAATATTTAAATCTGATGTTAGGTACTAGTGCTTATTTAGAGGGGCGCAAAAAAGCACATGTGAGAATTATAATAGAAAATCAATTTGTTTTACAGGCGTAACTTCTAAAAGCTGCCATGTAAAAACCGTTATAAAGGCAACATCCTTCACCGTTGTGTTCGCCATTGCGGTCTAGCTTATTTCACAGAATATGATCATTTAAAGTCTGTTTCCACGACTTGATCCCCACGTCATCAATCGTAAGCCTATGGTTCAAATCGCCAGCAAGGGGAGGGAATTGATGACGTCATGTGATATGTGATTTCCAAAGTATTCATACAAATTAAAACTGACAACTGACAGAATATAACTTATACTGTGTGAATAAAATTATTATTCATCAAAATTCGAAGTAAGACATTTATTTCGAAATAATAAATCAATAATTTTGATATTGATCAAAACTGACAGTGTTATAATTTAATCTATATTGTGTCAATTTTGTTATACATCAAAATTCGCAGTATACTTATATAGTTATTCAGCAGTAATATAATTATATAAGTACAATGGATGAACTTTTTATTTTCTAAAAACAATATCTTGCAATAAATGTTAGCAATCTTAGAAACACTGTCTTTACAATTGTAAAATGTGCATTATAATATCAAGAATTAGCAAAAATTACAACACTCAATAAAACACATATTATTGACACTAAAATCACCGTTATCACATAATTGACAGAATGACATGAATATTCAAATAATTCAATATTTGAGAATGACACTCGTTAGCGCGGTTACAATACCGTTTCTATTTCATTTTTTTCCGTTTGTGGGAAGGAGATAGCGTATACCCCTCTGTGACGCGCACGAAAATGAAATAGTGAATACAAGTCTCATATATACTTTGTGTGTACGACGATGATGCTAGATAAAAGTTTAGTAATTATTGCATCAGAAATTGATGACGTGGGGATCAATTTGGAGATATAGAGTGTATTTACTTTTTTGGATGCGATTTAATTTAAATTAAAAGATAATCTAATTAAAGTTAACTTAAAGTTGACGTACTTAATAGGCAAATAGCATAATACAAGTATTTATTAACACAATAATTTCTTAAATCCTAAACTTGACGCTATGTATACGAGATATACAGCATGGGGTAATTATTGTCTACTTAGCCGTTTGTAAATGGCACAGTTTTTAAAACCACGACATATTCCGTAAAATATTGTTTCATGTCTTTGGAACTTAGTTGCAAATGTATAAAACTACAAAATGTACTTTTCTATCATCTATTATTTTTAGGAAACATATGTACGTGACAGAAATGATTGATCCATGTGGCAAGTGCATCGAGGTTAACCGATTCTAAATTTCATATAGTTCTTCAGATTCTCTAATTGAACAAATTATTATATACCGGGTGATTCATCGGTGAAATCATCGATACGGACTCCTGTTGGTCATCTGTACACCAATGATTTTGTAGTGTTTGTTGAAAGAATTTAAATAAAATGTAAAGAATTTAATTGAATCCCATTATTTAAATTCCTACACCAATACTACAAGATCATTGGTGTACAGACGATCAATAGGAGTCCGTATCGATTATGTCACCAAAGAATTTTTCCACAAGATATTTCCAGCTATTTTCCGATTTATTCTGTTGTCGATTTCGAGAGCAAATGATGTGGATGTACTCTTTATGAATTTTTGTACGTAATTTAAAAACTGAATGTTAAGCACAAATGTATTTTGTGTACATATGTAACAATCTATAAGATCTTACTGTAAGTGTGATAACGTCTATGTTATTTTGTGTATTATTTTGTTTTATTAAATGATAAAGACCCTGAAGGAAGTGCAAGGATGCAAGGAAACGTCAATCTTGTGAAAATAAATGCTGTTTGACTAAGATTTCGAGTAATTGTAAACACCTTGTCCACGTCAGCCAAGATATTTCCCACATTTACGAAGATAAAGTTTTGGGCATGGGTAATGCAGGTAATGTGATAAAAAAAATATTTCATTTACTGTTCTTATCAATATTTCGACATTTTTCTCTTACTGTTTTTCTAAAAATAAACTAATTTAACTCAAGTTTGCAAAAAAACGACTGTATAGTATAGTTTGTGTCAAGATAAATGCACATTGACTTTTACGCCCATCACAGTATGTATTTGTTTAAAAGATTTGCAAGGGTAAGCACACAGAGAGGTACCCACAATTTTTCCAAATTACCAAATTTAAAACAGTAACCACAAATCAGATATTAAAATTAATAATAAAATTACTACAGTTTATTATTCAATAATTTATTTATATATTTTCTTGCATTACACAAATCTTAAACATATGTTCTCCTTCAATATTAGATTATTTTCTTCGTCCGGAAAATCACTCCATGGGTGCCACATTTTACTTCAGTTGTTTACAAATGAAACAAAAATAATGTGATACAACGTTTAGCAAAATTTATTTAGTCAAAATATATTAAAAGATTTTAACTGTATATTTCCCGGTTTGTACTGTAAATTTGGTAATCCGTCCCTGGCAGCACAGGAAAGAAAATACCCTGAAGCACAGACAAACAGCAAGCTTGCAGTTTTCTGTGCCTGAAGTGATGGGTTAACCGAGCTTAAGAAGTCGAAGTCAATGTGCATTTATATTCACACAAACTTTAACAGCATGAGTTTTGCGAGCGTTATAGATGAGTGTTACAGGTTACGTTATATTAGAAATATTTAGAAAAGTTGCAAGCGAACAAATTACAAATATTGACCCAATAGAACTGGATAATGCGGGCTCTAAACGAGTATTACCAGGTTCATTTTATTCAGTTGCGTATGATAAATATGTAATGTACATAAGTTTTGAATTATTTGGTATAAAATTTCGATAACATTTTAGCAATTCTTTACATAATTACGAAATCATATGAGTAATACTTCATTCATTTAATGTGTATACAATACGATGTTTTCATTTATTGTATAATTCTGATATAAGTTAATTAAGCTTACATAAACAGTAAACCAAATGTGTGTTTATTTGACATTCATGTTTAAAATTTACTTTGTATAGAAAATTATCAGCAAAGTTTTATACAATACAGAAAGAGCTTCGAGCTTCAAATAAAATAAAACTTAGTGTTAATGTTTGAATAGATTGAAATTAAATTATATGATTAAAAAGAACTTTAGAAGTTCTTCTAAACTAAATTACCAGAACAATGCTGACAGAAATATAAAGTTCTTTGTGACAGATATTGTATATCTAAGAATTAGTTACTTGTTAAGGAAAGGAATGTAAATAATGAATTATAATAAAGTTTAAAACTTTCTTCTAGATATGCCAAATAGCATATTCATCCTACACACAAGTAACATTTTAGATTCTAATTACACCCACATCAAATTCAGAAAGGATTTGTCTTTTATAGATTATTTTGATTCCAACTTTACAACTTTACGTTGTAAAAATTAACGGTGTACCAAGCGTTTCGACAATTCCTTCATCAGGTATAGAGCCACTCAGCATAAAATACATATACTCCCCTAACTTCTTTTTTAAAAAAATAAAAAAGAAAGAAAAAAAAGAATGGTTTATCTTCTTAGTCCAAGATTATTTTGAGTTGTAATGTAAAAGTTTATAATTTCAAATTCAGTTTTATTTAAATAACAGAGTGTAAATGAAATAAGTACTGTTAAAGAATGACTCCAGATCAGAATTCTTATTATTAACGTAGATAGGAGTAAATAATAGAATTCTGAAGTTTTTATAAAATGTTTTTCTTAAAAATTTTGCTTTGTGGCTATCCATTTCGACTTTATGACACCTTCAAGCCTACAGCCGAAACAATGTTTACAATAATTATATTAAATTAATGTTTTTTTTATATATAAGGAAAGTTGTAATGGCATAATATATTAAGAATTATGACAAATTTTTTTTATAAGTTTTTGGAAAATATAAAAATTGTCTAAAGATTATGAAAATATATGACTGTATACACATTTTAATATAAAATGCGGAGTTAAGTTAATATAGAACTGAAAAGCGACATTGGATTGTGTTAATAATGCAAGCAAGATTAAAGATTTTTGAAATTTTTAAAAAATTTTACCTTTCGTCATACCATAGGTAAGGGAGGTAATGTAATCGTGCCAAAAATTCGATGATAAGTAAATAAGCACGAATTAGGGTCCCTACAACACGTTTTTGCTATTTTTACGATGATGTGTGTATGTGTGTGTGTGTGCGTGCGTGCGTGCGTGCGTGCGTGCGCGTGTGCGTGTGCGTGTGTGTGTCTGTATGTGTGTCTGTGTGTGTGTGTGTCTGTGTGTGTGTCTGTGTGTGTGTCTGTCTGTGTGTGTGTGTCTGTGTGTGTGTCTGTGTATGTGTGTGTGTCTGTGTGTGCGTGTGCGTGAGCGTGAGCGTGAGCGTGAGTGTGAGTGTGAGTGACCAGAAGTGACACTTTACTTGAAGCTCTATAGATTTTCGTGATAAAATATATTATGATATATTCCAAAACTTTTCAAATTTCGTATTTAAGATTTTTATATGAATGTGAATGACATGTTAGATTTTCTCTAAAATTGATAAACTGGAAGTGATACTTTACTTAAAGCTCTCAACAGACTTTCGTGAAAAATATAATAGGATAGATTCAAAAACTTGTCAAATATAGTATTTAAGACTATATAAAGGGAAGCAACATATTAGATTTTGGCTAAAATTGATAAACCGGAAGTGATACTTTCGATCAACTGGAAGTGATACTTTACTTAAAGCTCATTGCTATTTCAAACATGGAATTGACGGAAGGTCATGTGTTGGCCACATCAGACTTTTTATATAATGAACCAATGTAATTCAATGTATTATTTTTGTAAAAAAAATCTTATTTTGTAAATGTAGCCCCTGAAGAAAGTACATGTGGTGTCGAAACTAGTCTGGAATGAGAATATAATAGACTCAATTCCAGAAATATCGTTATCTTTTATCATTCATCCCAATCCATTTTTAATTATGTTATAAATGACGATTAAATGTTAGCGCTGAAAATTAGAATATTAAAACACATTTATCATCAAACCGGTATATACAGTATTAATATAAAAATAATAACAAATCTAGATGACCTGGCCGAACTCGGTCACGCGGTATCCTCCTTCACGCCGTGATTATTTCTGTAAAAGAATTAACACATGAGAAATACTCAGTGAGGAGGCAATCATTAACAAAAGGTTCAGGCATTCACACACCGTATACACATGTTGGCAACTACGGGCAGTACCGCTAGTTACTACGGAACCTCTGCCGCTTCGGTGGTGATCCGGGAACACATCCACAGAGATCACTACAGCCCAAACTGCTGCTAACGTTGGCGACCCAGAAGCGGGTCACTACAGCCTTTCCCTGCTGCTGCCGCTGGCGACCCCCGGGTCCACACGGGCGGCCACTACGGAACCTCTGCCGCTTCGGTGGTGATCCGGGAACACATCCACAGGGATCACTACAGCCCTAACTGCTGCTAACGTTGGCGACCCAGAAGCGGGTCACTACAGCCTTTCCCTGCTGCTGCCGCTGGCGACCCCCGGGTCCACACGGGCGGCCACTACGGAACCTCTGCCGCTTCGGTGGTGATCCGGGAACACATCCACAGGGATCACTACAGCCCTAACTGCTGCTACCGTTGGCGACCCAGAAGCGGGTCACTACAGGTCTCCCTTCTGCTACCGTTGGCGACCCCCGGGTCCACACGGGCCTGGCCACTACAGTACCCAGTACTGCTAACACACACCCACAATCATACACACGCTAGATTAACTCTCTCACCTGAATCACTATAATATCGATGTTCTCACACTGAAATCTAGAAATAAACTGAAATAAAATACGTAAATACCAGTATCATTAAATGTAGCTCTTATCCAACAGCATCGGTTACGTACCTAAATAGCTAATTAGAGACAAAACATAATAAATTTAATAAAAATAATCTTACGCAAAATAATATCTGTGACAGTTCGGCCATCCTGAAAAGTTCCTCGTCCTCGAGGAATCAATCCCATATTCCTGCAGCGTCAGCAACAACATCCGAAGCGCTGTTGTCTTCCGACAGTTCACGTGTACTTAAATATGGTCCTTCATATGGATGGTGTGAAATGGAATCGGTAGTTTGTCAATTGGATTCAATAGTTCTGGCTGCTTTCTTATCTGTTGTTTATGGTAAAGACATCCTTACACGAGTCAGTGTACTTCGCGAATTTTCTTATTCCAGGAAACCAGGAAATTCCAAAATGTCCAAACTCATCAAGACAGGAACGTACTATCTTCAGCCGCTGTCCTCTAGGTACAACCCACTAATTTCCGGATGCGGTAATTCGGTAAACCCGTTCGTCTCGTAAACAGTAATTTTTATAAATATTCCTTTCATAGTTAGTTTCCGGTGGTTTACTTAAAATGTTCTTGATAATTTTCAACTTGTCATTTGTCCGGCGAGTATCCAGTCAGCGTTATAATTTTATCATTCTGAATTGTTAATTCCGCATCAGTTCAAGACTGGTAGAACTCATTCCATATCTTTGTCTGCTACTACAATTGTTCGCGGGAATACGTGCTCGTTTCCTTCATGGTTATGCAAGTGGACCCCATATCGACGTACGCTTAGACAATTACCGCTTACCTCCGCAGAAGTTGTTAAGATCTCTTGTTGATGTTGTTGTGGTCGCTGGTTCCTACTTCCACTGAATTCGCCTCCATTTCGTTCTGCACAATTTGATACTCGTTGCCGTTTTTTGTTATAATGTGAGCGTGTATGTCCCAATTGTTCACAAATAAAACAACAAATGTTATCCATTCCATCGTCGTGCTGCTGCGTAGTATAGTAAGGCCACTTGTTCTTCTGAAAAGTACGATGTAAATCGCGTTTAACGGGAGTAGAAAGGTTTCGTGTCGCTAATTTATCTTCGATCGTCTTCAAAAATAATAAAAGAGACTGCGGCTTCTTGCATTCTCTGATAAGGGCAAGTGTTGAGTAGCATCAGCTTCTCATAATAGTATTGCAAAATAAGTTCATCCGGTTTCTTGTTGCAAGAAATCATTTCTTGAAGCAACTGAAAATAAGTTTCCTGTGATGGAAATGCCTTCAACAACTTAGCCTTCTATGACTCTCAAGAATGATTTATTCCTTGCAGCGCTTTATACCATATTTCTGCATACCCTCTCCAGCGAGATCTCACATACATGATGGTAGTTATTTCGTCCCATTTAAGCATAGCGCGTAAAGTGAACGTACATACTGAAATTGAGGACTGTTGTTAGGTAGTCATGTTGTAATGTTGTTCCAGGTTCGTAATCCAGCTAAACATAAACGTAATCAATATCCGCACTGTTCCAAAAGCTGTGCTGGTGTGATCCCAAAAGCTGAACGTTAAAAATGTTCTAATCCCACTTCTGAAATGTTATAAATGACGATTAAATGTTAGCGCTGAAAATTAGAATATTAAAACACATTTATCATCAAACCGGTATATACAGTATTAATATAAAAATAATAACAAATCTAGATGACCTGGCCGAACTCGGTCACGCGGTATCCTCCTTCACGCCGTGATTATTTCTGTAAAAGAATTAACACATGAGAAATACTCAGTGAGGAGGCAATCATTAACAAAAGGTTCAGGCATTCACACACCGTACACACATGTTGGCAACTACGGGCAGTACCGCTAGTTACTACGGAACCTCTGCCGCTTCGGTGGTGATCCGGGAACACATCCACAGAGATCACTACAGCCCAAACTGCTGCTAACGTTGGCGACCCAGAAGCGGGTCACTACAGCCTTTCCCTGCTGCTGCCGCTGGCGACCCCCGGGTCCACACGGGCGGCCACTACGGAACCTCTGCCGCTTCGGTGGTGATCCGGGAACACATCCACAGGGATCACTACAGCCCTAACTGCTGCTAACGTTGGCGACCCAGAAGCGGGTCACTACAGCCTTTCCCTGCTGCTGCCGCTGGCGACCCCCGGGTCCACACGGGCGGCCACTACGGAACCTCTGCCGCTTCGGTGGTGATCCGGGAACACATCCACAGGGATCACTACAGCCCTAACTGCTGCTACCGTTGGCGACCCAGAAGCGGGTCACTACAGGTCTCCCTTCTGCTACCGTTGGCGACCCCCGGGTCCACACGGGCCTGGCCACTACAGTACCCAGTACTGCTAACACACACCCACAATCATACACACGCTAGATTAACTCTCTCACCTGAATCACTATAATATCGATGTTCTCACACTGAAATCTAGAAATAAACTGAAATAAAATACGTAAATACCAGTATCATTAAATGTAGCTCTTATCCAACAGCATCGGTTACGTACCTAAATAGCTAATTAGAGACAAAACATAATAAATTTAATAAAAATAATCTTACGCAAAATAATATCTGTGACAATTATGTTTATAATACTTTATATACTTCACAATTTTAAATACAGAATGAAATTCATATATTGTCATTTTATTTTGTGAGAAGCGAGTTTGGGTAACGACGCGCAGCAATATGAAAATTTTACCATTGTATTTGGTTTGCAAAAAAAGTAAACGCCCGATATAATTGCATTTAATAACCCTGTTGAAGGGTATAAAATAAAATTAATAAATATTGACTATGACCTCTAATCCAATACGTTAGCAGCTAACATCACTATCACTGTCCATAACATATTTTAAGATGTAGAAAAGAAGTTAAGTATGTTAGAAACAAATTGCCTAGTGACTTGTATTACACTCACGGTTAACATATATGTTTCTGTTAGAGACAATATTTATTTCTTTGTATCGAGTGAATTTATTCCAATAGACTAGTTAAATGTTTATACACGATATAAGAGCAGAGACTTTTCTATTTGCGAACGAAATACGAACGTCGTAGTTTGTTTTTATTTGGTATTAAAGTAATATAAAAGTAAAAGTACTTACTAGTGTTTTGTGATCTATTTAATATTTATGTTATAGCTACACTCTAGACGTAGAGAAATTTGAACTAGAGACTTTAAAATCAAAGCAGTATAGTTGATACATGGTTTACCTTAGTCTGTAATTACTTAGATATATTAGAAAGAATCACAAAGACATATACTCTTATTGCTTAGGATAAATTGATGATTATTTAATACCTACAGCAGGTATAATATGTACCTACAAATATTACAGAAAAGAGGAATTCATTATAAAATAATAGAATTAATTATTATTTTTTCTTTATACAAATTTAAACGTAATATACATACACCTAGATGTCTCTGATATACGTGGACATAGAGTACCTTAACCAAAGATTCCTGCACATAAAACGAGACTATTTAACTAAAAAAAATTACCTATATCCGAGAGCATATCGTTTAGACAGTATTATGCTCCAAAATTCTTGTAATTTTTTTTTATAATAAATAAATTATTTGTAAATCATTAATCAGTGCATGAAACTTGTCTAAACTTTGATTAATAGAAAACTTTTTTATTTTTTTAGTTTTTGCTATTTAGAGAGAAACAAATAAAATCAGACTGCGCCGTGCAATTTATAAAATAAATGCAATCTTGCAATCTTTGTAAATGACGAAATGACAAGACTGTTTGTGAGTCAGTCAATTTTCTCAACTTGTTTAGGAGTAAGCTACATTATTTAATTTTCTTATTATAATAGTAGCAGTAAAATACTCTTAAATCGAACAAACGGATATGTTACTATATTTAGTATATTGCGGAGATTGTTAATATTTTATCTTTGGATTATGGACAATTGACAAAACCTACCGTTAGTTACGTTTGATCATGTTATCAATGGAACTCAGTGTAGTAAGTAAATTATTTTATTCCGGTGACTTAAAATCTTCCTCCATTTTGATTAGCAACATTTTTTTTTCAACTTTTAAATAATTTAATCGGTGACAATTATCCCACTCTTTTAAATTTCTTCTTCATTAACATAATTTCTTGTTGTTTTCAATTTGCTTGGTTCATAACATTAAAAGAAATGAGTTGACAATGAATTTTTCAATAGCATTTTATCCTTTCCCGCATAGGAATTGTTCGCTCAATGAAACTTCCCCCTCCCAGTCCCCCAAATTTGCGAGATTAGGAATTGACATGATTATTTTCAATAGTACTGTGCAATCTGGTCCACTATTGCGCATCACCATTCGAAACGGCTCAAAAAATTGCAAACCAAATCTCAATAATATTTCTTACTTGCAAGTGTCACGCAATAATAAAATTAAAATGTAAAGATTTATATTTTCGTCTATATTTAGTGATCCAAGTTTTTTTCTTCGGATCTGTAAAATCATAATGGGGTTATTTTTGTCTAAATCGACTTCGGATCTTTTATAGTTCTTGAGATCTCTATAGCGAATACGGTATTCGGGATTCGGGACACCTATTTGAAATTTAGAGGAGTTATGTATGTACTCTTGTGGATGCATAGTTTTTCTAGGAATATTTATTAGGTATTCTATTAAATTATTTCTTCTGTCTCGATAATATCTATCTGTTTTAAATATGTTAAAAAATTTAAACTTAGCAGTACTAGTATTCAAATTTCAATAAATTTATTGCACAATCTGAATACAACAAAATTGATTGTTTATACTGAAAATTTAAGACCTTCAAATTTACATGTGCGGGTATTATCAGAACATATGGAGTGTACAACATCGCAGTTCTAAATTTTTGTAAAGGACGATTGACATGTGTAACAATGGCAAGTGACAAGTAGAATACAGCACTGGTATGTAGTTGATGTAAAATCGAAGTGAAGTTTTTGTTACATGGATTTTATACACGAACACTATATTTTGTTTTAGACGTTTCTATTCTATTTTTAACATATTTATGTTCTGTACTTAATAAATTTAATACTTACATTCGTTAAAGATATTATACCGATTTATAATGTAAAATATATGAAACATACGAAGGGGTATTGATATGTTTGAGCCTAAATAATTATTTATTTGGTCAAATTCAGTTTTATTTTTCAACACAGTCCCTTTTTAAGTCAATATACATTTTCCATCGATACTTAAACATCTTTATCCTATCCAAAAAATAGTTGCTGTCTTGCTCTGCAAAATAAACTTCTTCGGAGTAAGTTCACCCTTTGCAATCCAATGTTTTGATTGTTCTTTCATCCCCGAAGTATAGTGGTAGATCAAAATGTTATCAACAGGTAAAAATAGAATCAAAAATCCAACTTGTTTCATTTAAATCCAACAGAGCATTGGAAATGTTTATTCGACTACATTTTTTCGCAGGACCCAACGCTCAGTCACTTTTCTCATGCTCATTTCTTCATGTAATATGATAAATGCGTTCCTTCTATATGCCTACAGCCTCTGCTATTCGACGGTATACCTTTTTAATTACTATCGGTGGTGGTCACTGATCTTTAACCAAGCTTGTACACAGCTTGGTTAATGATATCCGTCCACGTTTAAATTCAGCTGCCCGTATTTTCACGGTAAAAATGATGGAGCAGAGTCCTCGTAAAACAAATCCAACTCGGTTTTAATTCGCGTAGACGTATTGCCTTTTACATGCAAGAATTTAACCACTGCACGATTTTTTATTTTTACCAGAATAATTTTGATGATTCGACATCTAGGTGTTGAGGCTAAAAACTTAACAATAAATACCCGTATAAAAACCACGTCATTCAATTATCACATTGAACAATAATTACTAAAACTGACCAAATGAACATTTGTATTAATGAATTAATTAACATTTTTTAAAAATGGAGCTACTTTTTGTTGTTACTATCAAAAATTAGGCCTTCGTTACAAATTTGTATCTCCATAACATTTTTAAAACACTATAATTAAGTAAATAAGTATTACCTGATTTTGTAAATTTTAAATATATATTATTTTTATTATCAGTTCCGCTGCTAGTTTTCATACAGTACACATCAAATATGAAGTCCTTCTTCAATTTTAATTGTTGACTCATCATTATAGAACTATAATGATTGTATTTCTCATGTATTTTCTTTAAATCATGAATAATGTTTCACAATAAAAAAAAAAACAGAATCGTCGGTGAAAAAGAAAAATTAAATTTATTTAATCCCTGGACCGACATCTCCAAGAAATTTGGTTTCCATTTAAATGATTTTTCTATTTACTTTTAATTTACATTATGTAAAAGAAATATTCGGCTTAAACATTCTAATATCATTTTGAATGGTGCTAATATAACTTATTTAAAATCAAATTGCGAATATAGTACTTATTGTTTTTTTTTTAATTCTTTATAGTCATTTGACAAGTTCAAATCACCTACCAGGATATCTGATTTTAATATAGAAAAAAGCTATATAATTGACTTGCTAGACAACATTAAAATTCGATTAATTTACCTGTCAAGTATATAATTAGGTAGTAAATAATAATGAAAGTAATAAAATTTATTAAGAAATATGAATGTACACTGTAAATGAAACAAATCTAATATTTTTTAACAGATTAGCATTTTTTTGACATGTATTCTAACCTAATCTAATTTTTAATATTAATATTAAATGTACATTATAAAAGACTAATCATCGTCTGTCTGAGATTCTTCCAAGTGTTTAAGTTACATTTTGTACATTGTTATGAGAAAGAGTTCTAACAGTATTTGAAGTTGCTGGATGCCTGAACACTGAGTATTATGAGAAACATCAATACCATTTCGATTGTAGGAAAAATTTTGTATGCAACACGTGTGTAAAATAGTATTTTTTGTCTCGTGCTACAATTTCCGCATTCGGCTCCTCCACATGCGTAAAACATCGCACTCGACCAAAAAAGTACTACTTTACACACTTGTTACTAAAATAACTATTAAACTAAAGTGTCTGTTACAGCCTAGGCAGATATTCGTATATTTCAGTCGGTGTTATTTTAAAGAACTAAGTTGAATTAGTTATGATAATGAGCTAGCTAGTTACCTATCTAACATAGGAAATGAACTACAGTGTTCAAAATAAATACTAACTCGGAATTGGCTATGAACAGAGAAACGTACGTCTGATCATTTTTCAGTTCAAAAGTCAAGTTGTCAAAATTGATATTGAAATGTAATTTTAAAGAGAAAAGATAATAAGGAAAAATACAGCATACTGTCATTCGCCGTTTGCTAATTTATTTCCATTTCTAAAATAAAATTCCAGAAGAAAATCTATGATATCTTTAGATAACATTTTTGACAATATCTCGTGTCATATTGACATTTAATTAAATAGTTTTAAATTGTCATACGTTTCTTTGTTCATAGCCTTCTCCGAGTTAGGATCTTTTTTTGAACATATAATTATTACAACTAATATGTACACTGGCTAGCAAAAAATCGCATATACTTTAAAAATCAAGTAGCCGAGTTTTGATCATTTTTTAGCTATGTATGTACAGGCTGTAAATCGAAAAGAGGAACATAGGCGTTTAACATGGGAAATCAGTTTTTCTTTGCGCAAACGTTACGTAATTATTTTATGTAAAAATACTTCAATTATAGTTATAACGATTTAAATTCTGCATCTAAATCATGCTAAGTAATTATTTTAGCTCTTCATAGAAATGTAAAAATTAATTATAAAATTACAGTTTTCATGAGCTTTTACTCTAGGTAATCTTGGATTTATGTCAAGAAATAAATAAATGCGTTGTTTTTGACTGTCAATTAGAACTAAAACAGTTTACTTTTTTGTGTTTTGTTAATATACTATTGAAATCTAAATTTAGTACTAATTAACAGTTAAAAAAACACGCTTTTCTTTATTTCTTGTCATAAATCCATGACTGTCTATAGACTAAAAACTCATAAAAACTGTAACTTTTTAATTAATTTTTTCGTTTATATGAAAAGCTAAAATAATAGTTTCACATGATTTAAATGCAAAATTTAAATCTCCATAACTTTTATTTTAAGCATTTTTGAATAAAATAATTAGGTAACGTTTGCGTAAAGAAAAACTGACTTCCCATGTTAAACGCCTATATTTCACTTTTTGATTTACACCCTGTATATAATTTTAAAACTGACAATGTTGTTACCACTGGTTGATCTATTGTGGATCAAGTTCTTCAATGTGTTTAATTTAGCTACTACTAAATTACAAATATATTCCAGAATAATTAAAGACCAACCAAGTATTCATTTGAATTTCTGTTAATTTTGACATCTTAATTGATACTAGTGACTCAATACAGCAAAAAATAGGAGTACACGATTTTTTGCAAGCCTGTATACATTATTATTATTATTATTATTATCATTATTATTATTATTATTATTATTATTATTGTTATTATTATTATTATTATTATTATTACTATTATTATAATCGTTTTTACTATCAACAGCCCATATTACGAATGCACTATTTTAATAGTTATTATTAAACGAGTTTTTACAATATATTGTTACGAGGTTAAACATTTCTTTTAACAAAGGAGCTCTATAAAAGTGAATTCGTAATACGGGCCATTGTATTTAAAAAGAACAAAAAATTAATTTATATATTACAATTAAAAATATTTGTGATTAGATGAAGTCGCTTCAGAAATCGGTTGCATCAGTGCAAAGAGAGAAAGGTGACCACAACCTTCAAGATGTTTTGATTAAAACTACATGATTAAAACTTCAAATTATGTTCTTTCATTATCCAGATATAATTTTTGGCTATCAGCAATACTTTTATTCACCTTCAAAGTAAGGAAGTTTCTAGGCCCTACCCTGAATTTCATGTGTTCAATATACATACGACTCCTTAGATATTTTCAAACGGAGTAGGTCATATAATTGTTTGAAAAACGAATCATAGATCCTCAATAATAAAACATATAAGGTTATTTTTAATAGTCTATTACACTGCTAACAAAGTTTTTATAGGGTTATTATTACTGCTAATGGATGTTGGTATCTATTAAGAAATAAAGTTCTCTTGCTTTTTATTGAGTGTGGAGTAATTGACAGTTAATAACATTGTGCAGTGTATTAGTGTTTAGTAAACACCTCTTACCCGAACGGAGCGCTGCTTTCTGGTTGAGCGCTGCTTTCTGGTTGAGCGCGTCTGGCTTCGAAATCCGGGTAACTCCGCCTTTGCCTTTGCGGGATATTTGTTTCTCGTGCTACACTACCTCTGCACAGGAAACGAACTATTCAACAGACGAAATTAACTTGTCGCTTTAAACCCTTTTGCAGTACAAATAGCAATTTGATATTTACGAATAGAACCAGGGATCTTCTTTTTAAATTTAATATCACATTATTAAAATAATATATTTTGAAAGGATGGAAACACTTTCGTGTTGTTAACTATTTATAATTTTTTTTATCAAACGCTCAATAGCATTTTATGTCTCAATTATAAAGAGCGAAAACACACAAAAAAATCTGATGTGGCCAGCACATTACCTTCCGTCAGTTATATGACGTATTCACGAAAATTCTACCGGCGAACTGTTACCAGTAAACCGCCTTTTATCAGGTTATAGCTACCGACATCGATATTTTCAGAACGCAACTGGTAAACAGGGTAGATCCATAAACTATGAAAAAATCTGAAAATTTAAAATAGGTTAGAAATTTGACGTAGTTAACAAACTGAGCAGAGCCGTACTTTGAACACATTTCCACTTTTACCGCGCGCGCTTCGCTTTGCATCACTACCTTTTTTCAGATTAGATTCTTCATGAAACCGGTAGATGGATCTGGTAGATATTGAACAATTTTCGAACACGGTAACATTTTACCACTCATGCTTTCGAGCACAGTCGGTAGATCACGTATCTACCGGTAGAATTTTCGTAAATGCGTATGTATTTTCTATAAAATCCATACAGAAAGTTCCTTGAAAAGATTCTAAATTTCTTGTATGTACATTACCTTTCGACAGTTGTATGTATTTTATACTAATTCCATACAGATAATTTCGAGCAAAATGATCCTAACACAAATATACTACGAATATATGTCAATTGCACTTAACACTGACATCTTTCAATCAGAACTTTCTTAATATAGTATCTGTTTCTAGCATAGCTGGCTAATTTATGAAGTTTAATTTCTTTATAATTTTATAACTCTATATCCATTTAATATGAAGTATAAAATGCAGTCAAATCGAATAGAGAATACAATGTTCTTTAATATTTATAATAACATTAAATGTGAAAAAATGATATTTAACATTGTTTTTTCAAGAAAAACTGTTAAAATCTTCAAATGAGAGCACTTCCGGTTGACCAATTATAACCAAAATCTAATCAGCTCTTCATATGGCTGCAACGAAGAGGAATACGAAAGAATTATAATTTTTGGAATTGTGGTATTAGAGTTATCGCAGACGAAAATTTTGTTACATACACACACACACACACACACGGACACACACACACACACACACACACACACACACACACACACACACACACACACACACACACACATACAGACATCATTGTAAAAATAGTAAAATCGTATTCTAGGGACCTTAAAACGTGCTTATTCATTAAAAACTCACCACCGATTTTTTTGACCAAAGACAATACCTTCCTTACCTAAAGGTGACGGAAGGTAAAAATCGATGCCCTACTGCGATTCAAACTCGGGGCATGCTAATGATCAAAATCCGTTGCGCTTACTTTGTTTTAAATAATACTCTCTACAAAATTACTTTGTTTATTTGTTCGTAAATAAACGAATACAAGAAAAAACATTTATTAATAATATATAAACAAAAACAATATGTAGCTTGCGGCGGAAGTACACCAGTTCTTTGTTACCAAAAATTATTTATACATAGAAACAAAGTGTCACTAACCTACTTAACATCTCGTCCTTGATAATAAACAAGTCTTTCATGTTTTATGACAACTCTTCCAGCGCATATTTTTATAACTTTTAATATTTGGAATATCAACCTTTTTAAATGAGTGACGCACGCGTATGAATGTGAATACTTTTCTTTGTAATTTCTTGAGGACTAATTATTATTCAAATTCTCCAATCAATGCAATGTGTAAATCTTTCAACGTGCATTCTGAATGCCTTGACTTCTCAACCAATTTATATACATTCAAAATTTGTTTGTCACAGATACTTCATTAACACTTGATATTATAATGCACAGACTAAATTACTTCCATAGTAAATTGATTAAATTAAAAATTCTAATCAATTTTTTTTCATTTCATGTAAAGCGTTATTGTCATAATTTTGACTGTCAATTGAATTATTAAATTTTTATTTGCTTGGGAGGTGGATTTATCTGTAGCTTATAAAACCGTTCTTGGCGTAGTACTTTCTTAATAAAATTTTTGTGTCTGTTATGTATGTAGACAATTACAAATTCTAATTTGAAATTATTTATATTAATTATTATTATTATTAGTAAGGGTTGTTCTAAATGTATTTTTTTCCTTTTTTGTATTTTTCTTATATTATTATGTATATGCACTCACTGATTCATTTGATTTTTTGATATTTTTTCTTGATATGTTGTAATATTATTCTATAATTGGGTGTATCCTGTTGAATAATAAATAAATAAAAAAATTAAACAACTAACTATGAGACTCTTTTCTTTCATAATTTTATATGAACTGTGAGTTTTATTTATTTCTATAATTTTACCTTGGTCTCACTTCTTCTATTTATACTTTATAAAATTCGTGAAAGAACGATTCGCATGTTTCTCGTAATCGTTATTTTAATTTTTGTTTATGTGTTTAATAGGTTATATAATAATAATATTTATTCTTAATCTTTTTATACAGAACTGTGCATAGAGAGCGTTAAATAAGTCAAGAGATAAAAGTACGAGTAAATACATATAACAAGACATTTGTTTAGTTTGTATTAGTTGGAGGGACGTAAAGTTGGTCCTGCTGGAGATAGTGAATGTTTAAAGTACTCCTCAATACTAGAAAAACATTTATCTAAAAGTTTGTATTTGAAGGAATTATAGGATGAAATTGCACTAAGTTCCTTTGGTAATGCATTGAAAAATTTTAAGCCCGAAATATTTTGACTGTTAACTGCTATGTTACTTTTAACATGTGGTATTCTAAACTGGTCTTTTGCTCTCGTGTTAAAAGCGCGGTGGTCTCTATTTAAGGTAAATTTAAGTTTGTTATTATGGACATATTTACATATTTCTAAGATATATAAACAGGGTAATGTAAGAATTTGAAATTGTTTAAACACAGCTTTACAAGATTGTCGATTATGTAGCCCTGCAATGCATCTTACTGCTCGCTTTTGAGTTATGAATACTTGTGTGGCCCAAGATGAGGTACCCCAGAGGGTTATCCCATACCGTAATCGCGATTCGGCTAGGGCAAAGTATATCGTACGAAGTTGACAGGAGTTAAGATGTGTTTTAAAGTAGCGTAGAGCATAGCACGCACGATTAACTGCTATAATAAGGTTTTCAGAATGAGGCCGCCAAATTGAAAATTCATCAACAGTTATTCCCAGAAAGACAGTTATTTGTGATTTTTCCATTAAAGTACCATTAATATAAAAGTCTAAGTTAATTAATGTATTTATATTCTGGTAGTTTCTAAAGTGAATGTATGTAGTATAACAAAGTTTTTATGTTTATAGTCAAAGTAGTAATAGTAATAAAAATTAGTCAAAAATCTATTAAATAATTATACATAAGAATAAATTTAACTATGTATTTCATTTTCTCATTACGAGTTCAGGTCTTCCACGGATTCGCCTATGAAAAAAATCTTGCAATTTTGTGCATAGCCATTTACAAAATTTACACTTCTCGTAGCATCTACCAATGTTCGGCTACGTTAGCTTCATATGACATGACAAGCCAATTTAGGGTATCTGCAACAATAATGTAAATATTTATAATCTGGTCTCTAAAATACATTTTTTTTTCTAGTTCACTTCCAAAATTCACGTTCTCGAAAATAATGAGGCATTTTTTAGCATGGAGAAATAACTTTATAGTGAGTATTGAGGATGGCTTCACATTCTTGTAATGTAAAAAATTCAATCCATGGCAACGCACACAAAAGTCATATTTAGCGACTAGGGAACCGTAAGCGTTTAGTGACATTTTAAGCTTCTGTCTTCATTTATAAAAATCTCACTCAAATTGGAGAAATTTATTAGGGCGAAATTGAATAAATAGTTGTATTACACTCGCGGTTAAAATGAATGTTTAACTCGCGGTACTAAGTCGCTCGCACGCACAAACTAATCGCTCATTAAGAGGCATATTTACCCCTGTACTAAAATATGAAGCGAAAATTCAAATAAATTCAAACAGCCAGTATGTCGCGCCATCAACACAATACAAACATACTTCCGTTATTAACACGCATTTTAAAAAATATTTTTAAAATCTATTAGTATTTTACCTTGATTTTATAGGCAGAGACGAGAAATGCCGTTTTTATATAAAATAAAAGTCAAATACTAATAGATAGAAGTATATTTGTATTGTGTTGAATTTTTTAAAATATTAATAGTTCTAGTACAGTAACAATTTATTTGAATATTCGCTTAATATTTTAGCACGGGGGTAAATATTCCTATTAAACATTCATTTGAAGACATTACGTACATTGCTGTCACGGTGACATTAGATGTCACGATCCACTAAGCACGATCCTCCGTGGATATCACATTTAAATTGTTTCTTTACATTTTTATAAACTTTGGTACATAGTTTTCGAAAAAAAAAAATCGTTGTTTGATACTTGATTGCGAAAGCTTTTGCATTCTCGAATGATTTTTTTTTCTTCTGGAATGTAAAAGTGACATTTCGCAATCTAGAATCAAAGGTGACTACTTTGACAGTATAAAAATTACATTTAAATGACAGCCGGTATAGATCTTAAAAAAAATGAGTTCTTTCCCGGCCTTTTATTAACACCATAGGCTACGGTACAATATATGAAATGTATTACATTTGACTGATTTTGGGTCCCAATATACTCGTACATATATTTTTATTCAGCTTAAACTGAACATTGTGACGAGAGATCTTTTTATATTTCATTTCATTTTATAAAATACTATGTTCGGTAAAAAATTTTACATCATTTTTTCTTTTACATCAATAAGTTACATAAATAGGAGTCTTCGTAATTTCAATCGGATTTGTCGGGTGTGATACAAAGCTTTTTTAAAGTAAGTTAGGCAAAATCGATGCGTTTAGAAGTCATTTCCATCAAAATTTTGCAATTCAATTTTGCAAGCAGGAGTAGTAGAGATTCCGCGCGAACATTTAAGACACATATAAATAGTTATCTAGTTATTTCTGTTCAATGTTGACATAACAATACGCAATATGACTAGTACGATAAAAGAAACTGCAGTTTTCAGTATACAGATTTTATAAATCCCTAGGTGTATCCGTTACAAATATTTGCTACAAAAAATATTATGGGGTAATGTTGTTATATTAACTACTTAATATATTTAAAAATATGTATATTTAATATTTGGTACTTTTTTACACTGTTTTTTCTTTTAACTACCGCTGCTTTGTTGGACACAGACACTTAGGGAGAACTATGTTTGATTAGCACAAACCCGAAACAATAATAATAACATCAACCACAAAAATAATCACTCTCCCTTTTAACAACATTCTTACTAACCTGACATCATACAACAAACATTCCTTACTTTTAACTTATTAAAGTGACTGATTTTCGGTAGCGAAATACCGCAACTGGACCACAATAATAGTTACGAAGCAATTATCCTTCGCCACACATTCCTGTCTGTGCACACTTCTTTCGCCTCGCCCACATTTATCACCTTTTCAATCACATCCATCCACTTACACACTGGACGGCCACGCAACCAAACACCGTCTATTTCACCAAGATATATATTCTTCATTCTCTCCACATGACCAAACCATCTCAACTAGCTCATTCCTACTCTCTTAATAAAACTCTTTCTAACCAAACATTCTTCATACACTAAATTATTCCTCACGCTATCCCGTCTTACATATCCACCTACACCACTTAAATAGCTCATTTTCACGGCAGTCACTCTATTTTTATGCTTTCCCGTCCATTCCCAACATTTGCTTCCATACAGCAAAGCACGCACTAGCACTCCATTGTACACACTTAAACGAGCTTCTCTAGATACGTTTACGTTTGGAGCAAACGTACCCGGAGCACCCATTACCTTACACCCCGCACTCACTCTTCTTTCAATTTCTCTATCAATTCGACCATCCCTTGACATCATGCTACCCAAACAAACTCATTCACTTGCTCCAGTTTCACTCCATCCACCAACACATTGCATACAGTCACCAATTTACTTCTTTCAAATACTAACACCTTGGATTTATCAACATTCTGCTCCAGATTCACACTTCTTCTAACTACATGTATTCTCTCTATCATTCTTCTGAGTTGCTCTTCATTTTTACCTAAAACAACTACATCATCCGCATACGCTAAGGCAGGCACAATACTTTCAACAATTTGTACACCATCCATTTCACTCAATGCTCTCCGCAACAACACATCCATATACAAGTTAAACAGCCACGGAGACATACCACAGCCCTGTTTCACATCAACATTTATACGAAACCAGTCACTCAACCTACCATCTATTCTTACTGCAGCCTCACTACCCTCACACAATGCTCGAATCGCTCCCATCCGGTTTCCATTCACGCCGTACTCCCTGAGTACATCCCACAAAGTATCTCGAAGATCACTATCATACGCCTTTTCTAAATCAAGAAAGCCACAGAACACCTTCTTGTTCTTGTAAAGTGACTTCTCAATAATCGTACGAAGAGTAAACAATTGATCGACACATCCCCTCTCAGACAAAAACCACCCTGAACGTCAGTAATTTTTGAAATTGTTAAGGTTCGCACCTTATGAATTAAAACCTTACCAAAAAGTTTCGCGACTACACTCAACAAAATTATCGTTAATAATTTTATTACTAATTATTTGTTGAGGAACTTGTATTGTTTAAATTTTATAACAGACTGCAGATATGTTCATTATTCTAAGAGATAAATATATTTCATAAAATATTTACTAAATAATACCGCAATAAGCAGCCGTCATACAGCAAAACAATGCGAAAGAGGTTATGATAATCAATATAGCATTGCAAAATTTAAGGTTGTTTCATACTTGCGTTTTTATTTTATGGGCGTACTCCCGAGTGCTTACAAATACTCTCGAATCCCGGTCATTAGCATCGCTAGCGCCACTGTTGCCTGCTCTAGAAACCAATGTCAATATTTTTCTTTGGAACTTTGAAAATTAATTATAAAAACTATGCAAAATTTTGAATTCTGGTTACTTCTATGATACGCCCGGAAGCTGAAAGAACATCTCTATAAATTTGGCGTCGATATGTAAATCGGTATAGATTTGTACAGACGTCAAACTTTCACTTACTGTAACAATAAGAAGGCATTTAACAAATAAATTTGAACATTGGCAATTTTTAAGTATTTCTGTATTTAAAAACAATAATTTATAATAAAAATAATCTTAACCAAATATCACTATTTTAATTAAATTTTCAAGTATTTCTATATTTAGAAACAATAATTTATAATGAAAATAATCTTAACCAAATATCACCTTTTTAAAGTCATAAACAAAAATCTATTTTTAATTTTTCGCGTTTCTAAAAGCTTTAATATTCGGATTGATTACATTTGTTACGTTAGCTAAGAGCTCCAATTTGATTACAAAAACATCTAAGTATTAATGATGTTATTTTGTAATATTTTTGGATAAGCAGATAGTTATAAAAATCGTTTCAGTTTCTTTCCTCACTTAGGTATTACAAGAGAAAATCAAAGTTTATTTATTACAGAATTGGTTACATGATATAAATCACACACTGCAAGCAGTATTAGAAATATTAGGGGGTATGGATGGATCCATTACTTTGAGTCAAATGTGACAATTAATAAAAGAAAACAGCATAATCTGAAAGAATAGAGTGCCTCATTTTATGTTTCAAAGAAATTTAAAACGCAAATTAAAGAGAAAAACCATCCTATTAAGATGAAAAGAGATTTTTCTCCACTGACAATGTATGTACATTTTCTGTTTTAATTATGTCAAAGAGGGCACTTGGCCCTTCCAAAATTTAAACAAGTATGGCCGTGTCTTCAACATTCCCGAAACATTAAAAACATTTGTTATTATACAAATTTAATATAAAATGATCATATATTCCAATTAAGCCATTCAGCAGGTTTCGCTCGCATCAGTGCCAGTTTTAAGTAGCCGAAATTACATTGGGTAAATTTGTCACTTATCTCCAATTTCAGCCAATCAAAGAGGCCAAAATTATTCCCTATTCTGTGTAATACTGAATGGCTTAAATGGAACAAGGTTTAGTTCATTTTAATTTTTTGCCATATATAGAACAATATTTAGGGGTTAGTTTATCGTTTATGAACTTACATATGTGTTATTTTGTTGTAAAGGATATCTAGAATACCTCTAGCTGTGACGTACTTTCCTACGAAGTCCGGGCTTGTGGCCCAAATTTTTTAGGAACGCAAAAATCTTACGAGTCCACTTCACACAATTATTTTATGCGCTTGTGGTGCCAAACTGGGTTAATGCTGCTCTGACCGCTACCTTTGTTAATTATTGATATGTTAGATATGTATAAAAAATTATATAAGTATAATAAATTTGTTTCTTGTACAATGATAAACAAGATATGGCGAAATATCTCATATGCACCTCGAATCATACAGTGCAACATTGGGGCTCTAATGCTTGAAACACATAAATAACTATTTTATTCAGTTAAGTACGCAATGATGCATAATTGTATAATATTCAAAGGTATACAACATAGAACAGGCAAAAATCTACAAAAAATAAGATTGTAAATTTTATCACTTTCGCCAAATGTCAAACTTGTTCAACCCTTCAAATGTGAGTATTTGAGTTATTCCGTGCATTCGATATTTGCGATAAACACAAACAGATAATCAAATGTCCCCACCCACTGGCGTGCAATCATGCATACTTCATCATAGGAGCATTGATATTGGATTCCATAACATGATTGCAAGATATACTTTCCTCATACAGGTGGTAGGAGTTGACATGAAATACTAGTACTTGTCGTCAAAAGAAGAAAAATCAATCGAACCTGAACCTTCAAACACCAAAAAAATAAATTTAAATTTATGTTTCCCTTCATAGGCGGGGTGCTCCCAAATTTTGAATTAACACCGGCATCCCCAAACAATTTACATTAACATTGGTGTTTTGAAATTCTTCTTTGCACATACAATATAATGTTTTATTTGTCGTGTTCACAACGTTAATTTTGTGACTTTGTTTTCAACTTTGCTTGCATAACTATTATTGGAGATCCTTTATTTGTGAAGTTGATAACTGAAGGTTCGTTTAGACGGTGACGTCGATGTTATGACATCTAAAGCCATGCCAGTTCTTGACACTCGCTGTCACGGCACTTAGCACTAGGTGTTTACATGTAGTTGAGATATGTTATGCGTTATGCTGCTTTTTATGTACCTACCTACATTATATAGATTTGATCAAGTCAATACATATATGTAATCTATACTGTATCTGGTTTAAGATTACAGTGGTGTTAAAATAGGAGCAGTTTGATCTTGTTGTTACCATTGGTAATATAATCATAAAGTTGCCATCATATCTCTTTTAAAGTGAGCATATTCTCTTTTTTGCCTCGATCTTTCTAATTCTTTCTTTATATTGAAATTTTCTTTATTATTCTCTTTTTTTAATAGTGAATATTGAAAATTCCCAATTTAAAATAACGACTTGAAAAATTTAAAAAGGCAAATTTATTTTAAAGAATCTAATATTATTAATACTGAATTGTATTCACTATTGAAAATATAGCAATTTTTTTTCGATTCCTGGTCCATAATGCTATACTTAAGAGGGTATTTTTAATGACTGGGTCATTATCAGGGATGGGCACATAAAATAAGTCACATATTATACGCCATTTTTTACGCGTGATGAAATATTTTTTACAATGACAATATTTGAAACATTTTACGTAAATAATGTATAATATTTAAAATATAATCAAACATTATATACTCTTTATGTAAAATCAAGGCAAAATACGTAAATTTGAAGTATATTCTAATATTTTTAACATATTTTAAATTTACTATTGTTTAAACCTATGCGTTGTCTCCTAAACACAAAATTGATATTTGTATACAACAAGCCACCTAGTACCTAGTGTCGTTATGAAGAACTAAAATTATACATTATTTAGGTTTTCTTACTTTACATTTTTACGCATGTAAACGTAAAAAATACTTTTTACGCGTAAATGACCACCCCTGGTCATAATGAAAAAATTAAAGAAATAGAGTAAAATGTGTTAACTATGACACAGTTATAAAAGCATCTCATGTAACAATTTTTAAGATGAAATTGAAAATAAAAATGAATTTCTATCAAATGTGTCAAACTCTAAAAAGTATGATAACGCTGTAAATGGTCAAAACATCTGCGTAACACTGGCATCTGTCATACAAATCATGTTTTACCAAAGATATTTCTTCTATATAAATAATTTTATAATTTCGGATCATTTGTTTTTGTTTACTGCTTAATAACATAAAACACAGATTCGTTGTTTTAGGGAATGTACACTTTTTGTTCATCTAAAATACTCGTAATACTTATGACAATTCACGATATATATTTGTATACGGGAAGAGTCAATTTTTCATTTATACGTTGCGTTAATGGAGATGATCGTAAGTCGGGCTCGTAATATTAAAAATTGAGTTAACAGTTAAAATTCTCATATTTAATTGTTTTTTAAATGTATAATTTTGCAAAATTTATGTCATAAATATTTGTAAGTTTCCATTCCGACACAATTTCAGTCTCATTAAGCGACCACACCCAAACCAAAATTAAAAGCTAGCAGCACCTGACACATGTAAAGAGTACAAAAGTTCAGCATTAGTCGACAAATTCTGTCATAAATGTTAAGAAAAAGGTGGTACGTACATGTGATCATATGTTAGTTGAAAATTTTTCAAATAGGTAAAGGCACGCCAATGGTGAGCTATGGATAGAGTGCTCCCAGAGGCTCACGTGAACCCTTTGTAACATTTTTCTGTAATTTGCAAGCCCCTTTTTAGGTGATGAAATCAGACGGCAGCCTATCTATTTTTGAATAAACTTAAATTTTAATATTTAATTAAAAGAGCGAGTCCTTTGCTTGAAAAAAATTATATTTTTCTGTCACTACAAATAATTCAGGCAAAGACAAAGACTAAATAATAGTGGCGATTCATCTAAAAAACTAAAGGGGTATAGACTCTCCAGTATGAAATAATTTTTTTATTGTCGTCGTACTTAAATTTTCATTTACAAAAAATCCGATATTTTCTTGTTTGTACCATAATGTCGCTCGATATTATTTTATATAATTTGTATTCCAACCATACAAACAAACATAATTGTCCACACTAGTTTAAGTGCAATTTACTTTAGTGTTCCATTGTGTCATAGTATTTAATTCATGAAAAATAGTATACCTACCTCGGAGGGAGTTTTACCACAGCCTCTCACTGTAGCACATGTCCTGTTCGAGGCTTTGCCTCTCGGTAAAATACATAAGTCCTCGGCTGTAATGAAAAATATCCCACCTCGAAATAAGAGAATAGAGATGGCTACCTAGTATGGATAATGTAGTGGGGGTAACACGTGATTTATGTACAGTTTGCGCTGGTAAAACTGCAATCCAAGATTTTTACAAATTATTATGAGCCGTCATTGCTAATTAATACCAAACTTTAAAATTGAAAAATGCTTAATGATCTTAGTGATGAAAAAATAATTAAATAAATATATCATCACGGCTTATTACCCATTGCTGGGTGTGCCAATCTGCTTTGTACACAGATATCAGTAATGATGAAATATTTACACCATTCGGACGCTTACCAGGCGTCACCTCACGGTCACTCTTTGCTGGCGTGGAGAATGCACTACAGGGATCAATTTTGTGCCATTTTTAAAATTGGAAATATTTGGCGTCGGTTGGGATAGAACCCGGTTCCCCAGATTCGCGACCTGACACTCAGGCACGCGGGCACGAGACCCCATAAAATGCATCTAAATTTTAGCATAATATGTTGTGTTGATTGTTTCAGGATCATTTTCTAACGGATGCGCTGTTCAGAGACATGGTGGACCGCATGGGCCGCGAGCTAGCGGACACAGACAATTATCTCGACCTGTCTGAAACGGCGCAGCTCCGACTGCACAAGCTGGTTAACGACGAACAGCTCTTCCCTGTAGACTACGATTTGTTCGCGGATACTAATCCCAACCCAAGTATCCGCGACCAGGAGTACCTCGAACACAGTTCGCTTTGGGGTAAGTTAAGTTACATTCATTTGCAATCAAGCAAAATAAATTACACTGCTACTCCAAAATTTCTAGAATTCCACTCTGGAATTTAATTTCTCAGCACAATTTCAAGACCTATTCATTTCTGCTGAAATTTGGAACTTAGTTACGTGATCATTGTCAAACAATTCAAATCAAATTTTAAAACGTACCTGTACTATTTATATCTAAAATTGTATACTTATTATAAAATATGTTCGTCCATCTACTCGTTGCAGGATTACTCTTAGTCTGCGATAATAAGTAATTAATAATAACTATATAGAGGTGTTAAGATTTCGTTTGCCAACATTGGGATCTCGGAAACTATACAGTAAAATATTACTCTCGCTTCTTTAAAAAAATATAATTTCCGGTAAAATTAATGTACGAACATACTATGTAAATTGCACTTGACACTGACATCTGATATTTTAGAATATCTTAACTGGGTCTGTGTACTTATTTCATAGAATTTTGGAAATGCGGATTACGCATTGTTATATAGTCTGCTGGGTTCATTTGATTGGAGTATTCTGTCAAATTTCAATAACGTTTAGGATGCATTTAAGAAATTTTATGAAATATTCTATCACATATTTGATATATGTATTCCTACAACCTGTAGAAAAAGACTCAAAAGTATCCCCCATGGTTTTTGAAAAACATTATCAAAAATATAAAATTGAAAACCAAATATCATGAACTTTTTGAAAGAACAAAGGGTAAAAAATATTACGATTATTTTAGTAGCTTGCGCTCTCAAATAAAAAAGGTATTAAAATAGCGCATAAAGAATATGTTGTGTCGTTAGAGAATAATTTAGTCAATGATCCTAGAAAACTGTAGTCCTACTTGAATAACAAAAAAACAAGCAGGTCGAATTCTCAGCCAAATGAACTTAAATACTTCAATTATCCAATTGTTGTGGTTCATTCTAATCTTACCGCAAATGCGCTCATGTTCACCCTATTTGTCTTTTTAAACTTCGTCTTCTCAGGACAATATTTTGCAATATGACCTTTCTTTTGACAGATATAACAAACAAACTTACTAATATTTGGGTTTTTTTTCTGAAATTGTTCCTGTCTTCTATTCTTTTGTGTCGCTTCTTTAATCTTTTTATATTCTTGATTTTTCTGTATTCTTTTAGTTTTCAAAGTCAGAACTGATTTGTTTTCACTATTTTTTCGACGTCTAGCATCTTCAGCCAGTAATCGTCTTTTGATGTTGGCACTTTTGAAAACATCTTCAGGGAGATTACATAATGCTGATACTACGGTATCCCAATCATCTGGCAAACCGCAAAGAATTGTCATCGCTAAATCACCATCTTCACTCGTATCGCCTACTCTTGATAAATCAGCCACAGTTTTATTAATATGTCCTAAGTAATTTTCTATTGTCTCGCAGTCATTCATCTTCAACGAATATAATTTTCTTCAAAGTTGTACTGTACGGAATTTACTATCCTTCGGAGCATACAATTTTTGTAGTTCGTCCCATACGTCTTTCGGATTTGTCAAGTTGCGTATTTGCATCTGTTGTTCATTGCAAATAGAAAGAGCGATTTTTGCATGTGTTTTTCCTTGACGAGATGTGTATTCTTTCTTCATAGCTGCAGTAGCATTCTCCGCTGGTTTGTCTTCACCAGGCTCGATTATGGACCACAAATCAGCTTCCATTAACACCAACTTCATTTGATATGACCACGAAGCATAGTTTTCGCCGTTTAATTTTTCAATCGAAATTTTATTCTCAGCCATTTTTCTTCTTCTTCAACGTCTAACTACCGTTAAAATACGTATAGACTCTTCCAATTAAACGTGTACGATTTTTCGATCCCTGAACAGAATGTTTCAATCTGTCAATGAAAATACTTTAATACTCTTAAACGCACAGATTCATGCCTGGGCCCATAATCAATGTTAAATAGTTCAATAATATACTAGGCAATGTTTAAGTTTAAATAAGAGTATATTAACACATTTAAATTATACAAAATGTATTAGACAAAATTATATTGACATTTGACACTACTGTTTTATTTTACATCTATTATCATAACTGGCTATGATCCAAAACATCCTACAAATACTCAATTGTTTAACACTACTTCCGAAATTGTTCAAGGTTTTGCTGACTATTTTTCATCTGTGTACGTCCGTAATTCATCTTTTTCCGCTACAGTAAGTCTTATCACAAGCAATTTCCTTTCTGATTTGGTATCATTAGAATCCATAACTGAATTACAAATTATTGAGTCGATTGATAAATTAAAACCATCCACTAGTCCTGTACCAGACAACTTCCCGGCATATATAATTAAAGGATGTCGTGATATATTTGTAAAATCGTTTCATATTCTCTTCAATCTATCCCTTTCTACTCACACCTTTCCTTCCTCATTAAAGACTACTTATATTACGCCAGTTCACAAAAAATTTTGAAAATATCATTTACAATAAAATATATAACACTGTACATAAACAAATATCAGATTCACAGCATGGTTTCATAAGAGGAAAATCAACTGCGACAAACTTAGCTAATTTCACAGAATACTCACTAAATGCTTTATATGACAATTTGCAAGTGGATGTTATCTACACAGATTTTGCTAAAGCGTTTGATAAAGTTGACCATCAAATTCTCATTAAGAAACTAATAAATAATTTTAATTTCTCCTTAAACTTAGCTTCACTTCTTTCCTCTTACTTGAATAATCGTAATTTATACATTTTTTACAATGGATTCACTTCACAGCCGTTTATTGCTACATCAGAAGTTCCTCAAGGATCTAATCTTGGCCCTTTGTTATTTAACCTATTTATAAACGACATAGTAGTCCAAATTAAAAACTCGAACTGCCTTCTTTATGCTGATGATATAAGATGACATGAGATTTTCATAGCATTACCACTCTTAAATCCCTTTTCAATTATTTTGTTCGAGCAACGTTAGAATATTGTTTCCTGATTTGGAATCCATTGTATCAAAATTCGATAAGAGCTATTGAAATTATACAGCGTAAATTTGCAATATACTGTTGGTATAAGGGTCATTTTGGTTCTCAAAATGATTTTCACTACAACACTGCATTGAATAGTTTTAATATGCCATTTCTGGAGAATCAGCGCACTGTGCAATCTCTCTTGTTTATTTACAAATTAATTAATAATGTTGTAATGAATTCCAATCTACTTGCATTGTCAAATTTTCATGTATCCAGGACAAACCATCCTCGCCAAAAAATATTGTTTTCCATTACAACAGCTAGGACAAATTACGAATTAAAAAGTTCCTTAAGGCATTTAATGTTCTATGCGCTAATTGTGATGATATTGACTTTTTTTATTGTTTATTATTATTTAAGAAGAAATTGATAACATATTTCTCAATGTATTAATCTATATCCTGCTTATAGTAATTTTTCTTTACACAATTTATTGTACTTATAATATGTAAATGTATTTTTTTTTGTAGTACCCCATAATTGAGAGCTTTGTTCCTGTCGGGTACTTATAAATAAATTATTTTGCATGGTTAGGAAATAACGTATCTCCGCAATTTCAGGGATTTTTCGTTACGTTTGATATATTACAAAGGTCATTTTCGGAAGTTCTACTAACATAGAAATCAATAGGTATGTGTAGTGGCGCACTCAAAAAAATATTTGAGGCTCAGCTTGAAAAGAAAAATTTTTATACCTGATTAAAAGAAATAAATTTAGGTAAAACAAAAAATCATTATTTATAACAAATAAAGTGTTGAATTATCAGAATAGTGCGTTAATAAAAATAGAACAAGTCCTTCCTTATCTAACTCGTATAGGTGACAAAAAATCAAAACTTTTTACGTTATCGGCTTATGTATCAGCCAATAACCAAATTATCATCAATTTGTCTTACAGAGGCCACCTCCATTACAAAATATTATTATCGTATATTAATAATTTTATCAGGAATGTTTGACCATTCTCGTATTCATAAAGTTGTATATTTGTTCTATACACTTACTTACTCCTACGCCTTTCTACCTTGCAGTGTAGCATATAGTAGACCCTTTTAAGTTAGAAATATGAAATATTTTATTTATATGTAGATATTATCTTAATACGACATTTATGTTGGCCGTTATCTTTGTAACTTCATACTGCAAAACATGTTTATTCATATGTTTAACATGCATGTAATCCCTTTTCGTAAGTAAGTTTCAAGTGAATAAATAACCTTAAAGCAGTCAAGTAGGCTTAAGTTCATACATAGAATAAATTAATCAGATTAAATATTCCCTTTTAACAATTAATATAAAATATTTATTATAATAGAACAGAGGTAGCGACCTATTTATAGTATACACGCGTTTATTCGTACCTCGATCCCCGATCATCCATACTTCTAGATTTACAAATGAATATTTTTTACCTTTTGCTAAGAGAAGTATTGAATTCATGCTAAAAATCGCATATCCAGATTTTAGTGAATAAGCACGTTTTAAGGTCCCTAGAATCCGATTATAACATTTTTACGATGATGTCCGTATGTGTGTGTGGATGTTCGATCCACGATTTCTCAAATACTATAAGACCTAAGACATTTTTAACTACGGATTCCTCAATCTAACAATAATGGGAAGAGTTGATTAAGTTTTGGTAACAATTGGACAACCGGAAGTAGTAGTTACAAGAAAAAATCTTCTAAATATTATTTATCGAAAATTTATTTTACTTATATTAAAGAACGTTAAATTCTTTATTCGATAAATATAAATTCATTATTATATCTTCTATAGATTTAGAGATAAGAAATGCATATAAAATAATTTGATGTAAAAATTCTCAGATGAAACTACTTCAAGGCAAGAAATTCAAATGTTTGTAATTGATACATAAATGTCACTGTCAAAAATATTTGTATGCCACTGTCAAAAATATTTGTACATCATTATGAAGATTATGAAAATAAAAAAAAGTCAACAACGCAAAAGAGTATACATAAAAAAGAATATAAAATTAAAAAAAGAATGACGAATATAAAGAAAAAGAAAAAGAAAAAGAAAAGAGAAAAAGAAAATTTCAGGATATTGGATATAAAGAAAATGTATGTATTGTACATAATTTATATTAAAATATCCCATAAATTTTGCAAATATATGTGAGAATTATTTTGCAGTGAGACATGAATATATGTATTTGTATTTAAAAATATTTTTCATTTTATACGTACAACCAGGTAAAATATCTGGCGAGAGGTTATGTGCTGGCCACATCAGATTTTTAATCTAGGAATATTTCTGTAATTTTTTCACATCTATATATGGCCTCTCGCAGAATGTTGTTGGAATGGGGTATGTGACCACAATGGAATTTTAATATATGGGTTTTAAAGTTATAAAATTAATTACTATTGATTCTAATTATAACAAAAATGAAACCTTTTTTTGGTAATAATTTAGTTGTTATTTCAGTTTTTGTGAATATATGAATATATCAAAATTAGCACTAATTATAACTGGATTGCGTATGGGGTAGCCTGTCATGTGACTAATTGAATATTGAAAAAAGTCCAGGCTCTCGACATCAATTGTGGCTCGCGTTTCAAATGTGTTGATTATTTTGAAAGTGACAATGGTTGTAAAATGCGTCTTTTGTGGTAAGATAATATGGCCCGACAACCTCAGTTTTCAAATATAAGTGAATTTTAAATCACTTACTTGTTCATCATTGTTTTTAAATATATCGAGTATATCAACAGACGAAGTATTTACATGAAACAAAAAGTTAGGTTAGATTTAATGTCACAACATGTATGTTGATTGACATTAATTGTATAACTCTTGTAATTAATCATTTTTGTGTTAGTGTATAAATGAAATAGGTACTTACATGTGCAATTAAATGTAATATTAAATTTAACAATTGTAATATGAAATGCAACATTTTTTCTGTAGGAGTATATTGATCAAAATTAATAGTATTTGTGCATTATTAATATAAGTGAAAATTGAGCAAATAAATGCATATAAAAAAAATCTGATGTGGTCAGCACATTACCTTCCGTCAGTTCTATGTATTCTGTATAAAGGTCATACAGAAAGTTCCTTGCAAAAGATTCTATTTGTTGTACATTACCTTAAGGCAGTTGTATGTATTTTATACAAATTCCATACAGAAAGTTTCTAACAAAAGATCCTATATTTCCAGTAAAATCATAACACAAACATACTGTCAACTGCACTTGACACTGACACCTTTCAATCAGAATTTTTTTAATACAGCAGCTGTTCCCAGAGTTATAGCATAGCTGGCTAATATATATGATATTTAATTTCTTTATAATTTTTTAACTCTGTATCTATTTAATATGAAGTATAAAATGCATTCAAATCGTATAGAGAATAAAATATTCTTTAATATTTATAATAACATTAAATGTAAAAAAATTATACTTAACATCATTTTTTCAAGAAAAACTGTTAAAATGCTCAAATGAGGGTACCTCTGGATTAGAAAATTTTGTCACACACAGACACACATTCACACACACACACACTAGAGGTGGGCGCGGGCCGTGATTTTGTCGGGTCACGATGGGTCACGACGTGACCAGCGTGATCGTGAATGCAATTTAAATTTTGCGTCGTGATTGGACGTGAGCGTGAAGCACCAAAAAATTATCGTGCATGATCAGGCGTGATTGAAATTTAATCGGGCGTGAGTACAAGTTTTCTTCTATTTTTATTTTAAAAAATGTCAATTTTCATCTTTTACTTTACATCCTTGTTATTATTATTCTGTCCAAATATGTCATCAACAGTATTTTTTGCATAAAACTAGTGTTATTGTTGTACCCAAAATTGTATACACAGTTGCTCCGATTTCACTAAAGATATACAAATCTTTAAGCTCGTTTGACACGATCATTATTTTGTTAACAAATTTGTTACCAAATTTATAACGATATTTGTGATGGAATAGAACAACCTATTTGTCCATAAACATTCGTTTCCAATGAAACCAATCTGTTACCTAACTTATAACCAATTTGTTAACAAATTTGATAACAACTTATGACTGTGTTAAACATGCTTAAATGTACATAGAAACAATTACGTGACACGAACGTGACCCGCCAGGCGTGATCGGGCGTGAGTGCCAAAATAAAAGCGTGAGCGTGAGTGATCGTGAATCTAACATAAAGAGTCGTGCGTGATTGGTCGTGATTACATTTTTAGTTCCGTGAGCGTGCGTGATCGTGAACAAAACGTTACTCACGCGCCCACCTCTAACACACACACACACACACACACACACACACACACACACACACACACACACACACACACACACACATACATACATACATACATACATACATACATACATACATACATACATACACGTACACGCACACGCACATACTCACACACACACACACGTACAGACATCATCGTAAAAATAGTAAAATCGTATACTAGGGACCCTGAAACGTGCTTATTCATCAAAAACTCACCACCGAATTTTTTGACCAAAGACAATACCTTCCTTACCTCAAGGTGACGGAAGGTAAAAACATTAGGTACTACTTGAATGATTTTAATTATAAATACTGTTAATTAACATTAAAAGTAACACTATTACCATTTCAGTAAATTTTTTGCATTAAGAAAAATAAAAGTTAACTAAACTATCACAATGTTTATCAAAATTTACGTTTTCACCTTCATCTTTAAAAATATGCAAACGTTTATATTTCGATTAGTCTAAACTTACCGCCGCAAGTAGACCAATAGCCTGGATTTTTTCCAATGTGGTCACAAGAATTTAACATGGGATTCGAAATCCAGTTATGTATAGGGATCAGTGAAAATTAGTCACATGGCTGATGAAAATACTAATAGTATATTGGAAAAATAAACCACGGTTTAATCAATAATATAAAAATAATAAATAATGTAAAAATAATAAACTAATGCTTTGGTCTTGATCATCCGTCACGTAAACTGTCAATTTAAAGATATTACTTTAACTGATAGTATTTCTTCTAATAATATTTCTTCTTTTAGTAAAGTGAAAACGAAAATGCCTATTCTCAGATTACCTCATACTTCTTGTTCATTCGGAGGTAATGCCCATGATAAGTTTATTTCGCGTACTACTATTGCTAGTTTTCTTATCTCTATAATTGTCATACAAATTACATACTACAACATGATTTTAACCTAATTTCTAAAATCTAACATCACAACCGTCAACTTCACGCGGTAGCTGTGGTCATGTAAAAGTAACCAAAATTTTCATGAACCCCATTCGAATTTGTTACTGGTTACTGAAATATCTAATCGCAGTTAGCGTGGTTCCTTTTTCGAATATACCGTAAGAAAAGTAAATACAGATGTGGCACGAAAATAACAACAATTATGGTTTTCATTTAAATATTTTTTGCTAAATTCAATAACAAATGAAAACCAAAATACCACATATTGCAAATTAATATAACTCAAGGAGTATGGATAGTAAACTATATTATTTTTTATACCTAATTGAATACATAATTTTACTTGAAATTTTGATTTGTATGTGAAGAATTAAAATTAAAATAATGAAATGAAATGAACCATCGATTTCGTAAATTGACAGTGTATAAGATTTACTGACTATACGTATACAAGATTTTAAGTGTTATGTCTGTGTAACAAAATTAGAGTTAATTACTTTTTACTTGGACGCCCATGATATGAAATTTATAATTACATTTTTATTCAGACGATATAAATTTATTAAACTCTCAAATTAATTTAGCACATTCATGCTGTCGGGCTAAATCTGTTCACAGCTCATGATTACCAAAAGCATTTTAATTAAATGCTCGATATATTGCAATTTATCGACTGACAATATAAGCAACTGTAACCGCAAAACACTGACTTCAATCACCACAACAGGCGATATATTGTACTTTATGTAATACAACCTCCTGTCAGTAACAGATATGTACAACATAATGTCCCAAATTAAGTGGGTTATCATTCGGATTTCAGAAACTATAGGAGGAACGAGGTCGGTTAAATAAGCAATATTTTGGAGTTTTGATTTATAATTTAGATTCCGCTGAGAAAAATTTATAATTACGAACAGCTTGAATGTTATTAAAAAAATCGCATTTTTAAAAAATCTGAATTAACTCCATAATTATCAGACATAAAAAATGTTACATGATTTGAAGAGGCAAACTTCTTTGGTGAATAATTCAACTGAAGAAATTTAAAAATCGTGTTGAGGTTGTGAGGGGCCAAAGCGGTGAGCGGGCATGATTACAGATACAAGAATCAGGAGTAATGAAAAATACTACTGTTGCTATTTCTATTCTCTGTACATCACTTGTCAATAATAATTAATACAAAAAACATTATAACATCAATATACACAATATAAGATCATAGAATGCATCAATGACTTGTCAGTGTCAGAGTGTCAGTGCCATTACAAAGTGTCAGTGTCATAACAAGTTGAACTGTTAACAATATTTTGATTTAGAAAGTAAGCATTAGTTAAGCTCTAATCAATCTTTAAATGATAACATTGTTATTATAGTATGCAATTAAAATTTGTATTTTCTTTTTGTTATAACTGACTTAAATAATGATTAATAATTTCAATTTTTTAACATAAATCCTACAATTTTACTTGTAATAATCCTCATAATAATCACTGGATGCAGGCAAATATGAAAAAAATATTTGATGAAAGCAATAATTCTGTATAGGTAAAGTAACGGTATCCTTTCAACCGGATTTTTAATAAAGTCCAAAATATCATGATGTTAAATTGTCTGAAGCATATATCCATAAGTGGGAGTTCTTTTTATAGAAATACTAGTGAATAAGAGAAGACGTGGGGGTACATCATTTTAGTAGTGCTACGTGAATACCCTCTGTCAACGCTAACAATTTTCGATGCGCATTATTCTATTATTGTTTTGTAAAAGTTAGAATTGAGCGATATCAGCTCTTCTTTTTGCCTTTCATACTTTTATTTATTCTTTTTCTATACAAGCAATGGATATGAAAATGTTAAAATAAAACTGTGCTTCATCTAGCATTAGTTCCTCGTTATATGAGATTTTTTTGTACATTTTTGAAAAATTGTTCGTCGTATTGTACTGGGCCTTGATTATATAATTTTTAATTCTACTAGATTTGAAATTCTAGTGGAATTGAGATTTCCTTCACTCTTTCTCAGAGTTGATATCAAAATATACTGGTGTGGAGAAATAAAATTCGAGTTCTTGATTTCCTATCATTTATGCTGGGTATTTCTTTCTTTATACCCCTTTCACACTGAACTTAAAGATCTTAGATCTTTAAGATTAGTTGACAATCACACTAGATATCACCGAACAAAAACAAACTAGATATTTAAATCATTAGTCTTGCCATGATGCCATGGATACTGTGTCAGTTTTGAATATAAAATTTGGTATACTCGCACTCAAATGAGTATGAAATAATGCTCAACTTTGTCCCTTTTGCGCACTCTGTCCCTTGCCCTGCAGTGTTGTCGCTTCTTCATAACTTAGCATTTTCAACATTGCCCATATAAATTGGCAACATTGTAGAAATTTCCAGTTCATACTTATTTCACGGCAAGTAAAATAAAAATTATAGCTTTAAAAAATTGTGAGATAAATTGTAGAAAATGGGCCTTGCTGGCTACAACCATTAGTTAATTCTGCAACTACTAAGTAAAAGGTCTATATTTCTTCTAAACAAGTAGGGGATTTTGCAAGAAAAATCAGCGTTATATTCATCGTCTCAAAGAAGACCTCGTAGTCGGAGAAGGAAATGGCAATGCATATGTTTTTTATATTTTACATGTGTACACTTATTTTATACTACATAAATTAGAGTCGAATAAATAAATTAAAATAAATAATCTTCAATATTATAACAGTTATAGTTAGCAGCTTTATGTTGCCAGCGAGTACCACGAGCACGAGACTGCACTATAAGACGCCAATTTCTGACTTACATAAGAAAAAAGTAACACTGGCTAGGTTTCACAAAAAAAATTAAACTATTTAATGCAATTTCGGGGTTGCTGCCATCATCAGAAGAATTACATGAATAAATTTTAAAATTCAAAATTGAGGAATGAAACTTGTATTTTTCTTTGCAAAATGTTTTATTATCACAAAATATACTTTTCGGCTATTCTACAGCCATCATTAGTTGTACAGTAATGTTAAAATTAAAAACAGCCTGTATTTATACAAAACAAACGTTATTCCTGAGATTATCGGTTTATTTCACTATTTTCAGTTGTTAAATTGAATGCCCGTTGGTAAGTTTAAATTCCCAATTCATAATTAAATCAAGTTGCTAATATTTAACAACTATACTGCATCTGGTATAAGATTGCAGTGGTGGACGTAGCTTGACGCAATACTTACATAATATTGAGACAGTTTAAAACTCTCTCGCGTATGCACCAATCACAAGCCTTGAAATGACCCTATACCATGCTATAATGCATTCTTAAACCAGATACAGTATAGTCGTTAGGTCGAGTTATAAATCTAGCAACCGCATTTCTCCAGTTCTTAGTATTGAACAATCGTTGGTAAATGGTATTTTTTTGATAAGTCTGTGTTAGGAAATAAACTTTTATTGGACATAGAGGGTCGACAGCAAAGGTAAACTATTTATAAACTAATATATACCTACGTGGCCAATAATTTTATATATATATATATATATATATATATATATATATATATATATATATATATATATATATATATATATATATATATATGGATGTATTTACAATTGGGTTTCACAAATTTACTTTATAAGTAAATTAAACAGGCCATAAGAACTCAACTTGACACTTTATGAGATTTTTTCTCAAGGTGTTTACAGGGATTATCACACTTATGCACGTATCTGCAACTTTTCACACATTATCAGCAACTTTTTGCATTTCGTGTAACTTTTAAGGTGTGAAAACGAGAAGAATTTTATGAAAGTTTTTTATATCTTTTTTGAAATCTAGTTGCAGTCTAATACTCTTGAAAAGTTGCCCGTAACCGGGAAGTTGCAGATAATGTGTGAGAGCTTGCATATACGTAGATACGTGTGTGATATTCCATATCCACGCTTACTGTTATCAACAAAAAAATGAGCACAAATTGCGGAGAATATACTATAGTCCGTTCGCCGTAACGAGAGAAATTGGAACTAATCCGGGATTTGAACCAAGTCATGTTTATTGGTCGTGAATGACTTGGTTCGGATCTCGGGTTAGTTCTAATTTCTCTCGTTTCGGTGAACAAACTATATATTCTTTTCACATATCTTGAGAAAGTCTCAGGCGCATCCATTGGTCAGAAATCCAAGTCAATACATCTTATACACAGTGATATCGTAAATTTTTTACTATTGTAACTTTATTTAAAGGCATATTTAATCATTTTACATAAGTACGTTTGTTATTTTATACATTCATTATTCTTTTGTTCTTGATAAGACATTGATGAGTACACTGTTACACTTCGATTAATTTCGACGTTCACGACTCCTTAACATTTTCAGAACGAATGCCTGTAAAGCATACAAGTTTTTCATTTTCGATGTTTTTTTAACCCTGTGTTATCCGCACTCTTATTTAGAACACCGTTACCACAGTTTTTTCTTATTATAAATAAAAATACTATACAAAAAATAGGTTAGAATAGTCAGTTAAGAACTTCTTATACTATATATAATTAAATTTTGTTAAAAACCAAAACGTAATTCACAAGAATTATAAATATAAACTCTATTCCACATAAAATAAATTTTCTCTATAATAAACAATAATTATTAATATATTTTTATTCAGAATATGGTACACAATTTATACAAATAGACAGAATATTTGGAACATATATAAGAAGTGTTTTTTTGGAATTAAATAAATAGGCCATATGTTCCTCATATGTCGATTTATTACATAGAACGTTTCGGACAAAATTTATATTTACCAAGTACAAATATTTATAACAATATAAATGATTGTGAACTACAGTGTTACAAAATCACTGCTCGCCCAAAATTTTGTCAAGAATTAATGCAGAATATACAACATGTTAACTTGTAACTTGCAAGTTGAGCACTAATTCAAGTATAAAAAACATGAAAAAATTGCGCATGGCATGGTAGGGGGAAAGTGAAGAAAGAAAAGAAGGGGCAATACCAATAAAAATTATAAATTTAAATTATTAGTATATTATACATTGTTATTAAAATCTGTTTTGAAATTAAAGGAATTATGTTTGTTGAAGTGATATGGCATGTTTCATATAATAATCTAGGATATTTGTATTTGACATTTTCTAATAATTTAACAATTTCGAAATTTGGTAGATGACCAGTTTGGTATGCTTGTCCATCATTTATATTTTAAAATATTTGTAGGTACTTGTTAAGTCGAAATTTATTGTTTTTTATTTATGTACTTTTTTTATAACATTGTGTTTTTTTCCTTGCACATTGTATAGCCGAGGATGAACAAATTTTTTTCCGAAGCATCCTACGTAATAATAAATCGGCATATGACTGATGTCATGAACATATAAGGAACCTATGGCCTATTTATTTAACTCCAACTTCAATTCCCATTTCAACTAAGACTTTTTAGGATCCATTATTGTTTCACAAATGTAAATAATAATTATTGACGATGGAATAAAAATAATTAGCAGTTTATTTACCATAAATCAAAAAACACTTATTTTTCTATATAAAAATCTAAATATTGGTTACTCGCATGTAGAGCACTTTTCTCATTAATTGAATGGCTCGTCAATTAAATACGAATTGATCTGATCAGGGCCTCGATTTTGTAACTTTTAATTCTGTTTGATTTCATATTCTGTCGGAATTAGGGTTTTCCACAAAGAATTCTTCTGCTCCAGACCAATATAATTTGAAATCTGACAGAATTGAGATTTCCCCAATTCTTTCTCCAGACAGAATTTAAAATTACAAAATTTAGCCCTAGGTAAGGTAGAATTACAAAACAAACATTATATATTTTCAACATGCTGTATCCAGATATCATGAACGGACAAGCATGTCTAAGTAACTATATATTAATAATATCAAGAGAACCATTAAAGCGAGTGCTGCGCTTACTCCGCGGATAACGCAGGATTAACCTTCCAGAAGGCACGCTTTTTAGAATTAAATAAGCGGGCGCGCCGTGGCATTTACACCGCATTTGGGATTTTGCATGTATTGTCTCTAAAGTTGAGAACTAGTTATTTGTATACCTAGGCACTAAAGTATAATTTTTATTACGAATATGGAATTTATTCTACGAGGCGATATGACTAATAAAAAAAATACTTTAGTCCTGAGGTAAATATTATATTTTTTTCGAAATCATTAAATTATTAATTAAAAATATAAATAAAAAGCAATATGTTATGTATTTGTAAGATGGCTAGCTGTTGCGATGGAGATAGCTGTGGCAACAAAATACTGTTAAATTGTTACATCCTATTTTGTCATTATTCTTATTCCTTATACGCACCTGCCCATCATCTTAAATCTGGAGTTCCCTCGTTTAATTATTACATTTACTCTATCTGTTCTTCCTGTATTGTATATGCAATATGGCGGAACTTAGTAGAGAACTTATTTTCGCTGAGTTGAACAAATTAAAAAAACAAGAATTAATGGAAATAATTCTAAATAAAGAAGTGTCTGTGAATTCAGTGTTAGTTCCAGAAATAAAGAACTATATAAATCATGTGATATTTTCAAACAAAAGTGAAAACATAGGTGTTGAAAAATCTGAAGCAACTTCTGTGTGTGAAAACGAAGTGTGCAAAGTGAAACTTTCATTGCTAAATGATCAAATAAAATTAATGGAAAAATTGATATGTAGTTATGAAAAGCGTCTCAATGACAAAGAACTCATAATTACTTTCCTCAAAAATCCGCAACGTCAAACGCAGAACACAATCATACCACAAAATAAAACTTCTACTGACACCTACCAAAGTAATAAGAAACCAATTGATTCTAAGAATAATAAGAAAGTGCTGGTTAATTCGCAGCAAGCGACATACGCTTCAACTTTAGAAAAACAAGTATCAACAAATAACTTGTCAAATATACAAACAAAGGGAATAACTGCCGAAGCTAGCGAGAATAAAGAGGAAGAATGGCAGCAAGTACAACCAAATCAAAGGAGAAACCGCAACCGAAACCGAAATATAATTTACGGTAATTCAGTGGACAACCTGAGTAGGTAAACAAGAGGGGTTCTGGCTCACTGGATGGCATGTGTCCATCGACATCTACCATGGGGGTTAATTTAGTAGCTATGTGGTAGTTCTTCAGCAACTTTTTGTGTGTTGAGGGGTAGTTCTTTGGCAACCCTTATGTGTTTTGAAGGCTGAGGGGGTGTGTGGCTTTGTAATTGTTATTAACGAAGAGATACAAGAACAACACCCCCCAAGCGAGGACAGGATGTTTGTTTTACTGCAGTACGTGTGTATCCGGTGATAGTGTTTTTTTATCAGCAAGGACAGGATGTTTTGTTGCGTTTAATTGGCTTTACAGCGGATGTGGTGTGATATTGTTATCTGCACGTGTGTCCGGTGATAATATTTTTATCAAAAAATAACAGGATGTTTATTACTGTAGCGTTGGTGATAATTTTTTTCCAAGAATTTTTACAGGATATGGTGTGATACTGTATCTGCACGTGTTTCCTGTGATAATGTTTTGTCAACAAAAACAGGATGTTTGCTGATATGAATTGTCGGTGATAAATTTATTCCAAGAATTTTTACAGGATATGGTGTGATACTGTATCTGCACGTGTTTCCTGTGATAATGTTTTGTCAACAAAAACAGGATGTTTACTGATATGAATTGTCGGTGATAATTTTTTTCCAAGAATTTAAAGAGGATGTGGTGTGATACTGTATTTGCACGTGTTTCCTGTGATAATGTTTTATCAACAAGGACAGGATGTTTGCTGATATGTATTGTCGGTGATAAATTTATTCCAAGAATTTTTACAGGATATGGTGTGATACTGTATCTGCACGTGTTTCCTGTGATAATGTTTTATCAACAAGGACAGGATGTTTGCTGATATGGATTGTTGGTGATAAATTTATTCCAAGAATTTTTACAGGATATGGTGTGATACTGTATCTGCACGTGTTTCCTGTGATAATGTTTTGTCAACAAAAACAGGATGTTTGCTGATATGAATTGTCGGTGATAATTTTTTTCCAAGAATTTAAAGAGGATGTGGTGTGATACTGTATTTGCACGTGTTTCCTGTGATAATGTTTTATCAACAAGGACAGGATGTTTGCTGATATGAATTGTCGGTGATAAATTTATTTCTAGAATTTTTACAGGATATGGTGTGATACTGTATCTGCAGGTGTTTCCTGTGATAATGTTTTGTCAACAAAAACAGGATGTTTGCTGATATGAATTGTTGGTGATAAATTTATTTCAAGAATTTTTACAGGATATGATGTGATACTGTATCTGCACGTGTTTCCTGCGATAATGTTTTGTCAACAAAAACAGGATGTTTGCTGATATGAATTGTCGGTGATAATTTTTTTTCAAGAATTTAAAGAGGATGTGGTGTGATACAGTATTTGCACGTGTTTCCTGTGATAATGTTTTATCAACAAGGACAGGATGTTTGCTGTATAAACAAGACCAATAAGAGAGAGGGATGTTGCTTTTTAATTGGTTTGGGTGTTGGTGGTGGTGGTGGTGACTGTGTGTTGTTAACGTTGATAAATTGGGTTGGTGGGGGCGGGGGCGGGGGCGGGGGAGGGGGAGGGTCGGGGCTTGGACTGGGGTGTGGGGAACAAAGTTACCACCACCAACATTTTATTTAAAAAATAATTGTGTGGGGGTATAAGTATAAAATAACATAATTTTTTGTAAAAATAATTATTATAATGGCATTGTCAGAGATGTTTAAACATTCAGTTGTTTTTGAATCATGTTTATTTGTAAAACCGCTCTACGTTTCTGTTAGAGGTTTTACAATTTATAATTTAAAACCAACTAAACCATATAAAGTGTATATGGTAGAAGAGTGTGAATTAACCCATCGTATTAAATTAGAAGTGTATTATAATCAGTGGCACGGTTTAAAAACTATTGAAGTTGAAGTTTTTAATTGGTATATGTGTGAAGAATTAAATATTAAAAAGTTAATTGACTTAATTAATCAAGGCATATTATATTTTCAAATTTTTAAAAAAATAATAAGAAGAAACGAAGAACATTATTATTATCAATTTATTAAAAAAGAAGAATAATAAAAAAATATAAAGTAAAAAAGTTTATGAAGTGCATATAAGTTAAATGGAAATTAAAAAAACCTTTAATAATATTTCATTATACTGTGAAGAAAGAGTTACCGTAGTTACTCCAGAAATTGTTGAAGACTGCATATATCCACCAACATTGTTGAAACAAGCTGCTTATGTGTTACAAAAACATATAAAAATTTCAACGTTTTTATTGTTACCAAAAGTACTACAGAAAGAAATAATATCAGAAGCAAAGAAAAGTGAAAATATATTTTTATTAAATGAAATAAGTAATTGTGACATTTGTGGTGTTGGTGAAAAACAAAATAAATGTAAAGAAAACATTGTTTAAAATGGCTTCTTCAATTGAAAGTGTTTGTAAATTAAGTGATGAAATTGTTAAGCACATACAAAATGCTTATTTGCTAATAAAAACTAGTAATGAAGCAGAAACATGGTGTAAACATTTAAATAAAACAATTTTAACTATACATAATTGTATTAAAAATAAAAATATAAATAAAAAATTAGAAAATTTGCATAAATTGGAAGCAAATTTGTCAATATTAAAAGTTTATCGTGAAAAGTTAAAAAGTAAAAAAATAGTAAGTGGAGCTGGTTTTACGAAAGGAAAAAAACACTTACTGTGGCAAGATATAAATTCAGTGTTTAACAATCGTATTAAAACAGGTGTTATAATAAACAAGGCAGGTTTTAAGGAACCTAAACAGTTTTTTGATAAAGCATATATTATTTTTAAAAATAAAATAAATAAAACACTGAAAATAAGTTTATTAAAAGTGAATGTAATATTAAGCTGTGAATTTATATTACCACACTTAAATAAACGTGAAATTAAAACATTTAATACAAAAAATGAATTAATAGATCAAGCAACAAATATAAAAAAATGGTACGAAGAAAATGTTGTACAAAAAGTTTTAAGAAAACTCGAAGAATTCCAAGAACGTGATTCTGGTTGGGCGTTATTGGAGATATTACATTTAAAAGTTAATATTAATACTTACACGCCTTTAACAATTAGTGGTTATAATATTTTACCAAAAAACATAAAAAATAAACATGCAATTGTTAATATAAAAAATAATGATGAATATTGTTTTTTATGGGCTATTGTATCTGCATTATATCCAACAAATTATAATAGTGATCGAAGTTCATCTTATCCACACTTCTCCAAAGTTTTAAAATATAGTGGTTTATCATTTCCTATTAAGTTAAAAGATATTTCAAAGTTTGAAGAAATGAATAATTTAAATATAAATGTATATACATTAGAAAAAAATGGTATTGGTAAAATAAAAAATTTTGAGGTAGTTCCTGTATTATTAACTAAAAAATATTATGAAAAAACAATACACTTATTAATGATGTCTGCTGATAACAAAACTGATGATGATAATCTTTTGGAAAATAATAATTATTTTGAAAACCAAATTAATTTTATAAAATCAACAAAAAAATATCACTTTATGTGGATTAAAAATTTATCAAGGTTACTAACAAGTCAATTAACAAAAAGAAAAACAAAAATATTTTTATGTGACAAATGTTTAAACCATTTTACAACTGAAGCAGCACTTAATAATCATAAAGTTTACTGCAACAATATGAATAAGTGTAGAATAGTTTTACCTAAAACTGAACAAAACATATTAAAATTTAAAAATTTTAAAAATCAAGAATTAGTACCGTTTGTAATATATGCTGACATTGAATCAATTTTAGAAAAAGCTAATGGTACTATGGGGGGTAATACGGAAATAAAACAAAAACATATACCTTTTAGTATAGCTTTTTATATAAAATGTTCATATGATGATAATTTATCAGAATTTAAGTTATTTAGAGGTAAAAATTGTATTGACTGGTTTACAGAACAATTAAAAATAATAGCAAAAAAAGTAAATAGTATTATGAAAAATATAAAACCAATAAATTTAAGTGAAAAAGATAAATTAAACTTTTTAAAAGCAAAAGTGTGTTGGATATGTAATCAGAATTTTAATGATAATGATTTAAAAGTACAGGATCATTGTCACTTAACAGGGGAATATAGAGGAGCTGCACATTCATATTGCAATTTAAATTATAAAAATACATATTTTATTCCAGTAGTATTTCACAATTTATCTTCATATGATGCACATTTTATAATAAAAAACATAGTAGAAAATATTGAAGGTGCTACAAAATTATTACCAATAAATAAAGAAAAATATATATCTTTTACTAAATATGTGAAAAATACTAAAATTCAATTTAGATTTATTGATTCATATCGTTTTATGGCATCTAGTTTAGATAAATTATCATCATATTTAAAAAATTCTGAAAAAGTTATTACAAAAAAACATTGTTTGTCAGAAAATGAATTTAATTTATTAATACGAAAGGGTATATTTCCATATGAATATATAGACTCATGGGAAAAACTTGAAGAAAAAGAACTACCTAAAAAAACATATTTTTATAGTACTATTAAAAATGAATGTGTTAGTGAAGATGATTATGAATTTGCTAAAAAAATATGGCATATATTTCAAATTAAAACATTGGGTGAATATGCAGACCTTTATTTAAAAACTGATGTTTTATTGCTAAGTGATGTATGTGAAAATTTTCGACAAAATTGTTTAAAAACTTATAAACTTGATGCTTTTCATTATTATACGGCTCCAGGCTTATCGTTTGATGCCATGTTGAAATATACTAAAGTAGAATTAGAATTATTAACTGATATAGATATGGTTATGTTTATTGAAAAAGGAATTCGAGGAGGATTAAGTCAATGTTCAAATAGATATGGTAAAGCTAATAATAAATATATGAAAGAAAAATATAATTCAAATGAACAAGATTCATATTTAATGTATTTTGATGTTAATAATTTGTATGGTGCAGCTATGAGCTTATATTTACCTTTAAAAAATTTTGAATGGGTAGATTCACAAAATATTTTAAATATCGATATAATGAGCATTAGTAATAATTCTAATATTGGATATATATTAGAAGTAGATTTAGAATATCCTATAGAACTGCATGATGAACATAAAGATTTACCATTTTGTCCTGAACAATTTACACCACCAATTTCAAAGCAATCCAAATTAATTGCAAACTTATATAATAAAAAAAATTATGTTATTCACTATATAAATTTACAACAGTGTTTAAAACATGGTTTAAAATTAACATGTATACATAGAATTTTAAAATTTGTACAAAGTCCTTGGTTAAAAATATATATTGATTTAAATACAAAATTACGTCAAAATTCTAACAATGAATTTGAAAAAAATTTTTACAAATTATTAAATAATGCCATATTTGGTAAAACAATGGAAAATGTTCGAAAATATAAAATAGTAAAATTAGTAAGTATGTGGGAAGGAAGATATGGAGCAAAAGCATATATATCCGAACCAAATTTTCATAGCTGTACTATTCTTGATGAAAATGTAGTGCTTATAGAAATGAATAATAAATATGTTTATTTTAATAAACCTATTTATGTTGGGTTTTCAATTTTAGATCTTTCAAAAACTTATATTTATGAATTTCATTATGAATTTATTAAAAAAAATTTTATTAATAAAGCAAAATTATTATATACTGATACCGATAGTTTAATATATAATTTTTATGATATAGATATTTATAAAATAATGCAAGCAAACCTTAATAAATTTGATACATCAGATTATGAAGAAAATAATATTTATGAAATTCCGCAAGTAAATAAAAAAGTAATAGGTTTAATGAAAGATGAAAATAATGGAAAAATTATGTCAGAATTTATTGGTTTGCGTGCAAAAATGTATAGTTATAAAGTTTTTAAAAATTCGTATACTAATGAAGATGTAAATAAAAAAGCAAAAGGAATTACACATAGTACTTTAAAATCTATACAATTTAGTGATTATTATGATTGTTTATTTAAAAATACTTTGTTAACTAAATATCAGTATACGTTTTTATCTAAAAAACATGAAATATATACAGTTAAACAAAAAAAATTGGCACTTAGTCCAAATGATGATAAACGTATTGTAAATTATATATATACTGATACATTACCTTGGGGGTATAAGCATAATAATATGTAATAAAATATACTTTTATTTTATAAAAAATTGTACATAATGTTTATATATATTAAAAATATTTGTAATATGGCTGATTTTGTTTATAAAAAAATTGTACATAAAGTATAAGTATATATTTTTAAAAAATAGATAAGTATAATATAATATTTTAATAAAAACAAATTTTTAAAACATATGTAATATATATATTTTAATAAAGAATGTTTATATATATTAAAAATATTTGTAATATGGCTGATTTTGTTTATAAAAAAATTGTACATAAAGTATAAGTATATATTTTTAAAAAATAGATAAGTATAATATAATATTTTAATAAAAACAAATTTTTAAAACATATGTAATATATATATTTTAATAAAGAAACTAAAACTAATTTCTATACAGCATTATTCTGTGTTCTAAGCCTTGTTGCAAGTTTGATTGCACATTGCAATCAGGGCACACTTCTCTTGGGAAAACTATTCCAATATTATAACCGCAATAGCTGCATGCAAAACAGTCTCCTTCTACAACTAAATAAATATTTAAGTTTATATATATAAATAACAATTAATATTACTTACAATTTGAAACTGTTGCATGCAATCTCATTGCAATCCAATACGAATATATGTACCTTCCGTGGTTTATAAAACATGGGGGGCATACCCACATAACACTAACACCGTTGTATGCATCCCCCATGTTTAAGTCGTTTCTAATAAAGTATGCCTTATATCCACTATTAATTATACAGAAAGTGGTGTGCCCTGATGGATTTAAAAACACACCACTCAATTCCACGTGTCCATTTTCCTCATTAAAATTGTCTGAATTATATCCATTGTCCTCTTCCCCATCAGGTTGAAATATATTTTGGTTTTGGTTATTATTTGTTATAATATTGTGAATGTTCAGCATATTTATATTTATAAAATTGACACCCTCCTCAACATTGTTAACATTATTACCCTCCACAACACCGTTAACATTATTAACATTAATAACTTCATCTTCAATTTCACTTTCACTTTCACTTTCAGTATCAGTAGTATTATCTTCGTCTTCGTCGCTACTTATTATAATTATATTTTGTTGTTCATCTTCCTCATTTTCACTAATTTCTATTATAATATTTTCATTGACATTAGCCATTATGAAATAATATAAATATTATTTTTTGCTCTTGTATATATACAAAAATAAACAGTGGTAGGAGAAACAGATAAAAATAAAAACTGATATAATATTTATAATAAACATCCCTTTTTGATTAAAAATAATATCATTAAACGGATGTGATAACTTTATCATAGACTTCCTTTAATTAAAAAATTATCATTAAACGGATGTGATAATTTTATTTTAAACTTCCTTTGATTAAAAATTATTATCAATTGGATGTGATACCTTTATCACAAACTTCCTTTGATTATAAATTAATATTAAATGAATGTGATAATTTAATTATAAACTTCCTTTGATTAAAAAAATATCATTGACGGATGTGATAATTTTATTTTAAACTTCCTTTGATTAAAAATTACATGTGTAATACAGATATCATAAACTTTTTTAATTATTGGGTGTATAAGGAGTAGGAGTATAATGAAAATAAATAAAAAAAAAATATTTTAAAGATATTTTTATTTAAAAATAATATAAATACAAATACATTTGTTCATAATATAAAATATTTTTATTATAATTAAATATAATTATTATGTGTGTTGATTTTTAATTATTGAAATAAATCCAAATTTAAATTGAAACCAAAAAATAAAACCACATATTATTACACCAACTATAATAAAATAAAAATAAAACCATATATCCAGTTTTTTATTAGCTTTATTTATATTATTATTTTTATTTTCCATTGATAACGTTATAGAATATGCAAATGTAAACAGCAAATGTTTGTTAATATTAAATATGTAATTGATTTTATATACATATATATAAAATAGTATATATGGGGACGGTTGGGCGTGGGAACTTTTTTAAGACCGTGGGAATTTTTTTATCAGCGCGGCATCCTTTGATGTTGCCAACTTCCAGACAGGTTGTAATTACAGGTGTGTAGTTGACCTTGAACTTTTATATTATTTTAATTGCACATGTGTTTGTAATTTATTTTTATATATTATAATAAAATGTTATTTTAGATAATAAATTTTTTAATTGTTGAAAAATATTTACATTAGAACATTCTATATTAAACAATGATAAATCAAATTGTTCAGCTTTTTCAAGTTTATTTGTAAATTCATTAAAAGCATAATAAATATTATTTTTAAAAAAATAAATTAAACCATCAGTATAACGAAAAACTCCATCAATATTAAGGGGAATTCCAGGAAATTTTTTATAAATATAAAAATTTTCAGCAATACTAAAATCACATTCATTTATTAAGGTACAATATGATAAATCCTTATAAAAAATATATGTATGTCCCTTATATGTATTAATTATACCTGTAATATTATTAACATTAAAATTTTTAATAATACCATTTAATTTTAAAGATGGAAAGTTAATGTTATATATTTTATCTGCTACAATTATTATGTTTTCATTAGGTCTTTGATAAACAGCTGATATTTCATTAAAATTGTTTGAAAATAAAAATGGGAACAAAAACAATTTTTCTAAAGACTTAGCAGTGTAATTAAAATTATTATTATTTAAATTTTTTAGCCAAATCCAATTTTTATATATTATGTACAAGTTATCATTTATTATTAAAAATGTTTTTAATTGATTTTTTATGTTACAAATATTTGGAGGATTTTCAATTTTATTTGTGTTTGCAGTTGCTATTGATGTTAATAATAATGCTTTTGTTGCCGTTGTTGTTGTTGTTGTTGTTGTTGTTGTTGTTGTTGTTGTTGTATCTGGCGGTTTTGGAACACCGTATAGTTTTTGTATTGCATTAACATCATCATTTGGTAAATTGAGCTTAGAATTTTTAAATAATTTTGAAAAATAGTATGCATACATTATTGAATTATGATTATATGAATGCTGTATCCCCAACACATGTCCAATTTCGTGTACAGCTACTTCAAAAAAACTTGTGGATTTAATAGATTTTGGTTGATCAAGTTCAAATTCCCAATCCTCATCTAAATCGAAATGAATTTCTACAGGCCTTTGATCTACTCTAGGTGAATATGCATGAGCTAACACACCTTTATTACCATCAAAATAATCATAGCAATAATAAAATGATGATGATTTAAAATGTTTATATCTACCAAATGAAATTAATATATTTGGATTTAAATTAGTTTCAGTAAATACTAGATTAGTTTCTTTTGCCCATAATTCAAATGCTCTTTTAATTAAATTTTTTATATTATAATTATTGTAATTATTATTTATTTCATAAAAATGCCATTTTATAGTTGTATTCACCCATTTATTATAACCTACAACATAGTTTAAATCTGATACACCACACCTACGTGATTGCATTAAATTTACAGTGTCTAAGTTAAGCGTTCCATCAGCAGTTAAATTAAAATTTTGCTGATATAATTTTAAAGCATTTATTATATTTATATTTGTTTCACTAATTGATTCAATATTTGAATTATTAGTAAAATTTAAATAACCATATGTATTTAAATAACTTACAGCATCTATTAAATTTAATGCTTTTAGTTTGCAAACTAATAACAATAAAAGAAAAATTAGTAATTTAACGTTCATCATCATTACTTCACAAACGTTTATATTAAACTAATAAAAAAATTATAAACTTACCTTAATATTAACCGATTCGTTTAAGGGGGTATATTCAACAACTTTATCATGCAAAATTAAACAATATGCCGTTGTCATTGCTGGAAAATTTTCAGATGCTTCAAATTCCAACCGTATATCAACTGTTGTTGATTTAAGTTTTTCATTTTGTTTTGAACAGTCTATTACAATAAGAGGAGCAATTGTTTTAAAATCCTTCCAGCTTATAAGTGGATTACTGATTTTATTATAATACGACCTTTGAAAGTGCATATACATTTCATAAAGTAATGTATATTGATTATTGTTAAAATTAATATTTAAATTACTTTCATAAGGATAATATTCTGAATTTAAATATAATTTTACATCAGTTATATTACAGTGATTAAATTTACTAGAATTGGTATTTGAATTATTTTTAACATTTGTTTGAAATGCTAAAATTACATACCTAGGTGTTTCTAACTGAGTAGATGATTTTATAGTCCAAATTTCTTTTGTTGCAATTGGTAAAGATGGATATTCATACAAAGACCAACTTCTAAACGGAATTAATAAAGGTAATTTATTATTAATAATTTTTAAAAGTTGTAATTTTTCTATATCATGTGGATAAATATGTTTTACACGCCATTGAATTTTGTTTATTTTAATGTTTAATTCTGTTTCACTAATATAAACATTTTTATCATTTTTAGAACGAATTAAAATAAGTTCTTGTCTTGCGTTTGCAATTATTTGTTGAAAATCTTCTGCAAATCCTAGTAACAATTTTAATGGCAATGAAACTAAAAATTCTCCACTAGTATTTATAATATTTTCGTGATTCCATCCAGCTGTTTGATATATATATTTTTCATTTGAATTTATAGAAACATAACCCTTAATTGTACTTGTAATACCAACATTTTTAGCTTTATCTACTTCAACTCCAAATAATTCATATCTTATTTCATCAAAAAGAAATGCAAATCCATTATTTGCTAATGTAACTTTTTGATCTTTGTCCAAAGGTGAATTATCACTTTTAAAAAATTTACCTTCAATAATAATGTAACTGTCAAAAGGTGTTACATAAATATCTTGATAATTAATAGGAATTCTTATTTCATCATTATTTTCATATCTTGTAGAGGCATAAGGATCATGTGTATGCCATTCTTCACGTCTTATGCTAGTATCAAAGGATATATTTTTACGAATATTTAAAATGTTGGCACTCATTTTTTTATTTTAAAACCTTGAGATAAAAGAAAACGAATATTAGCTGGTCTTAACGCTTTGACAACTGGTTGATTATTAAACGTTTTTAAGTTTTGATTATTATTTATAAGTTTACTTATTTGCGTAGGCTGTGATGATTTTATTATATTAAAGTCAATACCCATTTATATTTTTTTTAAATGAAGTCTAACAGTAATTGTTTCGTCTCGAAAATTGACTAAATCACCGTCTTGATCAAGAATGTCTAATGTAATGTTGTTTATGGTTCGGACGTTCACAGGTAAATAAATAACATTACTAGGTGTTTCAACTATTTTATAGCCTGGAGGTACTGATGGATAAAACTCATGTAAAATATGAGTTTTTTTATTATTTTTGTAGGAACCTGTTACGATATTACAATTAATTAATATAGAATTTACTTTTGTTATATTTACAGTATCGTTAGCAATATGAATTACATGAGGTTCTAATACACGATTTGAAAACCCTAGTAATTTACCAAAGGTATTTTTTTTTGTAAAATCTATTTTAAAAGTACTAGCTATTTCACATTTTAATGTATTAGCATTTGCATTTAAACTTATCATATTTAAATTGTTATACTCATATTTTCTTTTTTTAACAATTCCATCATAATCATAAATATCTATAGCCCTTGGATCATTAAGAACGTAACGTAAATAATTATTAATATCACTCAGTTCATAAGAACCATCTGGTATGGTAAGAACTTTATTATCATAATAAAATTTGTTGTTTGTTTTATCTATATTTGGAATTGAATTATAAGTGTGAAAATTAATTAGACCAATTTCATACTCACTATTACCATTTAATTCTATGGCAGGTGAAAAATCGCATGTAAGTTCATGCGATTTTCCTGTAAGTGTAATGCTTTGCGACATTAGAATTATACTGGTATAAAGTAATGCATGTTTTAATTATTTATATAAAAACTTTAAGCATAAGTGTCCACATTTAAAAGAATTATAATTTTGATCTTTTTTATAATTATATTTAATATTAGTATTACAACCAAAATATTTTACTAATTCAAGTGGTGGGGGTAATTTTCCAAAACTATCATAGTAAATTATAGAATTTTTATTTTTTTTATAAGCTACCCAATGTGTGCCAGGTCCTTCTTTATTATCCAAATTAACAATAGCGGATTCAATTTTTAATGGTTTTTTTGGTAAATCATTACGCATAAATACTCCTCGAAAATGTGGGATTTTTTTTGAAAATTTAATTAAATCATAGTTATTTAGCGGTTTATTTGGCAATTGTTTTAGCAATTTATTTTCTTTTTTTGCTTTTTTGTTTTTTTTTTTTTTTGCAACTACCACCACCTTTTTTATAAGGATATAAATATAATCCTTTTCCTTTACTAAGAGCTTTTTTTACACCATAACTTGCAGCAGCTGAAGCAGCTCCTGCTATTAATGCTTTACCTATAAGTGGTAAAACTGCTGGTAAAAAAGGTAAAAAACCACCTGTTTTTAATTTACGTTTATATTGTTTTTTTGCATTTTTTCTTTTTATTTTTCCCATACCTATTTTTCTTTTTGATTTCATAGCATTCGTTACAAACCAAGCTGCTGATTTTTCTCCTACAGATGCGTCCTTTGCTAAAACTCGTGACCAGGCTTTTTCTTGTAATATTTTATCTGCTTTATGTCGCTCTGTTATATCATTACTTTTTGAGTAACTTATATCATGCTCTTTACAAGCAGTATCTAACAAATTTATACCTGCGTCTCCTCTGGCTAACCGCTTTTTTAAATTGGTGCCTGGTCCACAATATTGATAGCCTGGAATATGTAATTCAAATGGAAGAGAATTTATTGCAGAATTTAATAATCCTGCACCACTTTGATGTGTTATCATTAAACACACAACTGTAAATGAAATATAAACCATTAATAACTTTCTTTATATATCATTTGTAAAAAGTATGTAGTTAGATGAAGATGCATTTCACACGTTATAAAAAAAGTTTAGAAGTTGAAAATTTTGATATTAGTCAAAAAAAAATAATTAAAAAGCATGGTGATTTATTACCAAATACTATAAGGTGTATTATTTGTGGTCCTTCTAATTGTGGAAAAACAAATGTTGTTTTAAGTTTATTATCACATTTAAATGGTTTAAAATTTGAAAACGTTTATATTTACTCAAAATCATTACATCAACCAAAGTATAAATTTTTAAAAGAATGTATATCACGTGTTAAAGGTATGGGATATTTTCCTTACACTGATAATGAAAAAATAATAAAACCTCAAAATGCAAAACAAAATTCAGTATTTATTTTTGATGATGTTGCATGTGATAAACAAAACTGTATTAGGGAATATTTTAGTATGGGGCGTCATAATTCTGTTGATTGTTTTTATTTATGTCAAACATATTCATGTATTCCAAAGCAATTAATTAGAGATAATGCCAATTTAATTATAATATTTAAGCAAGACGAAAGAAATTTACGACATATATATAATGAGCATGTAAATACTGATATGAAAATTGATAAATTTAAGGAATTTTGTTTTAAATGTTGGAATAAAAAATTTGGATTTGCTTTAATTGATAAAGACAGTGACATTTTAAATGGAAGATATAGAGAAGGATTTCATAACTATGTAAACATAGTTTAAAAATAATTATACAGTTACAGTTAACTATTTTATATTATATATAATAATGTAAATTATATAACATATTTAGTTTTTAATTTGCTTTGCTAACAGATAGTCAAGCTGTAATAAAACAAACAAACAAACAAACAAACAAACAGACAAACAAACAAGCAAACAAACGAAATAAACAATTATAAAGTTAATTTTCATAACCACAAAATGAGTGAAGATAACAGAAAACTAATTGAACGTATAATAAGTATTAGTGACTCTATTCGAAATAAATATAAAAATCTTAAAAGTGGAGAAGCTGAAACAAAACATGAAATTGAAAAAACTTTTAAACCTATAACAAAACCGTTAAAAAAATTGGTGAAATTAAAAAATATTAATGTTAATTTAAACAAAAATAAAAGTCAAAATAAATATCAAATATTAAAAACAAATGAAAATAATTTTGAAAATAAACCTTCAACTTCAAAAACAAACGAAAATAGTAATGATAATAATGTAGATTTTATTAATATTTCTAATAATGATGATGATGATGATAATGATGATGAAGATGATAATACTGATGATTATAAATCTATGTCATCATCATCACCCCCGTCTTCACCAGTATCATTAAAATCATTTTCACCAGCGAAAAATACTTTAGACGTATTACAAGAAGATAAAGATATTACCGCTAAATACTTAACATTTTTAAATACAGCAAATAAAAGAGATAAAGATGGTACATATGGTGTGCATATAAATAAAAAAAATGACTTAGTAATAGGTAACACAAATATAAATTTTAATAAAAATAATATTTTTGTTCAAGATACATGGTATAATGGTACAGTAGGATTATACGAACTTTTATTTAAAAAAAATCCTAAAAATTATAATTCAAGTGATTTAAAAAATTATATTGACATTTTATTAAAAACAAATGCTCATAAAAAGGGAAACAATGAATTTGGTCAAATAAAAGGGTCTTCAAGTAGTAAATATTTGGATATTATTAAACCTGCGCTACAAAAAGCAGCAATAAGAAAAAGAAAAGTAAAAAAAAGAAGTTTAATAGGTAAAGGATTTAAAATTCCTAAATATATGAATGTTACTAATAAACAATTTGATTATGTACATTGGGATGATCCAAATGAACTTGTTGATAGATTAAAATTATTAATTGCTTCAAAAGATGCTGGTCATACAAATCATAATAATGAAATACTATCAATATTAGAAGAATTGCGTGAAGCAGATATTATTATTTAGTTTATTTTATATAAACATATTTTTATTGTTAATTTAATTAGTATAGTTTAAAACATTTAAAGATAATGAGTAAATTACAAGTAGTAAATGAGTTACACAAACCTGTACGTAAAAATTTTCCAAGAAGGAGAGTTATAACAAAAGGTATCGATGATTTGTGGCAATGTGATCTTGTAGATATGATTAAATATAAAAAGGAAAACAATAATTTTAAATATCTGTTAACAGTTATTGATGTGTTTTCCAAATATGCATGGGCTGTGCCTGTTAAAACAAAATCTTCTGAGGATATAACAAATGCTATAAAAAGTATTTTTTTTCAAAAACGTATACCAAAAAATTTGCAGTCTGATAATGGAAAAGAATTTAATAATTTAAAATTTAAACAATTAATGAATAAATACAATATTAATTACTATACTACAAATGATGAAAATACTAAAGCTTCAGTCTGTGAAAGGTTTAACAGAACACTAAAAAATATTATGTGGCGAAAATTTAGTTATCAAGGATCACATAATTGGATTAAAATAAATAAAATTTTAATACAATATAACAATACAAAACATAGAACTATACGTATGAAACCTAGTAATGTAACCAAAAAAACTGAAAAATATTTACTGCAACATGTTTACAACAACATTAAAATTAGTGGAAAAGCTAAGTTTAATAAAGGAAATTATGTAAGAATAAGTAAATATAAACATATTTTTGAAAAAGGATATGAACCAAATTGGTCAACTGAAATATTTATTATTAATAAGGTTAAACATACAAACCCTGTTACTTATGAACTTATGGATTTAAACCAAAATATAATACAAGGTTCTTTTTATGAACAAGAAATACAAAAAGCTAAATATCCTGATGTATATTTAGTTGAAAAAATATTGCGCACTAAAGGTTCTAAAGTACTAGTAAAATGGTTAGGATTTAATAATACACATAATTCATGGGTAAATAAAACTGATTTAATAATACATTAAAATATATATGTTAAATATTTTTAAATTTTTTATTAAAAAGCATATTTTTAATAAAAGCAAATGACGGTTTCCTGTAAAAAATAAAATAAGCTGATAAAAACGTGTCACAGGAAGTATGTTATCAATAAAAGCAAAACAGAATGATGGCTTGCTGTAAAGATAAAATAAGTTGATAAGAGCATGTATATAAACCCAGCGGATCATTATATTAACATTCATTAATTAAAAAGTTGTGTTGTTGTAAACAGTTAAGTTCCAGTTTTTGCTATAAAAATGTCTTCAGTTTTAAATATTGTTGATGAGCTAAATAATTTAGCTGAAATAAAAGAATCAAAATCTATAAATGATTTACCAGAAGATACAAAAATATTAATACTGTCAGTAAAAAAAGTAAAAACAAAGTTCAGATCAAATGTTATATTGGCTGAACTGGAAGATTGTGTAATATTTTTACCATCAAGTTTCGACAATTTAACTGAAGAACAACTAAACATGATGAATCAACTGGCGCAAGAAAAAAATTTATTTTTGAAGTATGAAGGAAAAGTGGGATCCATGTACAAAATAAAATTCGAATCTTAAAAATTATAAATATATTATTATATAAAATACATTGTAATTGTATTTGCTTATTAAAAATGTTTTAATAAACATGTATGTGTATGTTTATGTATTTTTATAAAGTTATAATAAAAAACATGTTTTATATTTAATAAATGTGTTTTATTTATTTTTTTATTACAGTTTACATAAAATATAAATACAATTTGTAAGGTAAGTACAAAATACAAATAATTTAACTTAGTACAAATATTAATATACACAGCTTGTATTACAAATATTAATATACACAGTTTGTAAGTACAATTAATTCAACATATAATAATTCTGAAGGCTTTATTTCGGTGATGGTGTCAACAGAAGTTTTTACTGGATAAAATTGTAGTTTATCATATTCATTAAGTTTTAAATTTTTTACAAGTGGTATGGAGGTATTTACATATACAGCAATTTTTTTATTCATTGATTTTAAATTTTTATATATACAATTAAATGGAACAATATAACTTCCATTTTCATCTTTTGTATTTATTACATTATAAGTTTCACCATTTCTACATAATATTAAATTTATTATTAAAACATTTTGTATAATATTTAATTTGTTATTTATTATTTCAATTGTGTTACTTTTATTTATAAACTCAGATTTTAAATTTTCAATTATTTTATTTTGTTTAATAAGTAAATTTTCTTGATTTGTGACTAAATTATTTAATAAATTAATTTTTTTTACAAGTTCTATATTTAAATTGTTAATAAAATTATTTTGCGTATTTAATTTGTTATTTATTATTTCAATTGTGTTACTTTTATTTATAAACTCAGATTTTAAATTTTCAATTATTTTATTTTGTTTAATAAGTAAATTTTCTTGATTTGTAACTAAATTATTTAATAAATTAATTTTTTTTACAAGTTCTATATTTAAATTGTTAATAAAATTATTTTGCGTAGTAAGTTTATTTTCTTGTTTTTTCTGTAAATCATTTAATAAATCATAATTTTTATATAATTCTTTTTTTAATAAATCAACAAATATTTTTGTGCAAGCATCATTATCTTCTTCAGGATTTCCAATATTTTTTAATCGTTTACTTTCAAAATCTAAATTATTATCTTGAGTACGTTTAAATCCTATCACACTTTTTATTAATCGTACTGTATTTAAAACATTATTGTTACTATTAATAGTATTACCACTAAAACCATTATAATGTCCAAACTTGTCAACGCTCATTGTTAAACTAATAATACTATAAATGTTAACAATTATTTTATAATAAAAAAATAATATTTGTTTTACAAAAATAGGTTAGGTTTTACAAAATAAACTAAAATATAAAATTAAAATTACTTTATTTTTATTAATACAAATACAATTATTACATAGTTTTATTACATGAAATAATCATCATTATTTTCATTATTATCAACATTTGTTTTTACATCATTACAATAATATGTATAATTTTTATTTTCATTATTATTAACAATACTATCATCATTTGTGTTTAAATAATTGCAATAATACGTAATATCATTATTTTCATCATCATTATCATTTTCATTATCAGTATTATCCATATAATTATTTTTATCGTCATCATCATCATCATTATCATCATTATCGTCATCATTATTATCATCCTCATTATCATCATCATTATCATCATCATCATCATCATTATCATTATCATCATTATCATCATCATCATCATCATCATCATTATCATCATCATCATAATCATATTTGTTGTTAATTTTATTTTTGTTTTCTAATTTTGGATGATACTTATAGACGTTGCCACTTTCAGTTGAATAAATACATGATTTTTTATAACATGATATAGTACCTTCATTGTATACACTTGGAGGTATATACATCCAACAATATTTTCCTTCACATCCTGGACATTTTTCAGGTAGAGCGGCGTTACAATTTGCATTCACATTATGGCAAAAAACACATTTACATTTTAGTTCTTTAGTAGCCATTTTAACTACAATGAATTATAAACAGTAAATATTATTTTATTTACACTCGCCTTTTATTACATTTTCCCCCTCTCTTTTTATTATTTTATATATAACTGTTTTATATTTTTATTTAAAATATAAAGTTCAATGTCATATTTTAATTGTTTTAATTTTTTTTTATGTTTATTTATTAAATTTAAAAGCAAAAGTATTTTTTTTTGTTTTAAATTTTTTATTTGTTTAACTTTTTTATTCACCATTATTATATATTGCTATGAAAAAACATTAACATTTTGCGTTATTATATAGTTATATTATTAAAAGGTTACTCCCTCTATTTACTCTAAAACTAATTAAATTTATGTATTTTATTTTTAAACATTAATAAATGGACAATCTGGATTATACTGTTTATGATCTTGATATATGTCATCCCCTTCTTTAAATCGATACAATTCAAGTTTACAAAATACACATTTAACACAATCCGCTATTTTTAAATATATAAATCCGTTTTTTGCCATATCTTCAGGTTTCATATGTATATTAGGCCAATCCAAAAATGTGTTTAATCTAGCAAATTCTTCCTTTTTGTATATTTCTTCTTTTTCATCACAACATAATGGGCAATTACTTGTAGTAAGGCAGTCACCAACATGATCAATACGACATTTTCTTATATCTGGATGTTTTAAACATGGTTCGTATATTTTATATTTTAATTTTTTATTTTCCGATAATTTGTCCCATACAAGAGTTAAAGTCAAAGATTCTTCATTTAATATTTCTTCCGGAAGAGCATTTATTTCTTCTTCACTTAATTTATTTAATGGTAGTAAACTGTTTGACACGTTACAATAGTGAAATAATGCTTTATATTCCACACTATTTTTTTCAAAACTATGAAGCTTATTAACTACCCACATTGTATTTTTTATTAAACTTGGCATTATGTTTTTTAATTTTTAATGCTTTGTAACTATTTTTTATTATAATACTTACTAATGTATTAAATAAAAACTTATATCGTTTTATACTTATATTCCCCAACAATTTGTTAATTGCAACATAAATGGTGGTGGTAACTTTGTTCCCCACACCCCAGTCCAAGCCCCGACCCTCCCCCTCCCCCGCCCCCGCCCCCGCCCCCACCAACCCAATTTATCAACGTTAACAACACACAGTCACCACCACCACCACCAACACCCAAACCAATTAAAAAGCAACATCCCTCTCTCTTATTAGTCTTGTTTATACAGCAAACATCCTGTCCTTGTTGATAAAACATTATCACAGGAAACACGTGCAAATACTGTATCACACCACATCCTCTTTAAATTCTTGGAAAAAAATTATCACCGACAATTCATATCAGCAAACATCCTGTTTTTGTTGACAAAACATTATCGCAGGAAACACGTGCAGATACAGTATCACATCATATCCTGTAAAAATTCTTGAAATAAATTTATCACCAACAATTCATATCAGCAAACATCCTGTTTTTGTTGACAAAACATTATCACAGGAAACACCTGCAGATACAGTATCACACCATATCCTGTAAAAATTCTAGAAATAAATTTATCACCGACAATTCATATCAGCAAACATCCTGTCCTTGTTGATAAAACATTATCACAGGAAACACGTGCAAATACAGTATCACACCACATCCTCTTTAAATTCTTGGAAAAAAATTATCACCGACAATTCATATCAGCAAACATCCTGTTTTTGTTGACAAAACATTATCACAGGAAACACGTGCAGATACAGTATCACACCATATCCTGTAAAAATTCTTGGAATAAATTTATCACCAACAATCCATATCAGCAAACATCCTGTCCTTGTTGATAAAACATTATCACAGGAAACACGTGCAGATACAGTATCACACCATATCCTGTAAAAATTCTTGGAATAAATTTATCACCGACAATACATATCAGCAAACATCCTGTCCTTGTTGATAAAACATTATCACAGGAAACACGTGCAAATACAGTATCACACCACATCCTCTTTAAATTCTTGGAAAAAAATTATCACCGACAATTCATATCAGTAAACATCCTGTTTTTGTTGACAAAACATTATCACAGGAAACACGTGCAGATACAGTATCACACCATATCCTGTAAAAATTCTTGGAATAAATTTATCACCGACAATTCATATCAGCAAACATCCTGTTTTTGTTGACAAAACATTATCACAGGAAACACGTGCAGATACAGTATCACACCATATCCTGTAAAAATTCTTGGAAAAAAATTATCACCAACGCTACAGTAATAAACATCCTGTTATTTTTTGATAAAAATATTATCACCGGACACACGTGCAGATAACAATATCACACCACATCCGCTGTAAAGCCAATTAAACGCAACAAAACATCCTGTCCTTGCTGATAAAAAAACACTATCACCGGATACACACGTACTGCAGTAAAACAAACATCCTGTCCTCGCTTGGGGGGTGTTGTTCTTGTATCTCTTCGTTAATAACAATTACAAAGCCACACACCCCCTCAGCCTTCAAAACACATAAGGGTTGCCAAAGAACTACCCCTCAACACACAAAAAGTTGCTGAAGAACTACCACATAGCTACTAAATTAACCCCCATGGTAGATGTCGATGGACACATGCCATCCAGTGAGCCAGAACCCCTCTTGTTTACCTACTAACCTGGAAATAAAAAGTGCTACAAAGTTTATTAGTTTCCATGTTTATAGACTAGATCCCAATTTAACTGCAGACGAACTTGTAAAATATCTTAAAAAGAAATGCTCTCAATCTGTCGCATGTGTAAAAATGACCTCTAAACATCCTGATGAATATTCCTCTTTTAAGGTGACCGTTCCAGTGGAAGATAAAGAGATTATTTTGGATCCAGCCACATGGCCAAAATATACTTGTGTTAATTATTTTTTAGCCAGACTTCAAATAAAAACAAATCCACAATAACAGACAATAATCATAAAAAGAATAAATTTAAAATAATCAATCAAAACATTCAATGCATAGCTAATAAAATAGATATATTGGATATATTTATACATGAAAATTGTGTCGATGTATTAGTTATTACAGAACACTGGCAAACCACTAAAAGTATCTGCAATTTTAAACTAAATAATATGCATTTAACATCTTATTTTTGTAGGTCTAGTAAAAAGAATGGTGGAGTAGGAATTTTTTGTAAGAATAATATAAATGCGTACGAAATTAACTTTATTAAAAATTTATCAGTTACTGGAATCATAGAATGTTGTGCTGTACAAATCATTAATCCACAAGTTACTATTGTAGGCATTTATAGACCACCATCAGGTGACTTTGGAATTTTTCTTGAAGGAATTACAGATATTATAAACAGTTTGTATGATATAAACAAATGCATCATTATAGCTGGAGATTTTAACATTAAATTTGATATTCAGAATAATGAACTTGCACGACTGAAAGATTTGTTGGATAGTTACGGCATAAGTATCCTTTTTAAAGAACCCTCAAGAGTAACTAGTACTAGTGCTAACTGCATTGACAACATTTTTATATATAGAATAGACTGCTCTGATTTATATACTGAAACAATAAAATCTATTATGTCAGACCACTTTTCGCAGCTGCTGTCAATACCTGTAAACGTTTTAGAGAACAAAAATAAGCAGAAAACGCGTTGTTTTAATGAGCACAATATTAATATATTCATAAATTATCTAAAGCAAGAAACCTGGAACGATTTATTTAATATTACTACCCCAGATAATTCGTTTAATTTTTTTATGAATACAATTTCATACTACTTTGAGTTGTCTTTTCCTCTCACAGTTGTTAACAACAATAATAATAATAAAACTAATTTACCGTGGTATACTTCAGAGTTAAAAGCAATGAAAAATATATTATGTATGTATGCTAATTTAAGCCATCATTCAGATCACTTTAAGCAATCATTTAAAAATTATAACAAAATATATCAAAATGCTTTAGCGAATGCTAAGAAAAATTATTTTAATACTAAATTACAATTTTCTGAAAACATCTCTAAAACTAGTTGGCATATTATTAATAATAATCTGAATTATCGTGCAAAAAAGAAAAATGAGATAATAATTGAGCAAGAAAACAATTTTTACACTGGCACTCCAGCGGCTAACTTATTAAATGATTACTTTGCCAACAGTTAGTGAGAAAACTATTAAGAATATCACTAATAATAATGATGATTTCATAACAGAGAACGTCCCATTATTTAATAAAACGTTTACTTTATTCCCTATTAATTACATTGAAATTATTATAGATAAACTTAAAAATTCACATTCTGCAGGATGTGATAACATTTCAAATTTCTTACTCAAGAAAATTAAATCTTATATATCCAAACCTTTAGAACATATTTTTAATTTATCTATTGAATCAGGAGTTTTTCCAAGTAAACTAAAATTCGGTATAATTAAACCACTTTTTAAAAAAGGTAATCCTCTACAAATTAATAATTACAGACCCATTTCACTTCTTCCAAGTTTTTCAAAAATAATAGAACATTTTATAAGTAAGCAGTTATTGTCTTACTTTAATTCGAATAATCTCATTTTCGACACTCAGCACGGATTTATGCCAAGAAAAAGTGTAGATAGTGCACTTGCAGAATTTGTAACAAAACTTGTCGACTCAAAAGATAAAAATAAAATTACAGTTGGTATTTTTATAGATTTTACTAAAGCATTTGATTGTATGGATCATAAAATTTTGATAAATAAATTAGAAAGATATGGTATTCGTGGTATACCTCTACAATGGTTTATATCTTACTTACTAGATCGTAACCAGGTTGTTGCTTTAGATAATGATATAACTTCTAATATATCTACTGTTAATGTCGGCGTCCCTCAAGGCTCTGTTTTAGGTCCAACACTTTTCACTATTTACGTAAATGATCTGTCCTCATTTATTAAAAATAATGAAATTTTACAAGTCTCTTATGCAGACGATACAAATATTTTAATCACTGCCAATAGTATAGAGTCTGCTCAAAATACTGCGAGAGAAACCATAAGTAAAGTATTATGCTGGGTTAAACATAATCATCTTAGTATAAATAAAGATAAGACACAATTAATTGTTTTCGGATCAACTCCTGATTTTGGAATCACTATTAATAATTCCACTTTTACAACTACTAATGCAATTAAAATTCTAGGTATATGGATTGAAAAAAATCTTAAATGGGTAACACAAATTAATCATTTATGTTCGAAAATTGCACAACTATGTTTTGCCCTTCGACATCTAACTAAATTTTGCAGTTTAGAAGTTACTAGAAATTTTTATTTTGCATGTATACATTCTGTTTTAAAGTATGGAATAGTGCAATGGGGAGGATCATCTGACATTAAAAAAGTTTTTATAATGCAAAAAAGAGCTATTCGGATATTGGTTGGAGCTTCGCAAAGAGATTCTTGTAAACAACTTTTTATTAGTTTAGAAATAATGACAGTTTACTCTATATATATTTATGAATTAATCTGTTATGTACATCAAAATTTTTCTAAATTCTCTCACAACCGTGCATCTCATATTTACGAAACAAGATTTAAAAAACAGTTATTACCACCACATCATAAAACTAAATTTTATCAAGAACATTTGTTCTACAATGGCTCTCGTTTCTACAATAGGCTTCCTGAAGATATAAAAAATATAAATAACCTTACTTCCTTCAAGAAAAAGGTAAAGTCCTTTTTAATCAAAAAATGTCTGTATTCAGTAGATGAATTTATACAACTGTAATTATCTAGTTGACTTTGACGTTTGTACCTTAAGTGTTGTCCTTTGTAATTGTACTAAACTTTTGTTACAATAAATATTATTATTATTATTATTATTATTATTATTATTATTATTATTATTATTATTATTATTATTATTATTATTGTTGTAATCCCCGTTTGAATACCTTCTTATACTTGTATATGTGTGATAAATATCTTCTGTTGTTGTTACTTATGTGTTTATTGGTCATATATTGTGTTCTACTTTTATCTATGAATGGCATTCATGTAAAATATGTTTCACTTCTAATTAGTAACTTACCTGTATTCCTATTTTGCATATTTTAGCCCCATTTGTATTTTATTTAGTGATTCTTTCAATCTTTCATTCTGTGGCAATCTTCCTGAATTGTTAGCATTAATTTTGACAAGTTCTAGCGATCAAGTTTCAGTGGCGTGCCGGACAATTTTTGAAATGTAATTCTTGTTTATGTTACCGTTTCTTCCTCATGATACTTGTTTTGTTTACTTTGGTGCTATATGTTTTCTGGTGGATTTTTGATGTCCAGATAACAAAATTTTCAGTCAGAAAGACTCGGCCATAGAAGTTAGATATTTAGGTTAACTCAAGTTTGACATGTAAGTATGTTAAATTTCGATATTAGAGTTTATAAAGTTTTACTTTAGCTACTATTTTGGCTAACTTCGCGGAGTAATATCGTGTACTTTAGTGTCGATTTTGGAAAAAATATTGTAGTTTTTTTTGAAGATATCTTATTTATTACATACGTGAGGAAAAAAATACATTGATATTTATTTTGTAGTATAAACTTGTATATAAAATTAATCTTCTTCCTACTGTTATTGGGCTTCACACCTCACACATTTTTTTATTGTGACTGTGTTTCTTGCACACATTCATTACATTCTGTGCACGTTCAGTTTGTTCTGTTGTAGAAAAGTCCCAAAAAATAGGTATCATATTCTAATTAGGCTATGCTGCAATAATTGCAAAATGCTAAATTTAATATAGTTGTGAAAATATATGGCATAGTTATACATAAAAATTAATAAAATAACAAAACATATGAGGAAATACTTAAAATAAGTTAAAAATTCATGAAAAGGGTAAACTAAATTTCACTTACATCAGAAGACGCGCGTACCGGCAAACACACCGCAAATGTGTCACTTCTCTAAAGAAATCTCTACAGGAACTGCAGCGTAATGAACAGGAATGGTACACATACAGCAGGCGGCGCCATATGATTAACGATTACAAGAATGCATACGTACATATAACTCTAACAATATCTGTGATGCAAGACTGAAAGTTAAATTTGGCTAACGTATCTCTGGTAATAGTAATATAAGATTGTAATGCCAAGATTGCTTTTAAAGAAACTAATGCAGGATAATTTGACATTTACCAATTAATTGCATTTATGCATTAAGTGTGTAATAAAAATAGTACATTAAAACACAAGTATCATAAGGCAATCTGTTAACGTACGAGTCCAAGTTTGGAAAACGAGACGCCAGGCTAGTTTTACAAAGGACGAGTGCGTCAACAGGTCTTATGATACATGTTTTTTATACTATTTTTTCTATTGAGGTAATTTTACAATTAGATTTTTTTAAAAAAGGACTTGTCAAAAGTATGAGTTGGTGTTTTTTATCAGTTATGTTGGTAGCGCTTCCCGCTAAAAAATTGAAATTTCATATTTTGACAGTTTGTGTATCTTGTGATTTTGTCTGATGGTTTACATTAAAACATTGTATCAAGCATTATACAATTATGAAAGAGGAAAACCAATACATACAATGAACTCCAAGGTTTATTAATGAACCATCCTGATTTGAGATATCGGTGCTGGTTATGATACATGTTTTTTATACTATTTTTTCTATTGAGGTAATTTTACAATTAGATTTTTTTAAAAAAGGACTTGTCAAAAGTATGAGTTGGTGTTTTTTATCAGTTATGTTGGTAGCGCTTCCCGCTAAAAAATTGAAATTTCATATTTTGACAGTTTGTGTATCTTGTGATTTTGTCTGATGGTTTACATTAAAACATTGTATCAAGCATTATACAATTATGAAAGAGGAAAACCAATACATACAATGAACTCCAAGGTTTATTAATGAACCATCCTGATTTGAGATATCGGTGCTGGTTCGTGTTGGTTACTATCATAAATAAAACTTGAATATGGGATTGAAAGACGTGGACCGTCGAGCCTTTTTATTGAGAAAACAACATATAAATAAAACTCTTTAAATAATGAAATACTTTAATGAACAATTTATTATTTATTAATTACTTTCCACTATTTTGTCAACACTCACTGCTCAGTAGCACAGATAACGGCAACAGCTGTTCTTACACTTTTTAATACAAAACATATATGGCATATATTCGGTAGATCGCCACAACGTGGAACTGGAAATCATGGATTAAAACGTCAACTTTTCATATTTGTTTACTAGTAGCCGCCACAAATTGAGTACACAGTGTCAACATTTTCAAGTAACGTGCATCATACATTTCATAACCTGCATGGAATAACAATACATTCAATTAAAAATTGCATTACCATAAATGTAAATTGTAATAAATAAAACTTACCGTTTTAATTATTTTGACAAAGTAAACCTGAGCGCATTGTTTCTTGTTTCATAATTTTTTAGTTGTTGAAATTTTAACTTCACAGATTCTTATTCTTTCTTAACTAACACAGCTATAGCTATAAATTTCTTTTCTTTCTAGTCCTATCACCTAGAGAAAGGATAAAAATCCTCAATTAGAAATAATATTTTAACACAAACAATGTACCATTTTGAGGTTATCTGTCAGTTATGAAAGCATGACTACCACCTCTAGAATACAAAAGGCGCCAAAAACAGTACGTTTATAGATTTTCTAAACGTCGTGTTTTCAGTGAAAAACAGTGCTTTTATAGAAACATAAGAACACCGAAATAGAAAAAAGATGTTATATATCTAAACGTAAATATTATGAACATAATAAATAATTCTTGTAATTATACAGCCAAGCAAATGTCACCCATATAACTTATCCTATCAAATATAGTTCCGTAAAATACCAGCAGATGTCATATTGCTTATTTCCTATCGCCTATATATATATATATATATATATATATATATATATATATATATATATATATATATATATATATATATACATATTGATGTTAGACCAAAACCGTTTGCATATCACTGAGTCTATTTTCGAGAAAAGTTTAATAGTCACCACAGGAATTTTCGGCTTTGTTTCTGAGTAAAAACTCATTTTTCGCTGATTTTGAATAATAGTTGTAGAAAAATTGGTTTAACAAATTTTGTATTGTTTTTTAATAGCGTATAGAATAAATCTACATTCTTCGGTTGTTAAACATGAATAAAATATTAATTATTAATTTATTGAGGTGAAAAATTTAAAATTATTAAGAACTAAAAGCATATATCATTCCCATATCATTATTTGTTTATTTCTAACATTATTTGTTTCAGTTTGACTAATTTTTTCAATTTATTTACTTCAGAAAGCCCAGTAAATCAGTTTGCTTGAATTGTGTCAAAGCCAACTGTAACGTCGATAAATAATTTATCAAATCCGAAAATAATTGGTTACAAATTTTGAGACTATAATTAATAGATGTAGAAAACTTAAATATGATGATCTGTAATTGACTTTTTTCATTTGTTTTTTAATAATTTTTAATTTTTTCACCCCAATAAATTAATAATTCATCTGTTATTCATGTTTACCAGAAGAATGCGTAACTACACTCAGATTCAGAATTTCAAATGAAAATTTGAACTTAGATCATGTGTGCTATCGTTGGAAATGTATTCTCACGTCAACTCTCTTATAACTGTCAATTAATGAATTCTTCACACAGGGCACTTTGTAGTCACTATTAAAACACAGGCCATTAATTTGATTTTAAAAACCCAAAAATCTTACACTGAACCAAATAAATATAAAAGACTAACCTATGAAACATTTTATATTACATAAATAAACATAAACATATTAATTACAAAACAGATTTCTACAATTTTGCGCAAACTTCGACTACTATCCTAGAACTAGTATCTGATAGATGCCACTAATATCAGTGTTACAGATAACAATTTGATTTTTAATTTATTCACAATATTGTAAATATATTGGTACTGCTTTTTTACTAAGTCACAACTTGTTCTTGACACATTTTTCTGAAATGGAAAAAAAGTTTTTTATTTAAAAAAATATTGTTTATTTTAACATTTTAAGTTTGTAAATATTTTGTTAGAGTAAGACATCTTCTATATTTGTAAAACCTTTATTATTAACAACAATATATTGTAGTAGCTGAAGATGATGCTGGACCAGCATCCAAACGTCCTTATGAATAAATTATAAAAAATTAATTCTCTCTAACTGATTGCCACACATCCACATCACGTATTCTAAAAACAAACAACTTTTGTTGAAAACATTTTTTTATATTAGGCATTTGTAGTAAACTTCATTCTCTTGAGTAGTAGCCATTTTTACACGCATGTTATAGGTATAAAACATTAGTATTGGAAATAATGAATATTTATAATAGGTATTTACAGTTACAGCTACTTGAGGTTTTTAGTTTTTGCATTCAAAAATAAGATAACGGAAAACGGAGTTGGAGTTGTTTATTTGAAATTATAATAAATGTTCAAAATGATCTCCACCGGTAGCAACCAACGATGTTCTAATAAAACACTAGATAGCTGAAATAAGTTTAACAAGTGAGGCAAGTGGTGAAAAGGCAAAACGTCAAACGTTCGTGGGTCTATTATTGCATTATATGGTAGTTTTCTTAATTAAAGTGGTGTTTGTGTTGTGTTCCTAGTGAATAAATACTTTAAATGAGATATTTCCATAATAAAAGGCAATATACCGTCTTCTTGTAGTGTAACTACATGCGTGTGTGATAAGGATGGATATAATACGCTTGTCTTTCAAAAATTCATTGTTTCAACTAAGTTAGGTTGTTGTTGACAATACTTTCGCTGTAATGTAATAAAATGACAGTAGTATGTACTCTCATAAAAATTAAGTAAATGAAACTACTGATTTTGACAGAATGGGCGGAGCTAAAATCTTAATTCTTTGATCGGACATCTTTAAAAAAATTATTATACACTACAAATAAAAAATAATATTTGGTCACTTACCCCATAATGTTTTGGACATGTCGTATAATTTATGTATGTTGTGTTTCCAGGTAATCAGTATGTCTCCGGTGGCGCGGGAGAGGGTAAGCAGCGTCTGAAACCAGAGGGCAATATCCCGAATCACCAGGAAGTGAAGACAGATGCCACACTACCGGCCTATTGTAACCCACCGAATCCCTGTCCCATCGGGTATGACGGTAAGTAATCTTGCATTTGCACCTCACGCTAACTGGGTGGTATGTTCATCGAAAATGTTCCACACATTCCTTATACGTAACCGGCGCGTTCTTTGCATTCCGCGTTCATAGCTTCCGCTCCAGTACCTGCCTTCGGTTTTATATTTTTCATCTTTCATTTTTCAGAATGTGAGTTGCTGGAATCTTGTAACCAAGTTCTTATATTCCTCAATTTCATGTTCTTCATTCTTCTCATATCTGAAGAGCGAGGAGGGAAAATTTAAAATTTCACAAGATTCCACTGAAACGTAATTCGCACGAGTACTAAGTATCTACCTTAAATAACTAACAAACTAATGAGAAACAGAAACATTTAGTGAAGAGAACTAATTTAATTAATATTTAAAAATATTTTTTTTGTTTTTCGGCAATAGCACCTGTTTTAATTTCGCCACAAATTAAATGCCCAGTATTTTATTAAAAGCCAAAATATGTTTGCAGTAATTTTATTTATTTAAATGATCAATAGTAAATACAAAATGTAAATTAATAAAATCAAATAGGTACATACTTAGTAAAAAGGTAAGATTGGTATTTTTACTGGACAATAGACAATTAGTACATTTTACTGGATAATTTTGTTACGTGTAGGTAATGTTTTAACACCATGCACTTTATAACTATCCTTATAATTTCTCACCTTCATCTTATTGTAACAAATATTGTAAAATCATTTGAAGAGCCAGGGGGGGGGGGGAAGGATCAATGGCCATTTTCTAGCAAAATAAGATGGTTGGTCCTAGTAGCAGATTGTTGTAGATGGGGCTTTCAAATGGTATACATATTTAAAGACGGCAAAAACGGTAACATTTATAAGATTCAGGAGCTAAAAAGGATGACAGTTCAAACAAAAATGTTTGAAGTAAAAGTTGTAGATATTTTTAAGTTTTGCAACATGTAAAACCGAATTTGAAAGATTACAAAATTATAATATATTTTATTTCTGTAGACACAAATACAATGTATAGAAAACGTCAGGTCAGCACAAAGAAATATTACAACACATTCATGATAAAAGAAGATTAATAATAAGTAATAAATTATATCGTTACATGTTCAGATATTCATTTACATCGTAAAAACCAGAGGCGTAAACTTTTAATTTTGACTGTGGGTGCACTATTTTTATTTTGAAATAATGAAAATACTACAGTAAAAATAACATATTTATTTTATTATGCATATATTAAATTATGTGTACATTTAACATAAATAAAATTAATATCTATTATACAGTGTGTTCAAAAAAATTCCTAACTCGGAGGAGGCTATGAACAAAGAAACGTATGTCAATTTAAAATTATTTAATTAAATGTTAATTTGACATTAGATATTGTCAAAAAGAAATCAAAGCTTTTCTTCTTGAATCTTATTTTAGAAATGGAAACTAATTAGAAACCGACGAATGTCAATATACTGTATCCTTTTTTATTGTCTTCTCTCCTTAAAATTTCATTTCAAGATCAATTTTGACAACTTGACTTTTGAATTGAATAATGGTCAGACATACGTTTCTCTGTTCATAGCCTACTCCGAGTTAGGAATTTTTTTGAACACACTGTAAAAATCTGATGCGGCCAACACTATACCTCCCACAATTTAATTTTTATTAATTTTAATATATACCTACATTTATGCTGGAAATTGTATTAAATTAATTTCCATACAACTATTGTTTTATTTACTATTGTCATTTTACTATTATTAATTTAAAATTATTAGTCCTTTGACAGTGACATTTATGTCAGTTACATTTGAGATGAACTGTGTAATCAAGGAGTTGTGTTTGTTTAAAGCGTAGGCTCCGGGATTTAAATTATAGATAATTTTATAAATTTATCCTTAAAATACATAGAAAAAGCATTTATACCAATCTGTAAAAAAATCATAGTCTTTAATTTTTATAATAACATAAATATCTAAAAAATAATAATTAAAGGTATTTTTCGAAGAAAAACTATTTTGAGCTTCAAGTAAAGTGTTATTTCTGATTATCTGATTTACACCAAAATCTAATGGCTTCTTTCCATATTAGAATAAGGTAGAAATACAAGGTTTCAAATTTTTTTGAATGATGGTATTTGAGTTTCATATCATCGTGAAAATGTTAAAATTAGTTTCTGGGACCTTAAAACGTGCTCATTTACCAGTTGTAATATCTGTAACAATATAGGCAGAAAAAAAATATGAGTGACTGCACAGTGCAATTTTTATAATAAATTTTATCTAGGAATCTATCCAAATCTCAAACAACCAATTTTTAATGAAAGTAACAATTGTTTACAGGTTACCAATATTTTCCTTCGCAATATCCTATAATTATTAACATAGCCGTTTGTTCGGCTTAATAGTAGTATTTTACTGCCATTATTATGACACGATTAAATAATGTCAGCTTACTTACAACTTCAGAAGATTGACAATTCATTTTTACAATGTATGAAATATAATTATTGTGGGTACTGCGCACCTACACTTTTACTTTCTGTGGGTGCATGTGCGTTCGTGCACCCACGTAGTTTACGCCCCTGGTAAAAACTATGCTGCATTAAGAAAAATTTTAAATCTCTTTTAACTTTTTTCTCATTTGCTTGATTTTTGATAGAATCCGGTAGTTTATTAAATATTTCAAGACCGAATCTGTTCGTTGAATAAATAATAAATAGTATTAGCATAGTTCAAACATTACGCATTTATTTGGAATTTTGTGTCAATTTCATACAACTGAGAATTATTTATAAAATATCAAATTCGGTTTTACAGGTTGCAAAACGTGCAAAATAATATCTGATTCATGAGCTAGGTGTATAATTTTATTATCTGCAACCTTTACATTTCTGTCTAATAGGTAACTAATTAGTGCAAAATAAATATATATATTCCCTATATCACAGACTTCAAGTAGACACCTGATAGATAATGACAATGTTTACTAATCAACTATAGTATACTATTGTAATATAAGAATATAACTTAATTTTTTTGTTAAAAATTTATGTATTTTTATGTTATAATTGATTTTAAATGAATAAAAAATAGTGTTACATTTTTCTTTCTAGAAAACATTTCCTATAAAACAGTTGAAAACTATGTATCTAATAACAGGACGTAGTTGAAATACCTTTTGAAAAAACAACCTACCGAATAATTAAACTACAATATGAAAAAGTAATTGATAGTTAAATTCTGATTATGAGTAAACATCAACTCCGCAAATCTCATTAATAATTCAATAATTAGTTTGTAGCTATAGCAATAGACAATTAAACAATATATTAGGTTACATATTCAATGCTGTCCAAAAGTTTTAATAAGGAACCCTGCCCTGAACTGTTGGCAATCAATACGTTTTAAGTGGTTGGCACTATGGTAGAAATCGTTACAGCTCTGTGTCATCCAATTAGAAAATTTGTATTTAATTCTTCCTAGATGTCTAGACGAACCGTCCGAACAGTAAATGTGGTTGCTTTAATCGAAAATATAATAAATATTTTACCCGTATTTTTTATTTTTTCATATTATTACTCTTTATTTATGGGAAAATTGTCTTTTACAATATAGTTTTTAAATTTTCGTTTTTCCTTTCACCTGATTACCTTCGTAAGATATGAGGGTGTGGCTTACATTTGCTTACTAAGTTTATCACAATAGCTTCAATCCGGTTGAAATTCAACCCGGTTGAATTTCAAAGTTAACTCTCTACCGTTTATCTCGCTCCTGGTTGAACGGACCCTATTCGAACCCGCTGGAAAGCGATGGTTAAACAACTTCAGATCAATTTGTTTGATTATGTGTACTTGTTTTAATAATAATATTATGCACATTTTATTAACAAACTCAAGTGCATTCTTTTATCAAAAGTGGCGTAAAATAAAAACTGTTAAACGACAACAACTGTTAAACGTAATATAAGATACATTACTTCCTGATTCTGCCAGTTATTTATTTTTGACATGATTCAATTCTACTCATATACGATTTGATTGTTAAAATTCAGCTGACAGATAATCTCTAACGACAGTGTATTATACATGAATAAAGTTAGCTTCAAAACTTCGATTGCTTTAAGCGTTTATCCTGTATAGTCAATCCGGTCGAACAAGCTCAACCCATTTATATTTCAATCCGGTTGAAAATGCTTTTATTCCGATCATTTTATCCGCTAACTTTAATCGGGTCAGATCAACCGATTTTCAAGCGAGCTGAAACTATCGATATGGTAACAAAAAATGTTATGGTTAACAATAAGTAAATATTTCTTCTAAATTTTATCAAGGTTAAACATGCCATTATTTTACAATAGGGCTGTTGCAAGAATTTTTATATGACCTCTAAGTATACTATAAGACTTAAGACATTTTTAACTACGGATTCCTCAATCTAACAATAATGGGAAGAGTTGAATAAGTTTTGGTAACAATTGGACAACCGGAAGTAGTAGTTACAAGCTAAAAATCATCTAAATATTATTTATCGAAAATTTATGTAAATACTTATTTAAAGAACGTTAAATTCTTTATTCGATAAATATAAATTCATTATTATATGTTCTATAGATTCAGAGATAAAGAAATGCATATAAAATAATTTGATATAAAAAATCTCAGATCAAACTACTACAAGGCAAGAAATTCAAATGTAATTGACACATATATGTCACTGTCAAAAATATTTGAAGATTAAGAAAATAAAAAAAAAGTCAACAACGCAAACGTAAAAAAGAATATAAAAGGGATTTGCGAAAAAATGACGATATAAAGAAAAAAAAAGGAAAGTAGAAAAAGAAAATTTCAGGATATTGAATATAAAGGAAATGTATGTATTGTACATAATTTATATTAAAATATCCCATAGAGTTTGCAAATATATGTGAGAATTATTTTGTAGTGGCAAGAGGTTATGTGCGGCACATCAGAATTTTTCTTTCGTACTTTCAATATTGTAGATTTTACAATTTATTATTTATTAAAACAAAAACATATCAGTTTTTTAAATTTTTTAAATAAAAACTATATCGTGGGATATAACAACTCAATTGATACTAAAACGTGCCTTGATATGGAACGAAAGAGAACATTGCAAGAGGTATAGATTATAGATCTATGTTCACCTATATAGTATGAATAAAAAATTGTCTTTAATCACAAATATCAAATAAAGTATAATGTAAAATACATACGATTTATTATTGTGACGTACATAACACAGATAGGGTGGAATAAATATTCACCTAATATTATAATACGTAGGCGACGAATAGGCGTTGATATTTGAATAAAAAAAAACACAAGTGCACAAAAAAATTATTAATAAAACTAAGAATTTAAATTTTGTACACACTACACCCAAGTGAGCGCATTAGTTTCTTTACAAGTATTGCCCAGCGTTCTGTTTAATCATGTTATAGAAAAAAATACTAAAATTTGTAATGTGTCACTACTGGTTTATAGTTCTGACAGGATTATAAATCAACATAAGACTGGCAAGTTTCATTATTGTAGTTCGTGTAAATGTAATCATTTGCAATTGTCAAGAAAATTATTGTCTGTCAAAATCTTTTATAAATTGTGAAATTCTTACTATGCCATATTTACTGTAAGTCACCGATGTTTTCAACAATTGTGAAGTTAGTAAATAAGATAATAAGATACTATGAATTCTGTTGTTGTTGATTCCTATTTTTAGCAATGAGGAAAAGAATGGGCGAAAATATATTTGTTCACTGCTTTCGCCCACGCGTTGCCATAGAAATACCACTAGAGTATGAGTAAACTAAGATTTCATGTTTCAATAGTAGGATTAAATGTATATATATATATATATATATATATATATATATATATATATATATATATATATATATATATATATATATATATATTTCCGATGTAAAAATTACTTCGTTTTAACTTATTTTAAATAATCAACTTGTTAACATCTATTTAGGTCTAGGTGCATTATTGAACGGAGAAACATTTTTAACAGTCGCAAACTAGAAAACAATATTTCGTTGGAACATGAGGACTAAGGACGAGGAATAAATAGTTCGTAAAGTTTTTAAGGATTTAACAAATTCAGATAAAAGGTTTACTTTTGTCCGTCTTATGCTTACTTGCACGGTTGCACCACTGTTTTTATTCAGTTAGTCAATTCAATTTTATACTGTACTTATTATTCAATTGGAATTAACCTCAATTAATTTGACTAGTAAAATCAAGTTTAATATTTGTCGGTTGTGCAACTACGCATTAGAGTTTATGAGTAAATATTACACACCATCCTCAAAAATTTCTACAAATATTCATCACGGCATATTACCCATTGCTGGGTATGCTAATCTGCTTTGAACACAGATTTCGATAATGATGATGACATGCTCGTACTGTGCGGTCGTTTCCCATGCGATACCTCACGGGCACTCATTGCTCTTTTTGTGCCATTTAAAATTCGAAATATTTCTGTTTAGCCTCGATTCGCGGCCACTTAACATAATCAAAATCATTGTCATATATTTCTTCATTTCTTCCCTGTATCAAAATTTCCTATTTTAGATAATATTTTAATAGTGTTATCCTCGAAGCCACATTTTCAGCTGTTCCTTGCAATTCCAAGATTATTCAGTAGCTTGGTTAAGGAGGCGCCAAGCGCGCAGTCACTCCAAGCGCCGCAACTGGGAGGCGGAAAAATCAGACTTAAATGACTACTATAACCTAAATACAATTTAATTAGGTGGGGGGCACCTACAAATATTTTGCTCCGGGAGCTAAAAAATCCAAACTATAGCTACGCCACTCACGATTTTACAACGTTGTAACAGGCGTGAATTCGAATCATACTTTTGTTACGCTTAGGGTGATTCCCGTTAAGTTAATAAATACTTTTATTATCACCGTTTTTTATCGACTGTCAATACCTCTCGGCGGGCTACTAAGCGTTTATTTATATACAACTTGCGACAAATCGCACAATTTCTATTGACAACCGGTATTTTTACAGTTTCTGCCAACTGTAACTTATGAACTTCCGAATATAAAATCGATAACGATACAAATAGCCCTTTGTCTATATATACGTGTATGTCAATCGAATCTTTAATTGAGAGTTCCAAATAATTCGAATCTTTCTTTCCGGGGGTATGTAAACAGGCAGATGTTTACACACCCCTAATCACGTATATGCAAGAAAGGTGGCCATTTGAGAGCGATTTTACATTGGAATAAAGGTACTTACTGATAGTGCCAGCTGACATCATTAACTACTATGATTGTTGTCTGGAACCCCCTTAGTCACTACATTGGACTCCACTAGTTTTCACTATTATTTAGGATTTATTTTAATTAATACCAACACCATATAATTTAATGATAAACATATTAAAATAACTAAACATGTTGAAATACAATTACAATTTGGTTAAACATTCAAATAGTGTTTGGCGATTATGACAACGAGCAATGATGTTTAACGTTTATCTATATTTGTTCTTTACACAAGCGAGTGTAACTTCGCTTGGGAGCCGCATAAATGCGTACTAAAGAATCAGACTTCGGCGAGAGAGTATCTAAACAATTAATGCTGACTTTACTAAAACTCATCTCTATGTCTCGCCTAAGTTGAATTGCGTGTTTTTATATTTCGCAACATTTCTCAATGTTGTATTGCCTACTTCGCTACTCTATGTCAAATTATAAGTAACATTCCTTTCATGTCGTAAGGTGGAGTGTAAATTTCCAACTAATTTAATTAGGGTATTATATTGTACTAAATTGTTGTAAAATATTTAGAATTTCTAACATAAATTTCATGCGAAATTGTTCATGTGAAACTTTGGCCTTTCGGCACCCACAGAGTCGTTGCCTGACGACGCATAAACACAAACTATTTATACCAACATAGAGTTACGTATATGTTTGTTACATATAATGTATTTTGGTGCACCTGATGTATTAGTGTGTAAAAGATACAACTACCTTACAGGAGCTATCTCTCCCGGCTTACCTACTTTATGAATAGATTGGCTTTTATGAACATTAAAAGAAGGTTGTTTTTTAAAAAGCTTATAGGGTTTGTTAAGCAGCACCGTATTTGAATTTTCCAATATTTCATATATTTGAAATTAAATTTGGCAAAAATAATAGTAACACAAATTAAAAGTACCCACACATCGCAAGCACTAATGCAGGTTTCGAGAAAATGTTCGGGCGCTTGATTTCATCGTGCGACTGTGGGGTAACCTCAAAGCTGAGCAATCTGCAAACACTACTTAAAAGAGGCAATCCGCATAGAAATCCGCCGTATAGGTTTCCCAAGAAATTCTCGAAAAAACTATACGAAAGTCCCGTATTATTTGAAAACCCACATAAGATAAAACTTTTCCCATTTTAAGTTCAGGATGAAAAAATATATTTTGTTTTATCTCGAGTATTTATTTTTTATTTCACCTTCAAAACTAGGGAGGTTATTCTGCCACACCATGTTTTTTAAAAGCTTTTAAAACTTCCATAATTTCTTATTTAACTCCCTCTTATAATAATACTTGGATTTTTTGTCCTATATAAACTGTCTTTGTCCAACTTTCCACTATGCATATTCATTTCGTACGAAAAACTTATCAAAGACAATAGTATATTACTAACCGAGGTGGAAAGTGTTTCATTACTTTCGAGGCGAAGATAGCTAACCAAAGCGTGAAGCGCCGAGGTTAGCTATAGCCCGAGACATAATGAAAATTTCACCGAAGTTTGTATTCTATTTTATTCACAATCGGAAATTAACGATAAAAATATAATAATAATAAATAAATAAATAAATATACCATCACGGCATATTACCCATTGCTGGGTGTGCCAATCTGCTAAATATACGAATGGTTTGAGCTTGTTAATTTGTCATATGAACTGTCAGTTAGATTTCTAACCTTAAATTTTGAATTCACATTATCTAAACATATTTATACTATTTACAATTTCATTAGTTGTTTACATGTAAGTACCTATCACTGATCTCTCAAGGTGGGAATGGGAAATAGCCCTGAAGTTGGCGTATGGTTTGACACTTTCCCGCCTTGGAATGCATAGTCTGATAATAGCTGAGGTTGGAAAGTGTCAACTATATTTCCCAACCTCTTGGAAAATTTTAAAAGTCAGAAATCGTTATACTACAAACCGATTATGAATAAAACATTTTTTTCGTGTTCAAACAGTCGTACGAATAGTACGAGATAGTCGAAAGTACTATAACCGAACATGTATGTATTTGTTTAATTCTGATGATTTTGTATGAATTCGTACGTATATATATAAATATTCGCACGAATTCGTATCCAACATAATCACCGCCTAAGGTAAATGGATCATATTTTTTAGAATTCTATGTTAAATAAATTCGAAGTACTCTTAGTTCCCCTCAACAATAATACACTTCACCGTTCTTTCCTTCCACTTCGTAAAAGCTTCCAACCAATCTACTTTGAAATTCTTTCAAACTAATTCCTGGAAGAATTAAAAACTGTCAAAGCTGTCAAATTCTAATTTCATACTTGGACTACCGACGCCATCAAAATAATTACTAGGGATCTTAAAAACGTTTAAATTAATTTCAAACTGACAAAAATAATCGTAAATGCTGTCAATTATAAAGCATGATTCGAAAATATATCTGGTTAATTCTATATTTTTCCTCACAATCATATTTAAAACAATTCATAATCAGGCTCACTTTAAGACTTTTATTAAAATTACTTCAATTCTTTATCTTTAATTTAAAGTAATACCACAGTGCTAAAGTTATATTATGAAAACAAACATAACTTCATTTTTAATTTAAAGTGTTAAAGTGAGGATAAAGTTTATTATGAAAACGGCCCTAAGTAACTTAATTTTAAATAACAGATAAATGTCTTTAAAATTATACCGAAAATTTTGTTTTCCACGGCTTACCTGATTTTCATATTCCCAAGAATTATACCGTGACTCTCACCTTAAATTCATTGTTTCAAACGGGCTATTGCCAGGGCGTAAAAGTTATTGTACCACTTAGGAAACGATTATGATGATGAATGTATTGCAGATCACCAAGGCTGTATCAAAGAGACCGAATTCGAGAACACCGCGGGATTTAGTCGACGCTACCAGGCTGCTCAGGACTGTATGTGTGACACTGAACACATGTTTAACTGCCCCCGCCAGGAGGCGGATCTCCGCCGAGCTGATAGTATGGCTGAAGCTCTTACTGACTTGGACTTCAACCGATTCCTACAGCAATCCTTGCAGGTATGTTGACATATTCATTCATCTCATTCAGTAGTTTTACGGCTGTGGTTTAATGTGTAGCAAATTATTAGATTTTATAATTATAATTATTATACAGATTACCAGAAAAATTATTGATTGAGAAGTAATCTGTAAGTTGCAAACTAATTTAAATCAAAACAGTCATATTTTAATTTTTTTGTATCAGCTGATTATACTTGTTTCCCCTGAGGAAACAGACAAACTTTCACCATGTATTCTACGGTCATTATAAATAAAATAAAAATCTGATGTGGCCAGCACATTACCTTCCGTCAGATCTATGTATTTTGTATAAATGTCATACAAAAAATTCCTTGCAAAGGGTTATATTTCTTGTACATTACCTTAAGGCAGTTGTATGTATTTTATGCAAATACCATACAGAAAGTTTCTAGCAAAAGATCCTATATTTCCAGTAAAATTATAACACATACATACTGTCAACTGCACTTGACACTGACACCTTTCAATTAGAATTTTCTTAATATAGCAGCTGTTCCCAGAGTTATAGCATAGCTGGCTAATATATATGATATTTAATTTCTTTATAATTTTTAAACTCTATCCATTTGTATGAAGTATAAAATGCATTCAAATCGTATAGAGAATAAAATATTCTTTAATATTTATAATAACATTAAATATGAAAAAATGATATTTAACATCGTTTTTTCAAGAAATGGGGGTACTTCCGGTTGACCAATTATAACAAAAATTTAATCAGCTCTTCACATGGATATAACGAAGAGGAATACGAAAGAATTATAATTTTGGAATTGTAGTACTAGAGTTATGGCATTAGAAAGTTTTGTCACACACACACACACACACACACCCACACCCACACCCACACCCACACAATTTTTTGATCAAAGACAGTATCTTCCTTATCTAAAGGTGACGGAAGGTAAAAAGTTCATATAAACTATGAATCAATTCTTGTCCGTTTTAGAGAAATATGAAAAATCTTTAATAAACAAAAAGTCTACTCTAATAAGAATGCTAGGTAAATAGCTATTGTTCACTTATTGTTTTATTCAACGTATCGGTAGCACGAACTGTCAAAATACATAATCATTTAACAACTATACTTAAAACTAAATACTGATACGTTTTTTTTTTCTGTATGGTTTTTGTAATGGAAGCTGTCGAGCTGAATTAGCATTTAGCAGTATCATGCCATACTATATTTTCAAGAGTTTTTCAATTATAACGGCACAAGTTATAGAAAGTATATAAACTCCTGAGTAGTTTGAAGCTCCGGCTAGCCTCAGGGAAGACGAGGTGGTCTTTACTGAGCCAAAATGGTTGAACAGGACTCCAATTCCTCTAATAACCTTCAAACCGCTGAGTAATAAGCCCTCGGGAACGGGAAAACCTAATGTGAGGGGATATAGGGCAAAACAAAAAATATAAAAACATGTACTAAAATGCGAACTATATTAATTTTCTTAGGACAATGAGTAAAATCTTATGAGGTAAGACCTCGCGCGAGATCTGACAAAAAAAAATGAAATGCCACTTTACTAAAATGTTTCCTGTAGGTAAGGTCTAGTACGATCGAAGGGATAGCGCATAATCCTAACATATGACGTCGGTTGGTATACCAATCGCGAGTATGTCATGCTATTATAAAATATAAAACAAAGGGCAAGTCCTTGTTCCTTTCCCTTAACGTGATCTTTGCAATATGGCTCGATGTCTACTACGGGTAATATCAAACGTACTTTCGCGTGAGCCACTTGGCTTAAACAGTACATAAAATTTGCAACAACAATACGACAAATATTATATTCGGTAGACAAAAACGATAAAATTCGACAACAAAACAATCGTGGATCGAAATAATAACGTACGTGCTTATCTGTATAAATAGGGCGATATCCTGTGCAAAAGGTGGCCTATCCCGTGGTACGGAATCCGGAATTGTCCACGGAGTGGGCAGGGCAGGCTCGTATCATGAGTAGTTGGTATGACTCAGTAGTAGCAGCATAAGCCCAACAATACCGGCCAGTAATGGTATCGGATAGCAGTCCACAACAACGGCAATAACAACTAACAAGTAGTAGTAACAAACAGTCAGACCTGGGTGTCTGAACATGGATCCGTAATGAACCTCGGTAAAGGATTATTCACGAAAGATGACTATTCAAAGTCATGTGTTTGAAGAAAAAATACGTAGCACTTAATAGCAGTTTCTTAGCAACATTTTGTATTAGAAAGAGAAAGATGATTTGACGTATGTCTATTTAATATATGTAGTTTAAAAGATATACATAAATGGTGCTATTACTTTCTAAGACACTAAAAATAGCAGTGACATATTTCGTAGAGTTGCAGACATGTACTACACTGCTCTCTGTACTAATGTTTATCCAGTGACGTTGAAAAATAAATCAAATTATTATTTTATGATTTACGTCAAATCTATATTTTTGTTCAATAGAAAAACGTAGGAGAAGGAGATAAAAAAGAAATTAATTTTTTAAATAAAGTGCGTTTAATTTTTCAGTAAAAATGTATCCATAAATATTTTGCATTACAACGCCTATGGGTACGAAATCAAGTGAAGTTTTCTGCAAGTTATACTATGTTCCGTAAGTCAACCAAAATAACCGGTATCTTGATTCAGGGTACACGATGGTTCCTGAATGTTTTCATTCATTTCGGGACAGATTGACATTGAATGATATAACATATAAAATTGACACAAACTAACGAAAATAAAAATTAACCAAATGAATGATGATAAGGTTGAATGTGACAACGAAACTGAACATTCTATTACATTTAATGCCAATAATAATAACACAACCAACAATATATCAAATATAAATAATGTTTTCATACATCTATAATAATTATTAGTAATACCACTAATGCGGTTTACAAATTTGACATTGACGTTTGTTTGAAAATAGTGGTAGTGGGGGTAAAAATACCAGAGAAACCAGGATTATATTTCGTGGTTGCCGCGGTCCGACTTTTTACCAACTTTTTTCAGGAACCGCGTTCCAAATAGAAACCGGTAAATAATTTCAGGACTTACGGACCACAAAACCATAAACCTGATCGAACCGGTTGCGTTACGAAACATACTATTATATCATATCAGACGATCGAGGTGAAGTTAGCGACGCGTCGCTCAGCGACGGGCGCGTATAGGTCTACCGTTCAACCAAGTATTACGCAACAGAATTCTTAATTTTTAAGGATGATATGTAGCATACTAAACTAATATCTAATGATTACTCTATGTAGGGGTAATTACCAGTGCCCCGAGTTATTAATTAGAATATATGTAAAGATGAGACGACTAAGTATTATAACTAATAAGACAATTTATTCTAATAGTTTAATGCTGCACCCCTACGGGATGGCCAGCTACATGGCTATATGGGGGAGATTAGTAGGATCCTTATCTATAAAATAAAATAGAATTTGAGGTGGTACAACGTCGTATTTTTTTAAAAATAATTTTAAAAGTATCTTATATTGTTGAATATTCCGCCTATGTTTAAGGGTTAACTACAAACCCCTTACGAAATAGTTAGCTACATGGCTATATGGGGGTGATTAGTAGGGTCCTTATCCTTGAAACAAAATAGAATTTGACGTGGTACAACACCGTATTTTTTTTAAAGTAATTTTAAAAGTATCGTATATTGTTGAATATTCCGCCTATGTTTAAGGGGGTTAACTACAAACCCCCTACGGGATGGCCAGCTATACGGCTATATGGGGGTGATCAGTAGGGTCCTTATCCTTGAAACAAAATAAAATTTGAAGTGGTACAACGCGTTATTTTTTTTAATAATATTAAAAATATCTTATATTGTTGAATATTCCGCCTATGTTTAAGGGTTAACTACAAACCCCCTACGGGATGGCCAGCTATATGGCTATATAGGGGTGATTAGTAGGGTCCTTATCCTTGAACCAAATAAAATTTGAGGTGGTACAACGCCGTATTTTTTTAAAATAATTTTAATAGTATCTTATATTGTTAAATATTCCGCCTATTTTTAAGGGTTAACTACAAACCCCCTACGGGATGGCCAGTTATACGGCTATATGGGGGTAATTAGTAGGGTCCTTATCCTTCAAACAAAATAGAATTTGAGGTGGTACAACACCTTATTTTTTTTATTATTTTAAAAATATCTTATATTGTTGAATACACCGCCTGTGTTTAAGGGTTAATTGCAAACCCCCTACGGGATGGCCAGCTACCTTGGCTATATGGGGATGATTAGTAGGGTCTTTATCTATGAAATAAAAAAGAACTAGAGGTGGTACAACACCGTATTTAAAAAAAAAATTAAAAGTATCTTATATTGTTGAATATTCAGCCTATGTTTAAGGGTTAACTACAAACCCTCTACGGGATGGCCAGCTATACGGCTATATAGGGGTGATTCGTAGGGTCCTTACCCTTGAAACAAAATAGAATTTGAGGTGGTACAACGCCGTATTTTTTTTAAGTAATTTTAAAAGTATCTTATATTGTTGAATATACCGCCTATGTTTACCTAAGGGTTAATTACAAACCCCCTACGGGATGGCCAGCTACATGGCTATATGGAGGTGATTAGTAGGGTCCTTAACTATGAAATAAAAAAAATTGAGGTGGTACAACGCCGTATTTTTTAAAAATAATTTTAAAAGCACCTTATAATGTTGAATATTCCGCCTATGTTTAAGGGTTAACTACAAACCCCCTACGGGATGGCCAGCTATATAGCTATATAGGGGTGATTAGTAGGGTCCTTATCCTTGAACCAAATAAAATTTGAGATGGTACAACGCCGTATTTTTTAAAAATAATTTTAATAGTATCTTGTATTGTTAAATATTCCGCCTATTTTTAAAGTTTAACTACAAACCCCCTACGGGATGGCCAGTTATACGGCTATATGGGGGTAATTAGTAGGGTCCTTATCCTTGAAACAAAATAGAATTTGAGGTGGTACAACGCCTTATTTTTTTTTTATTTTTTTTTTTTAAATATCTTATATTGTTGAATACACCGCCTATGTTTAAGGGTTAATTACAAACCCCCTACGGGATGGCCAGCTACATGGCTATATGAGGATGGTTAGTGGGGTCTTTATCTATGAAATGAAAAAGAACTTGAGATGGTACAACACCGTATTTTTTATAAAAAAAATTAATAGTATCTTATATTGTTGAATATTCAGCCTATGTTTAAGGGTTAACTACAAACCCCCTACGGGATGGCCAGCTATACGGCTATATGGGGGTGATTCGTAGGGTCCTTATCCTTGTAGGAGGTTTATAGTTAACCCTTAAACATAGGCGGAATATTCAACAATATACGATACTTTTAAAATTACTTAAAAAATACGGCGTTGTAACACCTCAAATTCTATTTTGTTTCAAGTATAAGGACCCTACGAATCACCCCCATATAGTTGTGTAGCTGGTTGCACCATTTAACTATTAGAATAAATTGTCTATTTAGATATAATATTTGGCCGTCTCATCTTTACTTATATTTTAATTAATATCTAGAGGCACTGGTAATTACCCCTACATCGCGTAATCATTGGATATTAGTTTATTATGCTACATATCATTCTTAGAAATGAAAAATTCTGTTGCGCAATACTTGGTTGAACGGTAGACCTATACGCGCCCGTCGCTGAGCGACGCGTCGCTAACTTCACCTCGCTATCAGACGGCTCATAATATGACTTTGAATATTCATCTTTCGTGAATAATATACCAAACAAACAGTAATCAAGAACGAACATGGATGCGTATCGAAACAGCCTAAAGAAAAGAACGCTGTGTCAGCTGGTTGGTGATAAGAAGAATGTAGTACAACAGTACCGTGTGGTTATAAGTAAAATTTAACAAACAAAACGGCTGAGTAAAATTGATAATCACAAATCACCTTCACCTACATAGCTTAGCGGTATTGCGAGCTGCGAAACTCGAAGGGGTTCAACAATCCGCTGTCGAAAGCATCGGTGCGTGCGTCCTACAGTATCGATAATTGAAATGACATTTCGAAATAAAAACAATAAAACCTAACCTCAGCGCAAACTACGACGCGTACTAAACAAATAGAAATGAGACGATGGAAAATAAAATAAAAGACGTTAAAGACAGTAAGTATGAAACAAAATAAAATAAGAATTGTTATTTTATGACAAAAATGAACAACACACAAATTTGAAGCGTTACACAATATTTGAGAGAAAAAATCCACGTCCAAATTTAGGAAGGGATCGTGATTATAATCAACAAGCTGATATTGTGTGGTAGGTGGAAAATAGCTACTTACAAACCTACCGTTCTTATTAGAACAGACTTTTTGAGTATTAAAGATTTTACGTGTTTCTGTCGATATCTCTACAATGAAATTTATAAATTTATAGAAAATTGTATTTTGATTTTTTATTATTAAACGATTTTAGTATAAGGTAAGATAGATTCCACTGCTAAATATTAAATATTGTAACTAACACATGTATTAATCAGCGATTACTGATTTATAACTTCAGCAATTAACGCCATTATTAATATACTTGATAGTTAAATAACAATTATTAATAATTAACATATGTCTGCCACCCACCATGTTCATAGAGATCACAGCGCCACTAGCGTTAATTATGTTTACGAATTGTTGTACAATAATTAAAGCCTCATCCGGACACAGGCGCAACAAAATAACGAACCGAACAGCAAACGCACTACGAGATTACCCTAACTCGCCCTGCGGATTCGTAGGGCATTTCACAATATGTGCGTTAATAATGTCTATATCCCACTCATATCGTAAATAACTATTATAAGTATCGAACTTTTTCTCTTCAATGTCACTCTAATTACGAATTTTATCTCAGTCTTGTCCGAGCCATCGTAGAGAACGGACGTTTATCAATTGCTCTTACTAACTCACACACCTTAGTATTACGTAGAACCTTAATTGCTAATATAATTATCATATTAGTCATTAATTTATACACAAATAGTAAAACAAGTGCTAATCAGACAGTAAGGGTTCTCCGATGGAGAACCCTTACGTAATGTTACCTTCACAATCACCGGCACCATCACCAACACCCATTGGTTTAACGCAACAGAAACAAAATAGCAACAAGCGAACGAATTCTGAAGACAACTCACATGTTCCAAGCAAGAGATACATAATAAATATACCAACGCAAACAGGTTTAATGTTCTAAATAATCAAGATGAATCACTAAACACACCATCACGTTTACAGAATCCAAAAATTAAAATACCTCCGTTATTCATCAAAGCAAACAATTACCAACAATGTATTTCTCACATGAGAGAACTTCTTAAATATTAAAATTTCACAACCAAATTAATTGGACCTCAGACTCTAAAAATTAATTTAAGTACAGCAAAAGATTATATACGAGTAACACAATATTATGAAACCATGAATATCAATAGTTATTAAAAATGTACCTATTTCAATTAGAGAAGACGAAGTACTAGAAGAATTAAATACGCAATTTACAATCCACAAAGTCACCAGATTACTTAATAAGTTTAAAGACCCTATTCCAGTAATCGCAGTGGAACTACCAAAAACAGACAACTCCAAAGATATATTCAACCTAAAAAGTATTATGAATGCTATAGTAACAGTAGAAATGAGACGAAAATCTAACGATATTTCACAGTACACAAACTGCCAACAATTCGGACATACGAAAAATTACTGCCATATGGAATCAAATTGTCACAAGTGTGCCGGTCAACACCATTACTCCAAATGCACAAAACCCAAAGAAGAAAATTGTACATGTATAAACTGCGGACCGGCACATCCAGCCAATTATAGGGGCTGCACCTATTATAAAAACAAAAGAAAAAATCAACAATAAATACCACCGACAAATCACACAACAAAACGCTTCAAATGCAGAACCCACATATAAAATTCTTCCCACAAACCACTATCCTACACAAAATACGCCTCCACACACATACTCCTCTGCCCTCCTAAACAATCCTAACCACCCTCAACGAGAAGACAACACTAACTCAAACTCCCTTTTTTCACAAACAATAACTCAGATTCTCTCATTCATAACAAATCTAATAACAGAATTAATCACAGCCACCATACCAAAAATAAAATAATTCGTAGCCAACATCTTTTCCCAACAACCGTAATGATACACACAAACAATATAAAAGATCTAATCATCATGAACTGGAATGCAGACGGTTTAAAATCAAAAAGGCGAATATTTATAAATTTCATGCAGAGATACAACGTAGACATATGCTGCATAAGCGAAACTCACCTAATCCCAGGCGAATCATTTAAAATCCCTCAACATGAAATATACAGAAATGACAGAGTCGCAACTTGGGCCTCAGGAGGAAGTGCAATCATTATTAAAAAAACAATTAGCACATCATGAAGTATTACTTTCAACACTGCGACCAATCGAAGCCACAGCCATAAACCTTAAATTGCTAAATAATTGCAACATTACAATCATATCAGCATATCATCAACCCAGTAGAAGAATTAACAAGGAAGATCTCAATAATATATTTCAACAATCCAACCCTGTTATACTGCTAGGCGATCTTAATTGTAAAAACCAAAAATGGGGATGCGCTAAAACAAATCCTAATGGCATCCGTTTGGAAGAATATATTAATGACCTTGGCATAGAATTAATTGCCCTTGATGAACCAACACATTACCCATACCGTTCAGATCACATGCCACACATACTAGACATTATTCTAATGAAAAACTTCTCGTCAATAATAAGACAATCAGTAAAAATCGAAATAGACTCTGATCACGTCCCAGTACTGGTACAATTCTCAAACCAACCTCACCTAAATCTGAATAATCATCATATTGTCACCGGAAAAATCGACTGGAAAAAATTTCATCAAGAAATAAATAACACTATCGAAGCACCCAACCTACAAAACACACAAGAAAGCATATACGAAGTCATAGACAAATACACAAATGCAATAATAACAGTAGCAAAAAATTGTATCAAAAAAAGTAACAGAAACTTTATACAGCCCTCAATACCACATCATATTCAAGAACTTATCAAAGAGAAACATAAACTAAGAAGACTACGGCATAATATTCATAATAAAACAATCAAAACGCAACTCAATAGAATAACACGTACAGTACATAGAAAACTAGAAGAGCACAGAATCAATCAATATCAAAACTACTTAAGTGAAATAAATCCGGGAGATATTTAAATGTAGAGAGCCACAAGAAGAATTTTCAAAACACCAACTATCATACCCCCTATAAAACAAGGCACAAACACTTATTGCATTGATGAAGAAAAATGCAAAGTATTTGCTGATCATTTTAAGAAAGTATTTAACTTACAAGAAGAGGAAGACGCAGCACAAATAACAAATATTAATACAGATCTTAAAGAAATAATAACCATAATAACCCCACAAGAACTGAAAAAACACATAAATAAACTAGTTAACAAGAAGTCACCTGGAAATGATCATATAACTATATAGTACTCAAAAATTTACCTAAAAATGCATAAGCTTCTTAGCTTCAATTCTAAACAAATGTCTTAGAATCGGCTATTTCCCATCTAAATGGAAACATGCCATTATAATAATTTTTCATAAACCAAACAAACCAAAGAATAAGGTTTCTAGCTACCGACCAATCAGTCTATTACCATGTATCAGTAAAATATTCGAGAAAGTAATTAAAACACGACTTATATCCTTCTTGGATGCAAACAATAGCATTCCTCCATTTTAATTTGGATTTAAGTCAAATCACTCCATGAATCATCAACTACTTAGATTAACGGAAATCATCACGAAATGCTTCGAAAAGAATAATTTACAGCCATAGCATTTATGGATGTATCACAAACCTTCGATAAAGTTTAGCAAAATGGCTTAAAAATTAAACTCCAAGAACTAAAACTCCCCGAATATAAATACTACATCATTCTGTCATTTATTTCACAACGAACTTTTGAAATCAAAATAAATAGTACTCTATCAACTTTCAGAAACATCCAAGCAGGAGTGCCACAAGGCTCTGTATTGGGGCCCATATTATAATATATATATATATATATATATATATATATATATATATATATATATATATATATATATATATATGAGAGAGATATACTAACTTTCCCGAACACAAGCATTGCAATGTATGCTGATGATACAGCAATCATCTCTCAAAATCAAGACCCAGAAAAAGATAAAAACGACCTTGAAACCTCAATAAACATAATAACAGCATGGATGAAAAAATGGAAAATAACTCTAAATGAGACAAAATGCGAATGTAAAATATTCACACTCAGAAGGAGTAACGATCCTGATCCAGTAGAAATCAACAACATCGTAGTTCCTTGGAATACAAATCAATCCACAGTAAAATACCTAGGAGCACACCTAGATAAAAAAACTAACATGGACAAAACATATCCAAACCAAAATAATAGAAGCCAACAGAAGATTAGGAATGCTGTATCCCCTAATTAACAAAAAATCAAAGTTAAGAACAAAATGTACCATATTAATCTACAAATCAATTCTAAGACCGATATTACATACGCTTGTCCTATCTGGAGCTCGGCATCCAATCAGCAATTCAACAAATTGCAAAAATTCCAAAATAAAGTACTAAGAATCGCTACTAAATCATCCTGGTTCATTCGCATTAAACAAATTTACAAAGAATTAAAAATTCTTGCATTTAAAGACTTTGTCGACAAGCTAACACTAAACTTTATATCAAACATAAATAAGTGCTCAGGATCCAATCACTGTAACTCCGGGGAGACTACCAACAATAGAAGATTTCGCAAACGTCTACCTCAAGATATACACTTTGGAACAAACTAAATCACACTCAAATAATAAGTCCCAAGGAAGTATGTAATTACTGCCTCTAACCAAGTCAACAAAAACAACAACCGAACTGTGAATAACAAATTTCATTTGTTGAACCGGTTTAATCTACTTAAAAAAAATAAAGAATATAATCAAACTCCACTGTTGAGATCAAAATGAACATAAAACATCTGCGTCATTAAATATTTTAAAACTTATTATGGTTTAAAGAGTAATAAGAAGTGGCGGCTCGTAGGTTGAAGATTTGGTGGATAAAATTTGGTAAATATTTATAGTACTTACTAAAATATTTACTTATACAATTTTCTTTCATTTGGAGCAATATAATTATTAATATAAGTTTACTCATATGAAAAATTTATTTAAATTATGTAGTTTTAAATGTCTATTCTTATATTCCTAGATTCTGTAAAGTTATTTATCACCAGAAATTTGAGATATTTTTATTAAATGTATTTTCTATGCATATTTTAACGAAAATAACGGTGCATTTCCCTACGTCCGTCCTTCGTAATCTGTTTTAATTTTAGAACTGGCTTCGGTCGTCCTTTTGTCTTTATTTGTAAACGTTTTTCATAATTTAATAGCTTATTACTTTTCTTTTACTTTTTTAATTTCATAAAAATTTTAAATTTCTTTTAGTTAACTATTCTTTTCTTGACATTCAAATACGTAATATTTGTCAGCATTGAAGTACCCATTTCAGTTCAAAAGGATCGAGGTTCAAAAAATATTCTATTAGATTTTTATATAAAAAGTATTATAAACTCATTGTTTCAAAAAAATTAAATTGCTGTTATAGAACGAAAAATGGAACTAATTTTATGAACAAAAGATTGTACCTACCAATAGGTAAAATCTAATATTAGTTGCTGCAAAAATATTTCCTGTTGAATAACTTTAAGACATAAAAATGGTACCTACTTAGATCCCTTTGAATTTAAATGCTCCAAATATGTATGTGTATGGATAAGCGAAAGTGACTTGGGAAAAAGAAGGGATTGCGAATATTAATATTAATAAAGGATTATTTTCTTAATCTACTTTTCTCAATAAGAATCACGTATAGCGTATAAATCGAAAAGTGGAACATAGGCGTTTAACATAGGAAATCAGTTTTTCTTTGCGTAACCGATACCTAATTATTTTATGCAAAAATTCTTCAAATAAAAGTTATAGAAATTTAAATTCTGCATTGTGTATTGTGTGATTATTTTTGCTCTTCATATAAACGTAAAAATTTATTATAGTCACAGTTTTTATAAGCTTATTGTCTAGGCAGCCTTGGATTTATGACAAAAACTAAACAAATGCATTTTTAACTGCAAATTACATTAAAAATATACATTTTTTTGTTTTGTGTTAATTTAGGACTGTAATCTAAATTTTGTTGTAAGTGACAGTTAAAAATTACGCTTTTATTAATGTTTTGTCATAAATACATTGCTGCCTAGACAAAAAGCTCATAAAAACTATAAGTTTATAATTAATTTTTACGTTTATATGAAGGGTTTAAATAATCGTTTTACATGACTTAGATGCAGAATTTAGAGCTCTATAACTTTTATTAGTATTTTTACATAAAATAAAATAATTATATATACTTTTCGATTTACAACCTGTTGCGTAAGTAATGCTTGTTCTTGCATGGAATCTATAATATTTCACTCATATACGAGTATTACCAGGTGCCAGGTTACCAAGTTTTACGTTATGAATTGGTAGTAGAAAAAATTAAATACCTATACAAGCGAAAATAATTATAAAAATATACATATTTTCTAACTCAATTTTAAACTTATATGATTTGTGGCAAGTTGTTACAAAGCTTATTTTTAATTTTTAACATATTTTTTAATTTTTAAAATTGTGTCGAAACGGAATGTCAAATGAGCTATGTATTTATTTTCAATATTTTGAACTTTAACTGTAGTTAAAAATGTAACAATAGCTGCGTTCTTTGTTCACTTTTGTCATACATAGACTTCTAAATTTTGTTACGTTTTATTAATGTGGATGAAGTGTAGTAATCAGAGAATTATTATTAATTAATATAAATGTTTATTAAACGATAAATAAATATTAAAATAATACAAATTTTTATTACTATGATTAAACAAATATTAAATACTAATTTAAGACAAAGTGTATAATTAAATATTTAAACTCTAAGATTATTTATTTATTTAAATAACACTAGATACTATTTCTTTAGACGCTATTTATTTCACTGTACTCTCGAACTTTTACTTCACTACGCGTTCCAATCTTAGACTGCGGGTCGATTGAAGACCATTGCAGACTATGTACGCGATATTTATATCACTATATTTATGTTAAAATTTATTTACATCACAACTTATGTCACTATCACATTCAACTGTCCGACCTCCACAGCCTCTGTATACTCAACTGACTTCCACGGCGTTTGTATATTTAAGTGTCCGGTCAGAATTCACTCCTTTCAACTCTCTTTGAGATTTCTTTTCAACGATACTAATTGGTTGACTGACTGACTACGCAGAGCGCTCCGGTACATATATGGAACTGGCACTGTATCGTTTCTAGAAAGTTTCCCGAAATATTCCAGTACAACGATCATTCCGCGCCCGGCTTGTTGACACAGATGCCAGCCGTCCACTTACGTCGTCCGCCTGCAATGAGCAGCAGTGGCGGATTTAGAAAATTATAATACACTAAATTCGGAAAAACAAATTTTAAATATATAGGGTGAGCCTTCCACCTCATTAACTTTTGCGTTGTATTGTAAAAATTACTCATATAAAAGATTTATTATTTTAAATATACTATTTGATGGCAAATGTAAATATTTTTTATAGGCAGAACTTTTATTTTTAAATAGTAACCTATAATTATTTTACTAAAATATAAACCCCCATTTTGTGTCTTTTTAATGATCTATTTAGGGTCCTGCACCATAACAAAAAATAATAAAATGTACATTTATACTTAAAGTATTACTCAATAAATTAAGTAGATTAAGATGAAGAAAACAATTTTTTAATAATTACTTTGCGAGATATTTGAGGTTTGTTGTCAGTGTCACTGTGACGTCACATTAGTGCTACCTTTCTCTCGCTGTCTACTATAGAAATTGTGCGAGAGAAAGATATAGCAATAGATGTCGCCATGACGTCACGTTGACTTTAAAAATCAAATTCAGTTAAACCAAAAACAATTAAGACTTTTTAATACTACGAATTGCTTCAAATCAGAGTGCAGGACCCCAACCAAGTAAATGAGTTTGAGAAATATGAGAAATAATGTTTATTCAAATATTCTAAGTAGCCATGTGAAAATAAATAAAATGCAACAATGTTATACAAAACAAGTTAAAACATCAAATTAAGTAGATAATAAGAACAACTTAAGACAAAAAAATGGCGGTTTATATTTTAGTGAAATAATTATTGTTTGTTTTTTAAAAAATAATAGTTGATAGTCGTATCTATTAAACGTGACTTTATAAAAAATAACTACATCTGCCATCAAATAGTATAATAAAAATAATAAAACTTACATTTGTTCTATTATAATTTAAAATGTTATAGGGGGCATCTCCAAAATAATAAACAATTTGAAAAATAAATAAATATTCTGTATTTTTATTAGTAGGTTTATTCTTTTATTTAATATGTAATAATTAAATTTTTAAAAATAACAGGGGGCACGTGCCCAAGTCCCCCCCCCCCTCTAAATCCGCCACTGATGAGCGGTAATTACGTGATCGCTTTTCAAATTGTCTCCGACCATTAGGGATGCACAAATTATCGATACTTTGGATCATATGATACTTTTAGGTATCGATACTAAACGATTCCTTATACAAAAGTATCGATACTCGAAATGTATCGGTTATGATTTTGTTAATCATGAATAGGAAAGAAACGAAAACAAATGAATGATAATAAAATATCTATTTCCCACATAACTATTACAATGTTTATAAGTAGCCTAAATATGTATATGTACATAATTACAGAAATCTCGATGTTTGGTTAAACCCAAAGCCTTCTTGAGAACGAAATTTAATTAACTAGTATTAACTTATAAACTAATAAAAGCTGGGCTGTATTTATTGCTTTCAGTTGAAACTTTTCGGCAACATGAAGAAATTTGCACCAATGTATATAATCATACGTATGAAATTTTAGCGATTCGATATCTGAATAAAAGTATGGATGCCTTAAAATATCGAAATAAATGTATCGATGTTTCGATACTTACGATATTGACAAAAATATCGATACTTCAAGAAGTATCGAAGTATCGTATGCATCCCTACCTATGCTTCCAGAGCATTCGACCACTGGCGGAGGTTGCGTCCATCGCGTGCTCGCGGACTCAGTGGCGTAGGTGCTCGCACATTACAATATTAAAATTTGAAAGAACCTACCATATCATATGGAAAAAATGATTTATATAGTGGGATTGGAAAAAGTCTTAATACTTTGAGTTGCGGACCTTCCTTGAAAAACGTACATAAGCGAAGAAAAGTAAAAATGAATAAACAGAAGACGCACGTCATTAACTTGTAGAAAGTATAAAATATTCCATTTTAAAAATTCTTCATAGAAATATTCCGGATGCTCCCAAAAAATAATATGATTAGTTTCTCATTGATGACTAGAATTTTTTAAATTTATAATGACATTTCTTAAACATTTTCCTTAAATTAAACTGTGCAGGAACTTTTACAAAAACTGTATAATCTATATTAAATATGACATATCAATCAAGGAAATAACGTAATCTACATGTATTCCATTTTAAAATTACTACAACATAATACTGAATCAGAAATGAAAATAAATTTATGACTGTGTAGAAAGTTGGCAACCCACAATAAATAAAACCAACGCAGGTTGTGTTCTAGAGAAATTTGAGAATAAACTAGAACGGCGGTTAATTAATTATACTTGCAAGTAAGGTGAAATAAATATCGTCGAGCGAAATAACTAAGTTTAAATGTGAAATAAATATTAGTGGGAAAAACTAGATAGTTCCGATAACTAGTCACTTACTACGTAATACTTCTGTAGTCTAGTCTCGTGCCTAAATAATTTTGTTTAATAGGAAACTCAGTCAATACAAATTGTGAGATTGTCAAAAAGTATCTTATAAAAACAATAAACAATTATTATTGAAAATTAAGTACAAGAACCACATTATTTGTTCTATCTAAAATAATATTGAGATACCTACCTATTATAAAATGACAAGTTGCATTTAATATCAGATGATCCTGTACTTTTTAAACCTTAGTGAGAAGTTTTTATTCGGAATTAAGATAATTATTTATAAAGCAAGACGCATCTGTATCATAGCTTAGTTATAAGAATAGTCCAATTAAGCCCCGGGGCTTTGTGTTACAGATAAATGAACATCCTCACCACAGAAACCTGGTAGCTAAGAAGTATCATATTGAAAAGGTAATTAAAATTTATAACATACTCGTAGTTATAAATTATATATTTTAAAAGGTTTCTTTGCAATTACAAGCACTGATAACGTACTGCAAATTATTTATATAATGTCTAATAGTACTTATATAATATAACGTTTCTTTCAACTTTTCTATTTTTCTGCTCGAAAGATATAAAGAATTTAATTGAGCAATAAGTTGTTATAAAAATTTATTGGCTTTTCAAAGTATAAACAGTACCTATTGTACCCATTATACTTTACCTCACCATAATATGGTTTAATCTTCCACGCTGTTTTATGGAAATACAAACAATATTTACCTTCCGTCACCTTTAGGTAAGGAAGGTATTGTCTTTGGACAAAAAATTTGGTGGTGAGTTTTTAATGAATAAGCACGTTTTAAGGTCCCCAGAATACGATTTTACTATTTTTATGATGACGTCTGTGTGTGTGTGTGTGGGCGTGCGTGCATGCGCATGTGCGTGCGCGTGCGTGCGCAGGTGCGTGCGCGTGTGCGTGTGCATGTGCGTTGCGTGTGGGTGTGTGTGTGTGTGTGTGTATGTGTAACAAAATTTTCGTTTACGATAACTCTAAAACTATAATTCCAAAAATTATAATTCTTTCGTATTCCTCTTCGTTGCATCCATGTGAAGAGCTGATTAGATTTTGATTATAATTGGTCAACCGGAAGTACCCTCATTTGAAGATTTCAACAGTTTTTATTTGAAAAACCGATGGTAGGTTAGGTTAGGTTAGGTTGGGTTGGGTTGGGTTGGATTGAGTTGAGTTGAGTTGAGTTGAGTTGAGTTGAGTTGAGTTGAGTAGTGTAAAGTTGTGGTGAGGTGAGGTGAGTTGAGTTGAGTTGCTTTGCGTTGAGTTGAGTTGATTTGAGGTGAGTTGATTTGACTTGAGTAGAGTTGAGCTGAGCTGAGTTGAGCAAAGTTTAGTTGAGTTGAGTGTAGTTGGGTTGTGCTGAGCTGAGTTGGGTTAGGTTAGATTAGATTAGGTTGAGTTTAGTTGAGCTGAGTTGAGTTGGATTGAGCTGAGTTGAGTTGATTTGAGTTGAGTTGATTTGAGTTGAGTTGAGTAGATTATATTATATATAATTTTTTCACATTTACTTTTATTATAAATATTAAAGAACATTGTATTCGCTATACGAATTGACCGCATTTTATACTTCATATTAAATGGATATAGAGTTATAAAATTATAAAGAAATTAAATTTCATAAACTAGCTAAGTATGCTAATAACAGCGACTATATTAAGAAAATTCTGATTGAAAGATGTCGGTGTCAATTGACATATTCGTAGTATATTTGTGTTATAATTTTACTCGAAATATAGAATCTTTTTGCTCGAAACTTGCTGTATGGAATTTGTATAAAATACAGACAACTGTCGAAAGGTAATGTACATACAAGAAATTTAGAATCTTTTGCAAGGAACTTTCTGTGTGGATTTTATAGAAAATACATACGCATTTACGAAAATTCTACCGGTAGATTCCACATCTACCATCTGTGTTCGAAAACACGAGTGGTAAAAAGTTACCGTGTTCGAAAATTGTACAATATCTACCAGATTCATCTACCGGATTCATGAAGAATCTAATCTCAAAAAAAGGTAGTGTGCGCGCGTTAAAATTGGAAATGTGTTCAAAGGAGGATTCTGCTCAGTTTGTTAACTACATTAAATTTCTAACTTGTTTCAAATTTTCAATTTTTTTATAGGTTATGGATCTACCTCTGTTTACCACTTGCGTTCTTAAAATATCGATTCCGGTAGCTATAACCTGATAAATAACTGTTTACCGGTAACAGTTCACCGGTAGAATTTTCGTAAATGCCTCATATAACTGAGGGAAGGTAATGTGCTGGCCACATCAGATTTCTTTTTTATTCTATTGACAAGTATGATTGTCTCATTATCAAGTGAAAAATAGACCATGATATAATCATTAAGTATTTAATTTTTAGACATTTAAAAAATGTATGAAAATTTGAAACTTAATGATTGGAAATTCGATGGAACAAAGTTATGAATAAAAATAATGAGCGTTTAATTTGAAATTAATGAAGTAACTTGATATGACATTTGCTTTATAGGAGCAGCCGGAACAGCAGAATCCGTACTTGTTCGGAGAACGGTTGCCGGTGGCCGCCAAAAAAGGAACGAACGTAGTGTACTGAAGACTAGGTGACTCATCTTCCCGACGACGACTCGGCACTCGTCCCAGGACCCAGATTGGCTTCAGCGGCTGCGTCCGCGCTTAAGTGTTTACCCCCATTCCCACACACACTAAATGTACACTACACTGACATCAGACAGTACACATACACTACACGAGTGAAGCGCAAGCATTAAAGGTGTGAGGAAAACCCTGAGATTCAACATCTTTTTTTCTCCTCCTTTTGATGTGCGCTTTATGTGTGTAATTGTAAGTTATATATATATTAATCATAGATGTTATATGAGGCTTTAACGGATAATCGTACCCTAAAATAAAGTGTAATAGTTTTACCCCCATCCAATATAAATATATAATTCGAAACATTTTCAACGCATCTGTGCTACCGACTACTGTCCGGGCCAAGCCTGTTTGAAACAGTGGGAATTTTCTCGGATTTGACTAGACTAGACCCGTTGCCGCCCGCGCCGTTCCGTGGCAGTAGCTCTTTGACCCGCTGCGACAGTGCGGCTGGCTCAGCAACAACATATCAACAAACCTAGCGGTACAGCGGTTTGTAAAAAGTGCGTGCGGCCCGTGTAGTTAGGCCCTATTGATTTGCGTGCCGTGTCAGCCGTTGAAAAACTTGTTGGAGCCTCGAAGAAACATCCTTTTGCTCTTCCTTCTAGGCTCCCGCCTTTCGCGGCTTAAGTGAGGCGCGTAAATCGGTACGCGTCCCGCTCGCCCTAACGACAGAGTATCAAATAATGTAGGGTCGTTATTTCATACTCTGAAAAAGTATGAAATCGACATACTAAATATCAATATAAGTACGTATCAGTTAGTTACTTATCACATTTTGTTCTGATAAGTAATTACGGCATATTGATAAACACGCAATCCTAGCGCTCCTGGAGCTCCTCTCGTTCCTCGTTAGGAGTTTGCATCTCTTTACTTAATGTACTTTTGATCATGGTTTAACGTAAGAATTTGTTAACAGTGTGAAAAATCTGCACTGTTCTAAATTATTCTACTAACCGCATATTATAATCACTTATTAAACTATGAATATATATTCGAAATGGTTAACCGTTTCACTCAAATATATGTTAGTTTTTAAGCTAGAACGAAATATAACATAGATTTAAGAGATATTATAACCTAATGTATTCACTAAGAAGAATCGCAATGAGTGGGCGGGTCATCGCAAGGTAGTTCACTACAAAGCTGGCCATGTCCTGCTCTTGCTATATTCATGTTAACGCAGATCTGCTGACTTCAAATTATATGTAATCATATATGGCATCCATTCATCTTGTTTTCTTTGGCCTTTCACCTTTAAATCCTGTTCTTTTAATATTTTAATCAGAAATCAAGGCCGGATTTAAAAATTTGCAGAACTAGAGACAATTTATTATAAAACTAATTTTAAAAATAAATTAATAACAATTTATTTACAAACTGTATCTGTTTAATTACACAGTGTGTTTGTCAATATGGATTACGTATTGGAATATAGTATAAAACTCAAAATTCGAAAACATTATATAGAGCCGCTAGTTGAATAGGTGATGTAATAATTATTATTATTTTGAACGCCGTAAGTAATTCATTAATTTAATGTTTCATGTAGACGGTCTCGTAGCTGTCTCATTTTTGTTTTCTTTACAGAGGTAGTGACATATTTATTCTATAATTTTTTTAAATAAAAATAATGTAAGTAATTTAAAATATTAATTTTTAAAGTAGGTTGTTCATACAGCCCAAATAATTAATATTAGTTTTGAAAACACTACATTACGTAATCGCATAATTAATTTTTATATTATAAAGAAATATGCGAATATAGTGGTACTCGAAATGTACTCCTTAAATAAATTATCTTTAATTTTGTGAATTTTGCTTCGTCATAACTACGTTAACCGTTAAACAGACGAATCCTACTGATTAATTTAAAATTTCGTATGCCATTTTCAATTATATTAATGATTATATACGTATAATATTGTGAAAAATTGTCAGCCATCGGAATTCGAACAATTTATTTGAAACTGTTAACTGACTGTAAATGTTATTATAAACGTATTTTCAATTGTAACGATTATTAAGTTACAATGACCTTTTGTGAAGATGATAGTAAGTATTCTGCAATAATCGCAACAATGATACTGTCAGAAATTTGAAGCGTAATAACCTATAAAACAAGCAAATTTAAACTAATCTGCGCATGCGCGCCAAATTAAATTTATATATCATCTGACAGGTATTTTGATAATTAAGAATTCAGTAAAATTACTAATTATACTATTTATCATTAATATTTCTCTGCATTTAGGGTCTCGCTAGTTCAAGTGTCTCGCCCTCTAAGTTCGTCCGTAAATGCTTAGCTACCGGTCTAATGACTAAATAGCTATAAAATTATGCTTTTTTCAAATTATTTCAAATTTTTTATGTAAAAATCAATTATGGAACAAAATTCTAATTAGTGGTGTATGCCTAGTCCGATTTTAAAATTATTTCTAATTTTTTATGTAAAAATCAATTATGGAACAAAATTCTAATTAGTCCAATTTAAGTTTTTTTACGTTATACTTAATCGTAAACCTCTTATAACAGAGCTCTGTCTCTAGTGGTTAGGAAGGTTTTTACGGGCACCGCCCGTTAGAAAATTTACAGACTGTTGAAACCACAGCAACATATATACAGTTCTATTTATTCGTTGTTTCAACCATATGTTTTCAAAGACTTTCGATCAAATAGTTTAATGTATTGTGGTGTGTTTCAATAATTTTTTCAAGTTATTTACGATTCAGTATATCATAAAACATTGTATAATGCTCAACCGTTACCCGAAATTTACGTAAACGCACGGATGACAAGATCGCTTTTCTCGCTAGTTAGGTACTGTGCTCGCCCGTAAAGTTCTAAGTGACGGTCTTGCAATGTAAATTACTATTAAATAATTTCAATATTAAATATTTGAAAATTCGTTTCGTTTCTACATTGCTTTATTTATTTATCAATAAATCAATTTTGTTATACCGAAATGAGTAATAATTAATCATTTTGCTTATATTCATTTATTTATTTTTTTAGTGTTAAAATTTGTGTGGCATCAGGGAGGCTGATTCGACAATTATAGATGCTGGACATTAGCTGTAAATAGGTAAGTATTTATCTCTTCTACAAACATATTATCATGTCATTATAGGTGTAGGTACTTATTTATGTAATCAACTAGAATCAAAGTAAAATAGCAGTTTATTAAACAAAATACGGTCTGCATAAATAAATACAAAAATAATTTACAGAAAAGATTGAGATACATAAATATTCTAACGAAATACCAATATTTAATATCTATATAATACAAAGCTATCTATATTATTAGGAACTTTAAAATTATACTTTCAGCGTCAACTAGTCTAAACTTGTACATACATTCTATATTTTTATTACTTTCATGTTTATAATGTTAATAAGCTGTTACATGACATATTTTGGCAAGATTACTAAAGAAGTTTTTACCGGGTGTCTATTTGAAATCTGTTATGCAATACAATGTTAATTTTTTTATTTTACTGAAGTTATCAATTTATTTTCGAGCAAACATGTAAATACAAAATTTATATATTATTATATTCAATAATTATACGAGACACATATCTTTTTTCTTTTCTTATTTTACAAAATGCCATAAAATCTTGATTTATAATTAGGTACCTAATGATTCACCCATGACTCTAGTCTCTATGGGAAACCAGTTTTTTGTAGACTGTTTCCCCCCGTTTTAACTTACAGCGATGGATGTGCTATCAGCAGAAAGATTAAAAAAAAGCATCAAATGACAACAAATACATGTAAATTATGTGATATTTTAGGCCCATGAATTAATTATTAAATTTAATCTATTTCTTATTAATAGCAATAGCCATGCCATGCATTTGAACATAAAGATAAAAAAAATGTTTGACATTTTATGAGTCAAAATTTATTATAACCCATAACTTGTGCAAATTTTATTATGTAATAATTTTATTAATTAATTTTTAAGCATTTTCTAATCTGTTATAAATATTTAAGAAAAAACTCACACAAAAAATCATAGCTAACAAATTCTGACACATAAAATGTCAAACATTTGTTTAATTTTTTTGTTCAAATTTGGCCTCGCTATTGTTATTAATACAAAATTGAATAAATTTATTAATTAGTTTATGGGACCAAAATATTATATAATTCACATGCATTTGGTGTCATTTGATGAACAAAATTTCATATCTTTCTATTGATACCACCAACCATCGTTCTAAGTTAAAACGGGGATCAACAGTCTGCAATAAAACATCCTTGTACCTGAGGAACTCTGGTAGATTAACATGTTGAGTAATCTTAGCTACTCTATTCAACCTTTTTTATATTTGTACAACTGATGATGACTTAAGTTTTGCTAAAAATATTTTTTAAGGTTAACGATCATTTCAATTTGGTTTATATTACTTGCTAATTGTTTAACATATCTAAAAACAAACTGAACATCACTAGCTTCATGGCACTTTGAAATACTGAAATTGCAAATATATAGCTTTTTTCATAAAAAAAGAAATTCTGCTGATTTTAATTTTTTAAAAGTTTTGTATTTACAACTTTCCTTTAAAATTAATAGGTAAGGAACTGCAGCAAAATAAAAAAGTTAACATTGTATATTCAATATAATAAATATCAAGAGTACAAGAACATATCCGGTATGTACTCATATTGACTTACGACTTTTTATAAATTATAAAGTTAAACAGAAAATACTGCACTAAAGTGTATTTTTTATATAAAATTTCATTTACTTCTAAAATTTTTATTATATTATCATTTTTAGTAAGAAATGATTAAATTTATTAATACTTAAGTATTGGAGGTTATTTATAAATACTATAAAATATGATCACTATAATAATTGTACATTAAATAAAAGAATCACATTTTTATAATAAATAATACTGAATTTTGAAGATGGTCTATTTAAAATACTTTTTCTAGAAATGTGATTCTTCCTTGCACAATCGCAAGTATTTATTTGCTATAAAGAAAGCTGTTAGTTTATGTTTGCAGCAATGCATTTACACTGCTTTATCCTCTGAATTCTCTTCTTTCTTAATTGAGGTACTAGTGTTGGACATCTCAACGTGACTGTAATCCATGTGAACTTCTTAGGTTTACAAAATGCGCAAGATTTAAACGCTGCCCCGTTTAAATCATTTTCCTCATCTTCGTCATCAAAAGAGAACTTTCCAAACTTTAGATTTCTCTTTTTTGGATTCTTAGGTATGTAGAAAGAGTTACATTGTCCGTAACAAAATCGATTGATGATGGTTCGAGTTAAGCAGCCTTCTTCTTTAATTTTTTGTATTAGAGGTTCAGTTTTACACCAGTCCCGTCGGAGGTACTCTTTCTTCGTGACTAGCAGCGCATTTTTGCTTGATTTTAAAACTTTACGGCCATTGAATCCACGTAATTCGTTCAATAATTCAGTGTTTCTAAATGGATCTGAGTGGTTTTGTCGCATTAAGACATCGACGGATATTCTAGGATTACCTGATCCTTTAGGATTTGTCGACGTTGTCGTATCTGTCTGTTGCTGGTAAAATAAATCTTGTTTTTCTGTTTCTGGAACGATTTCGTAGTTGTCTTCTAAGTCGTTATCGGCCAAGTATTGTTTTTCTTCTTTGGCTTCGTTTTCTTCGCGTTCTGCTATTAATCGCTCGACTTCCTTTGTATTTATGATGTCCAATATGGAATCACTAACTGTCCGCATTGTTCCAGCTGTCATAATTTTTTGTGTCAGAAAAGAAATAATAAGGAGAATTCCGTAAAAGTATTTTGTTGATGCTGTTACTGCCATCTAAAACAAAAAGAAATAGTGTTACTGTAAAACATTTAATTAGCAAATCATATATATATATATATATATATATATATATATATATATATATATATATATATATATATATATATATATATATATACAGAGAATTTATTTTAAAATGCAACATATGGTTTATCACTTCCATGGTTATACACTACTGTCAAAAAATGACAGCAATGTAATATTTGTCCATTTTAAAATGCAACATTATAAATAGTATTGCAGCAAAGGAGATACCTCCAGAACACATCACAAATGGTGTTAATTCTTTCTACGAGCGACTAGGATATTGCCTCAGTGTGAATGGAGGTGTTTTTGAAAATTTATTACATTAAAATTATGAATTTTTGTAAGCCAAAGTTTGTTAAGATGTGGTACATTAAAGTTTTGATTTTTTGTTAATAGTGTGTAGGCTAATTTATTGGAAATTAGTATTGAAAATATATAGATACAAATTTTTGTATGTTGCATTTTAAAATGGACAAATATTACATTGCTGTCATTTTTTGACAGTAATGTGTAGTAACCATGGAAGTGATTGACCATATGTTGCACATTAAAATAAATTCCCTGTATACAATGGTGTATGTGATAAAATTTTGATTTTAAAACTTATGAAACTCGACAAAAGAATAAAATAATCGTATATACATATAATTCAATTATTTGTATTTGCCAAAAAAATATGTTATTAAAAAACCCGAGTTTTGCGAGTATGAGTTTTGCGCGGTACGTTACGTTATATTACGTTGTATATTTAAAAATTGCAACCAAAAAATTTCAAAATATTTCAAAAAACAAGAATAATATGCATATCGTGCAAACTTTGTCTGTAATATTCGAAAGACGAGTGAGTATGTTTTGTAATATACGAAACATCCCGATTATTTTCTTTATTATTGGAAATAGAAGAAAATCATTCAAATAAAACTTATAGTATAATATATACATATATATACATACATATATATATATATATATATATATATATATATATATATATATATTCACTTATTAAAGAAAAAAAATAACCAGTGTTTCCCAAATTGTAATATAAAGTTATATATATATATATATATATATATATATATATATATATATATATATATATATATATATATATATATATATATCATACCATTTAAAAAATATAACTTTATGTTATAGTTTGAGAATCGCTTGTTAAAAAATATTTTCTTTAATAAGTGAATGTCCCTCTTCATCTACTACTACTTTTATTTTAAGAATTTTCTTCTATTTTCAATAATAAAGAAAATATTCAAAGTGTCTCGTATCCGAAAAACACCCTGTATACTGAATGCTGTAAGTAGATACTTTTACAAGAAACAATACATTTAATAAATGCTTGTTTAAATTAGTATAATAGATTATATGCGTGAATTTATGTATAGAAATGGTAATAAAATATTCCACCAGACTTCAAACTATGAGGTGATAAAAGAACATTGTGAGGAAAAATAGAAGAACTTTTGTGAAACGTGTATGGATAGGAAAGTGTAGCGAGGTATAATAATAGTCGTTTCTAAAAAATACCCTTTTTTATAAAATATGTAATGCATATCATTTTTATAATAAAATTTTAATTTTGAAATTTTTCATCGAAGGACGTGAAATTAAAAATTATTTTAATAACGTAACATCATAATTCCAAAATTGCTAACTCTTATAAGTTTGAATGTATATTCTCTGTTGTTTATTTAATTTGCCGTGATTTTATTTGTTTGACATTTACGACTTGATACACGTGTCACGTGATAGAGAAACAATTGAAGCTTACAGATTTAATTTAGAGTATGTTGTTCAAGGCGTCAATTCAGAAAACAAAATAAATTTTCCCTTACTGCCTTTGTAATATATCACAATCATTTTCCAAAAACTTTATAATTTTTTTTGTCAAGATAGATATAAGAAAATCAAAATAGTGACAATTATTGACAAATCATATAGGAAAACAATGTTAATTTATGTATTTTTGTAAGCATGAATTATAGAAATTTGATAAAAAAAAATAAAACCATAAACTTTGATATCTAGCGAGAATTAATATGTTATAAATTTTATAGCACGTAAGTACTTGTATTTTGCTAAAGTTTACGAAAATCAAATCTAAAAATAATAAAATAAATAACAACGTAAGTACATACATATTTACTTTCTGAAAAACAAAATAACTTTTATTTCAAAGAAACATCCTGATTTTGATCTACCTGCAGGATATCCTGTGACTCATCAAAAGGTTGGATACAAATAGAAAAAGGAAGCAATTTTAGCGTATTGCTCAAATCTCATTCCGCATTACAGGTGAAATATCCTATTTCTCTTGTCTCTACAGCACTCCACAACAATCTATGGCGCCAGACATCAGTTATTTATAACTTTATGTTAAAAGCAAATTTTATCCAGTGGGAAATAAATTTCCCAAGTGATATTTCATTCATAACGTATAATGCAGATTTATACAACATATTCGTTTGTTATAGCCTATAAATGTGAGAATATGACAAATATGAAGTACTATTTACACAAAGTATAGTTTCTCACGGAACTGATTACATTTAAGTCAAAATATGTAACTATAAAATAATTAAAATATAAGATCTCATAGGGATAAATATATACCATTCATTAAAGTATTATTACCCGCTTACATTTAAAGTTTAGATTACTATCATATTACATTTCAAGTAGTATCCAGAATGTTCATAATAACTTTTCACACATAGGGATCTCGAGAACTAGAAGAGATACGAAGTCGGTTAAATTAGATAAAAGTTGACCCATTAAGAGACTATTTTAATGGTGTTTCGTAATTTGCAAAAAAAATTAAATGAAAAATAAGATAATAATTTTTCTAATTTTGAAAAATTCTTTTTGATTGAGAATCAACATATGCAAATGTGAATACCCTTAATTTTGTTTCACTTTTTTTTACCTTCTGTCACCCTCAGGTAAGGAAGGTTCCTATTGCCTTTGATCAAAAAATTCGGAGCTGAGTTCTTGATGAATAAGCACGTTTTAGAGTATGTGTGTGTGTGTGACGATTTTTTCGGATCCGATAACTCAAATACTACAATTCCAAAAATTATAAATCTTTCGTATTTCTTTTCTTTACATCCATGTGAAGAGATGATTAAATTTTGGTTATAATTGGTCAACCGGAAGTACCCTCATTTTAAGATTTTAACAGTTTTTCTTGAAAAAACACTGTTAAATATCATTTTTCCATATTTAATGTTATTATAAATAGTAATGAAAATTTTAATCTCTATACGACTTGATTACATTTTATACTTCTTTTTCAATGGATATAGAGTTAAAATAAAATTGTAAAAAATTTAAATTTCATAAAGCAGCTAGCTATGCTATAACCATAGAAACCGCTACTATATTAAGAAAATGCTGATTGATATAATTTTACTGAAAATATAGAATCTCTTAGGTACTTGAAACTTTCTGTATGGAATTTGTACAAAATACATACAACTGACTACGATGTGACGGAAGGTAATTTGCTGGCCACATCAAATTTTTTAATACTTATTCACAAGTTATTACATTGTAAAGTTTCAGCGTTTCTACAATGTTCTATAAAAATTACTAATTCATAAGTACCTAATTGCTCATCAATGTTTATTTTTTATTATTTAGAATCCAGTAAATTATAATCTAATATTTTTAAACATGATCATCAGTCAAATTTAATTACAGTGTAATATTAAACCGAGTCATTAACAGTAAGGAAGCTATAAAGTATTTTATTATCTAAAATTAAAAAAAAGAACTATGATTGCTTTTGCGAAAAGCTCCTAAATTGTATGTTACAATTATGAAAATAATTAATTTTATATTTTGTTTCATAGCTAATATTATATAATTTACTTATTTATAATCTATTTATTTTCATTAACTTTCATTCTGGCTAGAATTACGTAGTCCGTAGTTTACTTAGCAAGCAAGATAAATTTTTGTAGGCATTTATTCGTGGTTTTCGGAAAATTATAGTGCTGTACAGTGCCGGTTCAAAATATTTGAAGCCTCATGCGCTGTTTATTTTGGAGATGTGAATATCGCAAATCAATCACAATTATTATTTGTAAGTAAGATTATTATAATATTTTATGATCGATTACTTTTTTCTGAACGAAATCGCCTATCTCATTTTACTAGAGGTAACTATATTCCTCTGAATCTGAATATTCAAAATTTCAAATGCAATTAGATTAAAATACAGATAATCTAGAATTTAGAATAAAATTTCAGTGTCGGTGCGTCAGATAAAGCCAGGCCTCACCTCTTAAATTCAAAAAATTTGTAAAAATTTATATTTTTTTATTAAAATATTCTAGAATATGTATATGAACTCATAAACAATTATTGTTACTATAATATGCCAAATAACCATTAAAATAGCGTTATTTTTATGCGAATTTGCACAAAGAGGCCAAATTGTGCTGTCCTTTTAGGGAATATGTAAGTGCGAGTGAGGTGAAACGATTTTCCCTCTCTACCCACCCGTCACTAATTTTCACCCCCATAACACCAGATATAAAGCTCGTATGTTAAGGAATTAGGCAGTAGTGTCAGATCACCTGATGACGACAGTAGATTTTTGCATTCGAAACGTTGTGAAGAATTTATGTTTTTACAAATAAATATAATGGAAGTTCAAAATAAAATCGTTTTAATTCAAAGTGAATCATTATCTTATAAATTTAAAAATAAGCAGAAAATACTTGCTTCAAACAAGTATATTTATATTATTTTCAATTAGTTTATGTATTTTATAATTACAATTTATTATTACTGTTGTTAGTTTTTAGGTATTTATGAATTTAAAACTATAATTTATTTCTATTTTAATTGTATTGATACTTGTCACCGTTTTTTAAGCTAAACATTTATAAATATAAACAATGTATAGCTGTTAATAAATCATGAATTGTAGAATTGTACAAATACCAACAACCAAGAACAACAATATGAACCATTTACAACAATGCGAATAATTTAACTGAACTGATATATTTTAAGAAAAAAGTTAAATAAAAAATTACAATAATTACTTTGAAACAAATATTTTCATTATTAGTTTTTTTGAATTATATAAATATATAAAATATGATAAAAATAAAAGCAAAGGAATTATAATGTAATAATATAATATACGTGAGGATGAGAATTTCCCAGTCTCGGTTGTGGGGAGAATCAGTATGGCTGGGTTATACACTAGCAGGTTGGCATGCTGCACTGTATAGCGTCTAGCCTGTTATTCGTGTTTTGTTAGCCATCAGCCTAATAGTCTTCGTTCTTAAACAGATTTGCTAATATGAAAGAACGCCGGATTGATTTAATGTACAAATGAATACAAAATTTTTATTTTCGTACATTTATAATAGGTAATATCTCACTGTGTGTTGATTATTTGAGTAGCGTTAAAAAATGTTTGTACTTGAACCGAAATAGTATATTATGTGGCAAGTGTGTGAAGCTGAAGTTTTTACATGAGGGTGGAGATTGCGACACGAGCCGAAGGCGAGTGTTGCAAACCACCCGAATGTAAAATAGGCTTCACACACGTGTTACATACTATACTTTTTCTACGACCTTGCAATAAATTATAATTTTTTCTTCACATTGTCATTCTTTTAACGTAAAGCCTCTGCATTAGTGACTTGTGTAACCATGTTTACCAACGGTACGGGGGTTTAACAGCTTTATTTTATTAAAACACAAGTCATTTTATAATATTTAAAATAATGAACACAATTTTTCATTTCAGAACGTGGTTTAATAACAAGATTGCTATAATCTGTAATATCATAAAATTTGTATTAGATTGCTTAGAAATTTTTTATTTATTGCTTTTGAATGCTTGTTGGACTTAGATTTATATTTAACACAAAGTTGTAAATTTAGAATTACAAAATTTATTTTATTTATATAAATTAATTACACATTTCTCACGAAGTTGTTATTTCTTCGGACCATTTACCATCACATGATTTACGTATATATACTGATATTCATTGTATGTGTTTATACTGAATTATTTACTTCACGCACAGTGTGCGTGAAGTAACACTTCACGCATAGTGTTCAAAAAATCAAACTTCACACATGAAAATTAATACGTGAAGTACCCACTTCACGCACGGGAGTAGAAAAAATATTTTTTTTATATTTGGTCTCACGTACCGCCACTGTAAAGCTTTAAAAAAATTGTACTTTTTTTGTTTTTGTTATTATCACTGGTTTATAACACGAAAAATTAAGCTACAATCACGTTGTGTAATTCAAAACAAACTCTTTAGACTATAATATTCTATGATGAGAAAAAAACAGAAATGTCGAAAATAATTTTATTGTACAACAGTAGTATTTAGAATATTCATTGTTTTAAAATTATTAAAGAAAATAATTTAATTATTTCATTTTTAAATTTGAAGAGCACTAGAACTCGATTGTTAATAGAATGTGCAACAAAATTAAAATATGTAGTAGTAAGTAATAAACAATTGAAATATAATAATGCGACAGAACAGACAACAAAAATGCAAGTTAAAATAATGCTAAATATTATTAAAGAAAAATTTGGAAAAAGACACCCCTAAAATATATGAAAAAACCGGCCCTGTTGTTATTATTTTGTTTTTTTATTTGGTTCATCATTACCGTGTATTGCTTTTCTATCTACAATATTATACATACATATTTTAAAATATATACCCTTACAATGCAAATTTCAAACATTAAAATGACATTATTTTACCTAATATTTTATCATATAATGATAGTGAGCAGGACATATGCCATGTTACATATTGCATTTTCCAAATTATAGAGAGAATTAAATGATAATACATACATCTAGATAAGCATGTTTCGAAAACAATGACAATTACATACAACTAATTTAAATTTTTGCTTTTCATGTCAACAGAACAATCCGGATATAAATCTAAAAGTTATATTTATTAATAAATATTTGCCTAGTTGCTACGTACGCAACTCCATAACGAGAAAACAGTGGGATGTGTTAATTAATTTTTACCATATTTTTTAAATTGCTAATTAAACACAAAAATACAACTTCTACGGAGTAAAATATAGGTAGGTACCTAAGTTTGCTTCTGCCTACAGTTTCGCCTACAATTTATTTGTTGCACACGAATACGAATAGAGATTCTAAGGCTAGTATTTACGGTAATATGCTGCTATTAAAGGTAAAAAACAATTAAGATAAACAATTTTAGTAAGCTTATTTTGTATGGGGTGTAATAAAACAGATGGTCTTCCTTGCATTGTTTCGCAACATAATTTTAATTGGAAATTATGTATAGTATAAATTCCATTAACAAGAAAATTATTAAAACAAACAGCTTTATAAGAAACATAAAGATAAAATAGTGATATTATTGTGATGTATAAATAATCGAATTATGTTAAAATTATTTATAAAGAAACAAAAAAAACTCATTTTAAAACCATTTATTAATGTGCGTGAAGTTGACACCAAAGTATAGCGTGCAAATTTTTAATTTGATACTACGATTTGGTACCCAATTGGTACTAATTAATACCCACAAAAAAATTTGTTTTTTACTCTGCATATAAGTTATTTATTGTTTAATTATTTTGGTGCCAACTTCACGCTAGCACCACAAGACAGATTTAAAAGAATATATAATTATTACTTTTTTGTAGCGTGAAGATAGCACCACTCATGTTAATATAAAACCTTTTCGAATTTTATTTTTCTATAGGGATTTTGTACTTTTTACGTACCTTTCAAAAATGTATAATTTTTTTATTGTTTATAGCTACATATACAAAAAAATATAACACTCGTAAATTACTTTTTCTGAGCTTGAAGTAAGCACTACGCATATTAAAATAATGCGTTTTTTAAATTAATTTTTATATACCGATTTAGTAACACTCTATCTACTGGTTATGAAAAAAAAAATAGATCTAAGTTTTAAGGAATTTTCTTTTCTACAAAACTGATAACTACATATTTTTGTTCTAAAACATACTGGTGGGGAAATATATTAAAAAAAATGATTAATTGCATCAGTTTTATCTATAGATGACGGTACTTCCGGAAGTGCACCAAGGTCGAAAACTTGGATTTTTAATTAGGACCTCTAAATATGAAACATATCCAAAAAGGAAAATACCCGACCTTTTGTAGGATAAAGCCTCATTTTTATACCCCACGACTGAACTAAACTAAGTTAAACTAAAGTTATTGCGTTTTTAGGAGTAGTGCAGAAGAATTGCATTAAAAACAAACAAGTCATATATTTTTCTTCATTTTGAAGGTAAGATATCTTACGTGACCTCTTTAACGGCTTTATTTACATCATAATTTTTGAATTCACTAAATTCATAAGTTCGTAATCCAAAATTGTTCAAAATTTAGCCTAAATTTGTAAATTTTATACTGAATTACTTCATTCTTAAACTAAAATACTATTCCATTTTTCGATTATTCCTAAAATTATATTTACCTAAGAACAAAAACATTGTAGAAAAGGGTAAATATCGCCAATAAATTATAAAAATAACAATGACATTGACAAATATGTACATCTAAAATGTCAAACCTACATTTGAGATATTTCACATATTTTTTGTCCAAAATGAAATTCATACTTCTCTATTTTCGCGGCATAGAGTGAGCCATAAGGGTAAACTAATTTCGCCTGAATTTGGCTTGCGAACGAACATGCAAAAATATTAGATACCACTGCTGTCGAATGTCATATTCAAATTTCGTATAACTATCTTTCTCTACATGCGTTACTGCGTTAGTAAGACAAAGACGTTCACATATTTTGGACTATTGTTATTTTAAATTATCGAAAATATCGTTCAAATAAAACAACCTTTTAAGGTTCTGTAAATATTAGTATATTTATAGAAACACAAACCAAAGTTTCAGTAGTAGTATTTTGAATTATGAAAGATTATTTACTAATTTAAAAATACCGAATACTGCGAGATAAAAGTACAAAAGTACAATACATATATTTTTATGTAATTCGTAAAGCATGGCTTACATTAGAGATAAAATAGCGATATGATCACGATACAATAATGATTTGATGAATTTATGATGATACGTTCACAACACGATACCATTTGTCTTATGCAACAAAATATACATATTCACAAACACAACCTTTCACACCCTTGTATGCCAATTCTATGCTCTCACTGTGTTACAATATTTTTTTCTCATATAACAAAGTGATACTGTATAGTGATCGTATCGTCATAGTATCGCTAATTTAAATCAGTGAAAATTGTTTATCGTCAACGTATCGTGATCGCATCGAGAACATAGATATAAATAGGTTATTAAATACTATGGGGGTCATATCAGAAGCGTCCACGTCCAGACCCCTACGGGGAATGATTCACCTATGAATCAGTTAATTCTGCTACAACTAATCTTTGAGAGTTAAATCTCAAGAATGAGTAAAAATGCCAACCATCAACCATCGATTCATATTAGAACCTCGTTTGATCATCATCAGTACGAATATGGACTAGTACCAAGCAAGTTTGATGCTGTAATTTGTATTATATAATATACTGTATGTATTACGCGAATAAATAAATAAATAGAGAATTAAAAACTGCTGGATCAATATATCGTACCGAGATCGTATCGCGATTGCATCTCGAAATGGAAATCAAGCCTAAGATATTGCAAATTCAGAATTTTTGGCGGACAAAACTCTGTTTTTAGAACCAATTATTATCCATATTGATTCTAATACTAAATGTAAATTACATTTCATACACCATTGTTTATTTTAATATCTAAAACGTAATCTATCATCAGACAATATTACGCATAAAACAAAGAGAAATCGAATAATTTTAAACACATTACAGTAGATTTATGGGTATCATTTATAAAGTTCAATCGAAATGTCAAATTTATAACCCCATTTTCATCATTCGACGATCGAGTTGAAATTTATGTTTTCTATCTTTAGTGCATGCTACCATGCTGCATACAAAATCGCATTATCACAAATCCTTCCTAGAAGATTGGATTGGGTGCATCATACGATAAAATATCGCAAACGATCAAACACTGTTGATTTATTTTTATTTTCTCTATAAATACACATCACTGAGAAAAAACTTTCGAATAAAAAAAAGTGAAATAGAGTTCGTCGTGGGCACGTGGTGAAATAATTAATAATTTATTGAAGTAAAAATTAAGACACTTAATTTTATGAAACGTAAGAATTGTTTCATTCTTTTCGAACATTATCAGACTCTGGTGATTTATTTTTCTAGAGATGATTATAACAAACTTTGAAATATACAGAGGTGATGTTAAATTGAGTTTAGAAGTACAGGAGAAACATTTATCATGGGTAACTGTCAGGGTAATATAACATTTTATGTATCATATTGGAATGATAAAATACTCATAAAAATAAATTGAAATAAATAATAAGGTGATGTAAATATAATAGTTATTTATGGTACAAGTCAGTAGGGTATAATTTATACCCACGCGGAAAGTTTGGCACACGAAATGCAAACCGAATGGTAATTTCCGTCAGTGGTAAAATATTTTCACTGTCCAGTGGCATAAAAAAAATCCTAATACTAAAAGTTTAGAATCACTATCTATAGTTATACCGGGTGTCCTAGGCCGACCGACACATGGGCGATTAACATGTAAAATTAGTTAATTGTGAATAGTATCTCCCCAGTGCAAGATATTAAGATGAAATTTTGCATGCTTATCCGGGGATACTATTTCTATGGATTTCAATTCAAATCAGTCAATTTACAAGTGTAATATTAGAATAAATTAAGAAAAATTGTAGAAGTACCATGAATGTTATTCATATCTTGAAAATAATAGTATCTAAGCAACAGCTCTGATAGAGTAGGGGTAACGTGCGCGCTTCACAATTTAGAGAGTCGGGTTCGAAACCAACCGACAGCAATATTTATTTTTTAATTTTTTCTTTTCAAAATAATTTTTATTATTAGTATGTTTTTAATCTTTTATTAATATTTAATTTAATAAAGTGGATACATTGTACGTAACAAGATTTATTTATTTAAAAAATATTAAATCGTACCTACTAATTACAATATTAAAATTTAAAAATTATAATAAATATTCAAAATGGCCGCCGTTTTGCGCTAAGCAAAATCCGAGACGATCGTAACATTGCTGTCTCACGTTGCTTAGCTGTCGATTAGAAATAAGCCTACATTCATTCCTTATTGCCGCTTTCAGGTCTTCTAAAGTGGTCAATTCATAATGGCCGTAAATTTTTGATTTTAAATGACCCCAAAGAAAAAAATCTAAGGGGCTTAGATCAGGAGACCTTGCCGGCCAATTAATTGGTCCATTTAAACCAATCCAAGAATCAGGAAATGAATTGTCCAAATATTCTTTGACAATTTGCACGTTATGCGCTGGACACCCATCCTGTTGAAACCATATCTTCTCCATATTTAATTCTGTAAGTCTAGGCCCAACTACTGTTTCCAATAAATCTAAATATTTTGGACCGTTCAATGTCCCTTCAATAAAATATGGTCCCATAATGTGTGATCCCAAAATTCCCGCCCAAACATTAACCTTCTGGGGATATTGGGTTCTTGATATATTTTGAAGAGTTGGTTTATCTTTTGACCAGTGGCGAAAGTTTTGCACATTCGGTTCGTTATGAAGAGTAAATGTGCATTCATCGGTATAACAGAGGGAGTACACAAAGTTTCTGTTTTCATTGACTTTATCCATAATTGTTTCACAATAAGTTGCTTTTCTTTCTTCGTCGCCGTCTCGCAATTCTTGATGGTTATCTACTTTGTAACTTCTAAATCCATTTTTCTTAAGTATTCTAGCAATTTTTGTTCTACTTATTCCACATTCCATTTGTAAACTTCTTAAACTAATAGTAGGCTCCACTTCAACCCGCGCAATTATTATTTCTTCAAATTCATTTTCAATTGGTTGTATTTCCTGCTTTGTGTGATTAGCAACACACCCAGTTTCTTCAAATCTGTTAATAATACGCCTTACACGGGATTTATTAACTACTTTTTCTGGATTTTCGGCAGAAAAAACATCAGCAGTTTGCTGTAGGCTATTACCAATGTGAAATAATTTCACAATACGAATTTTATCTTTTGTAGTTAAATCCATATTATTTAAATAACACTAGCAACAAATAAAGATAGTACAATACAAATCTGCATTTGACGTTTGATTATTCAAATCAAATGTTCTCGTTTTTTTGTTTTCGTCAGGGCTAACTATAATTTGAAGAAATTTAATTTATAATAAACCAATAAAGCAAATAATAAAATATTTTTTAAATAAATAAATCTTGTTACGTACAATGTATCCACTTTATTAAATTAAATATTAATAAACGATTAAAAACATACTAATAATAAAAATTATTTTGAAAAGAAAAAATTAAAAAATAAATATTGCTGTCGGTTGGTTTCGAACCCGACTCTCTAAATTGTGAAGCGCGCACGTTACCCCTACTCTATCAGAGCTGTTGCTTAGATACTATTATTTTCAAGATATGAATAACATTCATGGTACTTCTACAATTTTTCTTAATTTATTCTAATATTACACTTGTAAATTGACTGATTTGAATTGAAATCCATAGAAATAGTATCCCCGGATAAGCATGCAAAATTTCATCTTAATATCTTGCACTGGGGAGATACTATTCACAATTAACTAATTTTACATGTTAATCGCCCATGTGTCGGTCGGCCTAAGACACCCGGTATATATATATATATATATATATATATATATATATATATATATATATATATATATATATATATATATATATATATATGAATTCATCACGACGATCGCCCAACTTTAAACAAGGCTACAGCTTAAACGGTGCGACCGATTTTCGTGAAATTTGTACCAAGTCGTAGGAAATGATTGGCTTCAGGGCCCTTCTAATGTGACGAATTTCTGTAGGATGCATAGTTTTCGAGTAAAAAATTATTGAAGATTGAAAATTGGGACAGAAACAATATTTTTTACAGTAACGATCACAGTTTTCCTTGAAAATTTAAGACGAAGAACGCCATGTTTGACATATCATGTCAAACCTTTAAATGGAAATATTTATGAAATGGAGACAATTTGAAGGAAGTTTAATTCATAATCATAAATTTTGAGAATAGGTAACTATATCCGCACAGGTAAAAAAGGCCTAAACCATTTTAATGAAAAATTATAAAATTTGACGGTTCATATGTACTTGGACAGTGTTACCAAATATGTCATAAGTAACTAGGTAAAAAACAAATATTCCTAACTAGACTAATGTGAAGTCAGTACACAAGTGTGTATTTTCCATATCGGAAAATGTGAAAAAAATGACCGAAGATGATAAGCCGGTGACCGACAAAAATATTTTAAATTTGCGGTGAATGTAATGTTTTAATCTCACAATTTCTGTTGCAAGAAGAGTGTTTATTCTTAGAAAAATAAATTTTAAAGGGTTGATTTGCATATTTCCGGTATAAAAGTGGTTAAATTTCGGATTAAAAACACCTCACGCCGGGGTTGTAAAATATGGGTTGAATTATGTATACATTCAAAATTTGGTAGCTTCACCTTTATTTTTTAATTTTACTTTCCCCATTTTGAAATTATGAATTTTTAAAAACAGCTAACATTGAAAATCAAATATCTGTATTGATTAACAAATATATCAACTGTTACTTTGACAGGGGTGGTTAAAAATTCATAATTCAAAAACGGGAAAAGATATTCCAAAACTGTTTAGACGAATACACAGGGGAATGATTGAATTATATTTGAGACAAATTTTTAATGGATTAGATTAAAGGGTACAAATTTGTAAACGGAATAAATATTAATGAAATAAAAATTATATATAATGTGTTTACCGCTTAGCCGTTTGTTCAAAAAGTACTATATTTTGGTATAAACAGCATCTGGACTCTGATTTTGTAACTCTGAAATCTACTATAGATTGATATCTATGAGTTTTCAATTAATAAACAAACAAGAAAACAGTGAACTTAACCAGCGACTTTCGAAATCTGACATATATTACCAAAATAGCAGGCCAACCAAATCACCCATGTTTCAACCATATCTTTAATTATCTGTCCCCAACAACATCTTAGGCGATTTTTGGCCTTGAATCAGTTTCGTAGCGTTTTCAAAACTATTTCGTACATGACGTCATAAATGTGGGGATCGCTAAAATACTGTGTTTTGAACTAATGACATATAAATTTAAATCTGACATATGTAAATAAGGCGTTCGAGTGACTTTGAATTTGTGGTGTACATAAAAACTATTAAAAACAGTGATTGAAAACCGATTCCTTGACCGCACTCTACTATTATTTTCTAAGAGGTAAAATATATGTATTTTAATATTTATTTATACACGTACAAACGTTTTATTTTCACAGATAATAATGGATAACCCAGAATTATTAATTTTTGCCTCTCGCTAAGAGATGTATTGAAATCATGCTAAAAATCTCATATCCAGATTTTAGTGAATAAGCATGTTTTAAGGTCCCTAGAATCCGATTATAACATTTTTACGACGATGTGTGTGTGTGTGTGTGTGTCTGGGTGTGCGTGTGTATGTGTAATTATATTTATTTATTTACTTATTTATTTATACATTTATTTATTTATTTATATTTGTTTAAAACTAACATGTTTTAAATGAGAGGAATTTAGAAATTATCAACTCCTTGAGGTAGCAACCCGCTGCACATGGGAACAGAACGGTTAACCCGCCCTGACTCTATTTAAATAAGTCAATAAATAAATGGAAATAACTGTTTCTGTTACTTTGAAAAATTAGTTATATGGTTTTACGTGTTTAAGTTTAATTTTAGTATTGTTTGAAATAGCTGTAGTATCTTAAACTAATTATTAATATTAATATTATTGCATCTGGCTTCACGCGAGTGCGCGCGCACCCACACGCCCAGCGTACAGCTGCACAGCATTGACCGGCTGCGACAGAGTCAGAATGTGTCTGGCTTGCATACGGTAAACACGTATCGCGTCGTCGTCCGCGAAAGTGGTTTGTCCACCATTTTGCATAAAACTTTCTGATTTTCATATGGTCAGTAAAGTAATTGGTTGTTTAATTATCGTACGCGTAGCTTGATTAGCCTAACACGACTAATTCAAGGAGTATCGTTCGGTTTTCATTTAATTTGGTACTTTATAGTCCGCGAATACTTTCCGGCGCCATTTTATGCAGCTAATAGACACATCTCAGGAATCAATTGTAAAATCGAACTGTACAATTTGATTTCTCACGGAATTCGTGTTGTTAGGGATTTGATTCATATTTCCTTGGGTGAAATTATTATTATTTCTTTGTAAACCTGTTTACACACGTCCACCTTCGAGTGACGTCATTCACAGCGCATCTGCTGTTATTGTCGACTAGGTACATTCAATGCAACAAGTTTTGCAGTCTAGTTGGTTGTTATTAAGTTCATTTAGAGTTCTTAATATTGTTTAACTACACTTGTTTGTTCATACACTTATGAAATGATTTAGTTAATTTATACAAATATCGTATTTGTTTATCTTTGGTTTATTATTGTTTATGTCACTTGTATTCAATACGCTATCACATATTTCTCAGAATTGGTTTTCAGTTGTTTGTTATTTTGTTGCAATTATATTTAGCACGTTTGTTAGTTCGTCAAACTAACTGGTCCTTCGTTCGTTTAATTAGTACATTTCACAAATTAATATTATCCCGTTTATTGGCCAAGTCCAGTGATGTGAACCAGCTATCGAAGGTTGTAATTATTTTGGTTTACATATAGTTTTGTTTTATTCATTGAATTTAACATCAAACACATTGTTGGTGTTTCTAGACCGGATTCGCTGATCTAGAGACATCGCATTTGGGCTTGCGAGCAGGATCAAAACATTTTGGTTCTTCTAGACCGGATTCGCTGGTTTAGGGTTTGAACATTTGGTCCTTCGAGCCATTAGGTCCTTATTACTTAGTCCTTCGCACCGGAGGGACGCAACATTTGGTCCTTCGAGCCGGATTTGGCGGTATTCGGAGATAATTATTGTTTCTAGTTACTTTGGTATTAGTAATTGCATTTATTAGCACACTCTAAAATGGCTAAACTACTGCACGAACAATTAGAGGTTGTGACAGAAGATATTCGTCGTCTATCAGTCTATTCTTCAGAGACTGATGAAAAAAGTAAAGTGAAATTTGAAGTAACTTTTCCGTCTCTCGCAGCTTGGGAACAAGAATTCAATCGTACTTATTGTGAATATTCTTCAAAGTTAAAACAAACCAAAAATCCCGACGAGGATATATTGGCAGAAATTTCCCGAGTTAAGAAATTGTTTAATGAAATAAAAGAACTCATTTGCGACATACGTGTCAATTACAAACTTATGTTCAGTGGAGACACCGGATCACAGTCAGGGTCCGACAGAGCTAAATCAGAATCACATTCGATTCAATCAGCACAATCTTTGCGATATATGCAACCTAGCTTGCCTAAATTGAATCTCCCAACATTCGATGGGGAGAAAACAACTTTTATGAATTTTTACGATTTATTCACACAGTTGGTGATAAATCGGGACAGTTTCTCAGATATTGAACGACTTCAATATCTCAAGTTATCTTTAAAAGGGGAAGCCGCTAGGCTTATTACAAACATCCCCGTCAAAGCTGATAGTTTTGATATTGCATGGAACGCCATCACAGATGAATATTATCGTCCTAGGTTGTTGAGGTCGGTACATCTGAATGCACTCCAAGATGTGCAAAAGGTCAAGCAGGCAGACGCTCCTACACTAAAATCATTGTTGAACACAGCACGCGAAAACATCGCTGCTCTGAAAAATTTAGAGGTTGATATTGACTCATGTGGGGTCATTTTGGAAAACATGATTTGTCGTAAGCTAGATTCGTCTACTAGACGACAGTGGGAACTAACATTGGATTCTGACTCCAAGCCCACTCATGTAGAGTTAATTGCGTTCTTGACTAAGCAAGTTTCAAGCTTAGAGGTTGAGCCAGACAAACCTGTCAAAACTCACGAGCCAATCAAACAATTCAAAAGGCACAAGCCAGCATCCCGAGCGATGACATTGGCAACTGATACGAATTGTCCGTATTGCAGAAAGTCTCACTACATCAGTCAGTGTGAAGGGTTTATAGCTCTTAAACCTAAAGGAAGACATGATGCTGCAATCAAACACAAGTTGTGCATCAACTGTCTTAGAATGGGCCACATACGCCCGAACTGTCCTAGTACAGCCACATGCAGAACGTGTAACAAAACTCACCATACGCTGCTGCATTTTGGTGAAAGGTCGAACAAGTCATTATCACCCAAGCGTGATAAAAAATTTGAGCAAAACAATCGTCCGTCATCACCCAAGAGTGATGCAAACTCTCAAGCCAGTAGTAGTAATTCTGAAACTACTACGTCAATGTCTGCTAGGACTTATTCACTAAATCAACGCAGAAAACATACTTCGGTATTACTACCCACTGCAAAACTGCATATATTTGACAGTGCAGGAAAGGTACATGTTGTACGTGCCTTATTGGATACAGGATCGCAGAAATCCTACATCACAAGTCGTTGTGTCCACAATTTAAATCTGTCTATTGAAGCGTGTCAAACAAAGATTATGTCAATCAGTGACACCCACGTCAAGGACACTAGTGGTATTATACATACCAAAATCAAACCATGTCGTAGAGAAACTCCAGTTCTCGATTTGAGTTGCATTGTAATCGACAACATTACAGGCAGAATCCCAGATTATCCAATATCTCGGGATACCTTTAAACAATTTGGAAATATCCAACTTTCGGATCCCGAATGCTATAAATCTCAACGAATAGACATGCTGTTAGGAGCTGACATTTGGGGTCAGATCATTCGTAACGGAATTAAGAAAGGAGTCGATGGCACACTCACCGCCATCAAAACAATCTTTGGTTGGGTGGTTATGGGAGAATATACCAGCAAGCAAACAAGCAATGCTGTGGTGTCGTATCATACATACACACAAGAAGATACACACGAACTGTTGTCTAAATTTTGGGAATTGGAAAATGTTCCAACTCCATCGGTTGTCACTAAACCGGAGGATAAAATGGTGGAGGACCATTTTGTCAATACTACCCAAAGAGACTCCGAGGGAAAATACACGGTTTCTTTACCTTTTAAACAGTACCCACCAGTACTAGGCAATTCATATAAGAAAGCTTTGTCCATTTGTCACGCACAGCTGACTCGCTTGAGTAAAAGCCCAGAGTTACTCAAGGCTTATGATGCAATATTCGAAGAATATTTGCAAAAGGGTTACGTCACTAGACTTGATGTGCAACCCAATTTGAATGATCAGGATTCGTATTATATTCCACACCATGCAGTGGTTAAACCTGATAGTGCGACGACACCGGTACGCATTGTGTTCAATGCTTCAAAGCCATCGTCTAATGGAAAGTCGATTAATGACTACTTGTATCCTGGTCCGGTACTACAGAAGAGTATCTTCACTCTTCATTTGCGAAATAGATTTTATCCTATTTTAATTACGGGGGATTTAAAACAGATGTTCCTACAAATTAGAGTTGTACGCGAGCATCAACGATTTCTAAGGTTCATTTGGAAACCTGCGGATGCCACACATCCTATTGTGTACCAATTCAACACTATCTGCTTTGGTTTGAATTGTTCGCCGTTCTTGGCGTTGCGTACAGTTGAGCAGTTGGCTCAAGACGAAGGGAATCAATATCCCTTAGCAGCTAAAGTCCTGCAAAATGATGTCTATATGGACGATGTTGTGACTGGAGCTGAAGACATTCAGTCAGCACTGACACTGCGCCGTGAACTCACGGATATATTTGAAAAGGGAGGATTCACCCTCCGAAAATGGGCCAGTAATTCTCAAACAATACTGGAGGAACTACCAGACAATGCACGCGCAGTGAAAGATGTCCACTTCAATGACGACGAGTCAGTGAAATTGTTAGGTGTCAAATGGGTTTGCAAGTCCGACTGCTACGAGTATACGGTCTCAAAACCCGACGATTTGTGCACCAAAAGAAACATTTTGTCCTGCATTGCAAGGATCTATGATCCATTAGGCATTATGTCCCCATTGGTGATGTTTCTTAAACTCATCATGCAAGAGCTTTGGAAATCAAAGGTAGAATGGGATGAAGAACCTCCCGCTCATATTGTCTCAGAGTGGAACTTGTTTCTGAACGAGATCGATTGTATATCCAACTATTCGATACCAAGGTTAGCCTGTTTGGGTTCGAAATTCAATCTTATCGGATTTGCGGATGCCTCCGAGCGAGGCTACTGTGCCGTTGTCTATGTCAGAAGTTATCTAAACGATAAACCAGTGGTTCAATTGCTCTGTGCAAAGACGCGTGTAGCGCCTTTGAAAAAAATTACTATACCTCGTTTGGAATTATGTGCGGCGCATCTTCTCGCCAAACTTCTCGAGAATATTCTCGAAAATATTCCAAAACAACCGGAGGCTGTACATTGCTTCTCGGACTCTATGATAGTTCTTGCCTGGTTGCGCAAGGAACCACACACTCTGAAAACATTTGTGGGTAATCGAGTCGCTCAAATACAAACAAATTTTCCGAGTGAACACTGGCGTCATGTAACGTCGGAACACAATGCGGCCGACGTAGGTTCTAGAGGTCTCAGTCCTCTAATTTTCAAGACATGTACTCTCTGGATAAAGGGACCTGAGTGGTTACAACAACCTTACTCGTGTTGGCCACAAAGTGAAGTGGTTCAACTTGACGAAGATCAAACGAACTCTGCTCAGACAGAGATTGTCAAAAGCCTAACATTGAAAACAGTACAGCAGTTCAGTTTTTTCAATGCAATGTCCAACTATAATCGGATGGTGCGAACTATGGCTTATTGTTTACGGTGGAGAGACATCTCTTCAGGCAAACGAAAAGGTGCTGATGTGTTTTCACCAGAAGAGCTTGTCCGAGCACAAGCCAAAGTCGTCCTGTTGGCTCAATCAGAAGGACTACAGGATGAATTATCACAACTACAACGAGGGAAAGTTTGTCGATCCCCAATCAAGTCGTTAGTCCCGTTTATTGATGCTGAAGGTATAATTCGGGTCGGTGGCCGGCTGGAGCATGCTAATTTAGAATACGCCCAGAAACACCCCATTCTGTTGCCGTCGCAACACCCATTTACAAAGGCCCTCATTAAACACTTTCATGATAAGCATATGCATGTTGGTGCGCAAGGTCTAGAGTCTCTATTAGGACAACAATATTGGATCATTTCAAGCAGACGAACTATCCGTTCTGTGCTGAAAGGTTGTGTCCATTGTTTTCGGTTTCGACCGACAACCGACTACCCTCTCATGGGACAATTACCAAAGGACAGGGTTAACATTGCCAAACCCTTCCTTAATTCCGGAGTAGACTACGCCGGACCGTATAACATCTCCTAGAGCAGGAGACGAGGCACGTCCTCACACAAGGCATATATATGCCTATTTGTTTGTTTTGCCACAAAAGCCGTGCATATCGAACTTGTCACAGATATGTCCACGGACACCTTTTTGGCAGCACTAAGACGCTTTGTAGCACGCCGAGGTCGTGTTGCAAACCTATACAGCGATTGTGGCACGAATTTCATAGGTGCAAATCGCAAGCTCTCTGAATTACAAAAATTCTTGAGCTCTGAGGAATTCAATACTCAGGTGTCCAATCATGTGTACCAAGAAGGGATCACATGGCATTTCAATCCACCGTCCACGCCACACTTCGGCGGGCTTTGGGAGGCTGCAATAAAGTCTACAAAGAGACTATTATCACGAGTACTCACAGAAAAGCTTCTGACTTACGAAGAGTTCTTTACCTTGTTGACGGAAGTGGAGGCGATGCTAAATTCCAGGCCTCTGTTCCCGAAGTCATCGGATCCTTCCGATCCCACACCCTTAACACCAGGACATTTCTTAGTTACAGAACCCACTGTAACATTGCCGTCTCTAGATCACACTGAGACTCCCACAAATCGTTTGTCCTCATGGGAAATGTTGTCCAAGTTGCAACAACAATTTTGGGCACGCTGGCAACAAACATATCTTCGTACCTTGCAAGAACGGTACAAATGGAATGAGGATACAGATCCATTGACAATAGATACTATTGTCTTAATCAATGATCATCCAATGTCACCTACTGCATGGCGTTTGGCTAGAGTCATCAAATTGATTCCTGGATCAGATGGAATCAATAGAGTTGCCGTATTAAAAACTGCGAAAGGTGAAATCACTCGCCCTATAGCAAAACTGTGTCCTTTGCCAACAGCCTAAGTTTGTCTTTAGGGAGACCCTAAGGTGGCCGGTATGTTTAAAACTAACATGTTTTAAATGAGAGGAATTTAGAAATTATCAACTCCTTGAGGTAGCAACCCGCTGCACATGGGAACAGAACGGTTAACCCGCCCTGACTTTATTTAAATAAGTCAATAAATAAATGGAAATAACTGTTTCTGTTACTTTGAAAAATTAGTTATATGGTTTTACGTGTTTAAGTTTAATTTTAGTATTGTTTGAAATAGCTGTAGTATCTTAAACTAATTATTAATATTAATATTATTGCATCTGGCTTCACGCGAGTGCGCGCGCACCCACACGCCCAGCGTACAGCTGCACAGCATTGACCGGCTGCGACAGAGTCAGAATGTGTCTGGCTTGCATACGGTAAACACGTATCGCGTCGTCGTCCGCGAAAGTGGTTTGTCCACCATTTTGCATAAAACTTTCTGATTTTCATATGGTCAGTAAAGTAATTGGTTGTTTAATTATCGTACGCGTAGCTTGATTAGCCTAACACGACTAATTCAAGGAGTATCGTTCGGTTTTCATTTAATTTGGTACTTTATAGTCCGCGAATACTTTCCGGCGCCATTTTATGCAGCTAATAGACACATCTCAGGAATCAATTGTAAAATCGAACTGTACAATTTGATTTCTCACGGAATTCGTGTTGTTAGGGATTTGATTCATATTTCCTTGGGTGAAATTATTATTATTTCTTTGTAAACCTGTTTACACACGTCCACCTTCGAGTGACGTCATTCACAGCGCATCTGCTGTTATTGTCGACTAGGTACATTCAATGCAACAAGTTTTGCAGTCTAGTTGGTTGTTATTAAGTTCATTTAGAGTTCTTAATATTGTTTAACTACACTTGTTTGTTCATACACTTATGAAATGATTTAGTTAATTTATACAAATATCGTATTTGTTTATCTTTGGTTTATTATTGTTTATGTCACTTGTATTCAATACGCTATCACATATTTCTCAGAATTGGTTTTCAGTTGTTTGTTATTTTGTTGCAATTATATTTAGCACGTTTGTTAGTTCGTCAAACTAACTGGTCCTTCGTTCGTTTAATTAGTACATTTCACAAATTAATATTATCCCGTTTATTGGCCAAGTCCAGTGATGTGAACCAGCTATCGAAGGTTGTAATTATTTTGGTTTACATATAGTTTTGTTTTATTCATTGAATTTAACATCAAACACATTGTTGGTGTTTCTAGACCGGATTCGCTGATCTAGAGACATCGCATTTGGGCTTGCGAGCAGGATCAAAACATTTTGGTTCTTCTAGACCGGATTCGCTGGTTTAGGGTTTGAACATTTGGTCCTTCGAGCCATTAGGTCCTTATTACTTAGTCCTTCGCACCGGAGGGACGCAACAATATTTATTTATTTATATATTTATTTATTGATTGATTTATTTATTATTTATTTAATTATTTATATATATATATATATATATATATATATATATATATATATATATAAATAAATATAACATCACGCCTTATTGCCCATTGCTGGGTGTGCCAATGGGCCCGTCCAACTTTTTTGAATTTTTTATATATTATGAAGAATTTAAAAATAGAAATTCCGTATTTTTTGTTTTCTTGAAATTGTGCTTAATAACGCCTAAAATAATTATTAAAGTTTTGGCGCGAAAGTTGTGACGTTAGTGTCACTCCGTCATAAGTAGAAAGAACCGACATACATTACCATTAATAATGGTAATATAGGTAAGTAAAATTAATAATTTTTACTCGTTGTCATAATCTGAATATTCATTCGCTTTAATTAATGTGACTTTAAGACTTTCTTTAATATAATATTGAAGGTTATTATACTCACCATGTGTCATTATTATAATTAAAATAGTATTTAAACTATTTTCTATTTATAAATACAACAATGACAGTATTGATTACAATAATCAAAGCATAGTTCATAATAAAAAGTAATCCGACATTTACATTTCTATTTACTAAATGATTACAACAATGACAAGTATTGAGATTACAACAATTAAAACATAAATTATAATTTTACTTATTTAATAAATAAATTTTCTTTTGATCTTAATAAAAAATTACTCGGATATATTAAATATGTGCGTGTTAGAGTATGTGTAAAGCCAATCGAGAATTTATGAGCAAAATATGCATGGTCCACTGTACAGTGACATTTTCACACGGTAACTGGACGACTGTAATGACGCTGACGTCACAATATGGCGATCGTTTTACGCTAAAAACTATAATTACATTATTATAAGTATAAAAATACAAAATATATAGCAATTTTTATTTCGTATTCATTTATTTATATTCAAAATTCATATGCGACATGTAATTTCTAAAAAGTCGAAGACTTGGACGGGCCCATTATTGTATCGTACTAATAAAAAATCTTTTACATTACATAGTCATACAACATGAGCCATAAAAGTCAAGGAAAGTGTGAGTGGGCATGTTGCGTGGTCAGTTTGAGTGGGCATGTTGCGTGGGCAGATTGGGTAGGTATGTTGCGTGGGCAGTTTGAATGGGCATGATGCGTGAGCAGTTCGGGTGGGCATGTTGCGTTGGCAGTTTGAGTGGGCATGTTGCGTGGGTATGTTGCGTGGGCAAATTTGGTGGGCATGTTGCGTCGGCATGTTGCGTGGGCAGTTTGGGTGGGCATGTTGCGTGGGCAGTTTGGGTGGGCATGTTGCGTGGGCAGTTTGAGTGGGCATGTTGCGTGGGTAGTTTGGGTGGGCATGTTGCGTGGGCAGTTTGGGTGGGCATGTTGCGTGGGCAATTTGGATGGGCAGTTTGGGTGGGCATGTTGCGTGGGCAATTTGGGTGGGCATGTTGCGTGGGCAGTTTGGGTGGGCATGTTGCGTGGGCAGTTTGGGTGGGCATGTTGCGTGGGCAGTTTGGGTGGGCATGTTGCGTGGGCAGTTTGAGTGGGCATGTTGCGTGGGCATTTTGGGTGGGCATGTTGCGTGGGTAGTTTGGGTGGGCATGTTACGTGGGCAGTTTGAGTGGGCATGTTGCGTGGGCATCATAAACCACTATCGGCGGAGCCCTAGGGAAAACTCGCCAAAGCCGAGGTTACGCTAGTACCGATACTAAAATTATAGAACATATTTATAAATTACATTTAATATTTATATATTTTAATAAATATTTTAATAAATAAATAAATAAATAAATAAATAAATAAATAATTAAATAAATAAATATGTTTTATTTTGATAGTTACCAAAGCTTTACCTTCCGTCACCTTTAGGTAAGGAAGGTATTGTCTTTGGTCAAAAAATTCGATGATGAATTGTGTGTGTGTGTGTGCGTGTGCGTGTGCGTGTGCGTGTGCGTGTGCGTGTGCGTGTGCGTGTGCGTGTGCGTGTGCGTGTGCGTGTGCGTGTGCGTGTGCGTGTGCGTGTGCGTGTGCGTGTGCGTGTGCGTGTGCGTGTGCGTGTGCGTGTGCGTGTGCGTGTGCGTGTGCGTGTGCGTGTGCGTGTGCGTGTGCGTGTGCGTGTGCGTGTGCGTGTGCGTGTGCGTGTGCGTGTGCGTGTGCGTGTGCGTGTGCGTGTGCGTGTGCGTGTGCGTGTGCGTGTGCGTGTGCGTGTGCGTGTGCGTGTGCGTGTGCGTGTGCGTGTGCGTGTGCGTGTGCGTGTGCGTGTGCGTGTGTGTGTGTGTGTGTGTGTGTGTGTGTGTGTGTGTGTGTGTGTGTGTGTGTGTGTGTGTGTGCGTGTGCGTGTGCGTGTGCGTGTGCGTGTGTGTGTGTGTGTGTGTGTGTGTGTGTGTGTGTGTGTGTGTGTGTGTGTGTGTGTGTGTGCGTGCGTGCGTGCGTGCGTGCGTGCGTGCGTGCGTGCGTGTGTGTGTGTGTGTGTGTGTGTGTGTGTGTGTGTGTGTGTGTGTGTGTGTGTGTGTGTGTGTGTGTGTGTGTGTGTGTGTGTGTGTATGTGTGTGTGTGTGTGTGTGTGTGTGTGTGTGTGTGTGTGTGTGTGTGTGTGTGTGTGTGTGTGTGTGTGTGGATTTCCTCTGCGATAACTCTAATACTACAATTTCAAAAATTATAATCCACCATTTGAAGATTTTAACAGTTTTTCTTCAAAAAACTATGTTGAATATCATTTTTTCACATTTGATGTTATTATAAATATTAAAGAATATTTTATTCTCTATACGATTCGACTGCATTTTATACTTAATATTAAATGGATATAGAGTTAAAAAATTATAAAGAAATTAAATTTCATAAAGTAGCCATAGCTATGGAAACAGCTACTATATTAAGAAAATTCTGATTGACAGATGTCAGTGTCAAGTGAAATTGACAATGTGTTTGTCTTATAATTTTACGGGAAATATAGGATCTTTTGCTATAAATTGTCTGTATGGAATTTGGTAATGTAAAAGAAATAGAATCTTTAGCAAGGAACTTTCTTTATGAAATTTGTACAAAATACATAGAACTGACGGAAGGTAATGTGCTGCCCACATCAAAATTTTTTTGTTATGGATATGTATTTACTTTAAGTCATTAATTAATATGTTAAATTATAGTTCCCTGGCAAGTATATTTTAAACCGAGTCAATTACTATCTTTATTTAGTCAACATTAAGTAGTATCACAATAATTCTAAATTAATTAAAAAATCTTTCAGAACTCATAATAAAACAAGAATAATACAACCTATTAATTTTGTTTTATGTATTAAGTATGTTTGAATATAGATAACCTTTGAGAAACATCTCATAACTGAAAATGAGATTTTATTTGACTTTTATTATATATTTTACATTTAAACAAAAATTTCTAATCGTCAGGATGTAACCGAAATGACAAGGTTGCTTTAGTTTAATTTTCAAAACGAAATAAGTAAGATATTGATAAACTTGTATTCCAAGAAAGATTAAAAAATATGTAGTTCTAATTCTAATAGCATTTTTGTGGAAGAATGTTATATAATACGGTACGTAGAAAAATAAAAATGGAATAGTTTGGAAGTAACGTACCACTGACATCAAATTCTCAAATTTGAAATGCTAAAAATAATTCTCAATTTAAGTAAATTAAAAATATAAAGTAAGCGCCCGCACGGTGCAAATATTTCATCATTACCGCATCTGTGTACAAAGCAGATTGGCACACCCAGCAATGGGTAACAAGCCGTGATGATATATATATATATATATATATATATATATATATATATATATATATATATATATATTATTGTATTATTTTATTTCAGTGCTAATTTATTTTCTACGCTTGAAATTTATGCGTTCATTGTTAAAGATATAATCTTATTTAAATGTGAGAACTAAAACGAATGGAATATCAAGCCAGTTATTACAATCGTAATAAATTATAGGTAACAACATTCAACATTAAATATTTATGTATAGTAAAGTTCAAATGTACAGTACAAATGAACATGAATAACTAAACAGGTGAATATTATTAGCACATTGTAATTGAACTGGTCGTTCAAAACCCATTCATAACATTCATTCATAACAAAACATGGAGTGTGAAATGCATTGTTCAGAATACACAATGAATTATCCTGTTTAGCAGCTTTTATATACATATTATTGTTGTTCTGATAAATGGTTGCTTATAACATAAGATATGTAAATTCACATTTTGAAAAATATGATAGGTACATTACTACAAAAAATAAAAAAAATGTCTTCATAAACGATCCAGTAACTAATCACATTCAAAATGATTTTTCCTCTTGTTTTTATCACTACTCCTATACTTAAATTAAAGATTTTGATTATTTACTTACATGTCCGATGATTTCTTAATTTCTGTGCTAGTTGTTGATATTATGATCTGCCATTTCTATTTATTAATATTTGCATTTGTAAAGCAAAGTTAAATATTTATTGATCTTTTATTTAAGTCTTGAAAGAAAAATAATTGCATATATTTAATCTTAATCTTTATATCACAGCTTAGTAATTATATTAAGAAAATTTCTTAAACTAGTAGTTACCTAGTTGACCGGATTGCGTGGTCAACTTCAAATCTTTCAATCTCAATATTTTTTACTCCATAACTGAAAAAAATGTCAAAATTTTCTAAATTATTTTAAATTTGAATAATTTCTGATGTGAATTTTTTACATCCTTTTTAAAAATAGTGAGTGGTAGCATGATGTGATTAGCAAGGAGTTGACTAACAGTGTTTTATCCCAGTTCCTCGTTTTTGGATTATTTTAGAATAAAATACTTCAAATAAAAGTTGTGTACAATCAATTAAATTTTCTACACTGATATTTGACGTATTTTTCGCTAAAATAATCTATAATCGGTAGACAGAGTTAAAACACTGCTACTCAATTTCTCATTAATAACTCTTAATCACCATGTTCATGTTACCACCCAAAATTTTTACGGACTAGTTAATATAATTCATTTTCTATAAGTACTAAGCGAGTTACTAACGGATAAAACTAAAATTCAGCTGCCGTCTTGTGTCCATTGTATGAAACAAAGTCACCATTATCTGTTTTTTGACGATGTGAGTCTTGGTGTAAATTATGACACATTTTAATATTGGTGTTTCAGCATTTTTCAATTTTTGAATTTCCGTTGAACGAGGAGCTTGAGTGTTTTCATTAATTACCGAAGAAATACTATTGGACCTAGATAGTAACTAGAAGTATATTATCAACCAGTTTTTTCAAACTAGCTAAGACGCTATTTTCTATTCAAGTTTTGTAATAAATCTGCGTAATTTCAACTCAATACAATATAGTGCCAACGTAGGTATAAACGTCAGTATATTTTGATGGAAAATATAATGAAGTATAGGTAGATTAATTTTTTCTATAAGTATCAAAAACTTTGTCAAACAATACTCTGTCAGCTAAACTGATTTCATGTATCAGCAAATTAGTTAAAACAACTTCAATGAAAAACTAATATGCCTTTAGACAAATAAAGTTCCTAAAATCTAGTAGGTAGGTACAGAATTTTACCAAAAATGGCGAAATGTAAAAGATGCGTTAATTTAATTTGATTAAGTTAGATGAAGTATTTATTTAGGTATAGTTTATAAAATTTTAGAGGTAAAAAGTATCTAACCTATTTTAATAATTTTAAAATTATATGTATGAGTACTCAACAACGGTGTTACTAGATATTATTTGCGTAGAAAGTAGCGTGCACATAAATGTTATTATAAATCTATTAACTGAACTAGATAATAATAGCCTAAGAAAAAAATATTTTTGTAAAATAATTCTCGGTCTGTTACATAGGTAATACGAGCCCAGTCACATATGTATTGGACCAAGGAGTTTTGTGCCGAAGGTTATTTTTTCAGAATTAAAATTTATTATATACAAGTAGTCTTCGGAGGGGCAGATGAGTGTATTAAATTCACAGTAGTTTTAGGGATTAAAATATTTAAAAAAAATGCATGGCTCATTAGATAATGACGAAAAACTGATTATTGCTATTTTTTTCTTCTTCAAATTACTTCTAAACTATCAGTTATCGAAAAGAATGTTTTAAATAAAAATGTCACAATATTATAGTGTTTATCCAATGGAGCACAAAAATAATTTTTCTATTGGTATAATTTCAAGATATAACACAACTTAAATTCGTTTCTGAGATACCTACTTATAGTATCGTAAAAAAAACACTCTGTAAATTAAATATTATTAATTAATTGCTAGAACTACAGTGTGTTTAATATACTTGCTTGTTTTTCTATAAATTATTTGTATATAATAAATTTTAATTCTGAAAATTGAATTTCTGCACAAGGGTTCTTTGGTCCAATACATGTGCGACTGGGCTCGTATACCTGCATACCTACTGTTAGTTAGGGTCAGTGGCATTATTACTAAAAATAATATAAATGAAAAATGTGAATGTACGATATGTTATGTATAAAAATCCGCATGATCCGGTCATGTCTCGGCTCGGTTAGCTTGGCTAGTGGTTGGTGGGCGTCATTGGCGCTGTCGCGACCGCGACCGCGGCCGCTGCAGACGCGTGGGCCGCGTCCCGCACGCGCTCAACGCAGAAGACACTGGATGAATGGACTGCAACAGATTCCAGGTTGTTGCAATATATACCAACACTACCTCATACAAACGAGAATACCTATCAACAAAACTTCTAATGCGTACAAAAATTTAATTAAAAAAAAAATAATATATGTAATGTTTCATAATATATTCCCTTGGGTAATGACCCGGCTCTAGTATAGGTTTCAAGTAAGATTTGTATACGAAGAATCACTGCTTATTTACCTTTTCTATGTACTAATTTATGCCTATATTCGCAAATTTCAGCAATGACGACATATCTGTAGTACCAGGGACGTAACTACGGGGGGGGGGGGGGCTGGATGGGCCAAGGCCCACCTCATTGATGTGTTGAAAAAATAAGAAGGGTAATATAGTAACAAGAATGAAAGTAACTAATTTTCAAGCAATCGACCCTATCCCTTAGCAATGTTACTTTTTCTAATAATTGTTTGGAAGTGTATACGAAAAGTATCTGGACTAATAATACATAGATGTAACTATTTTTGATGAATTCAAAAAACTGAAATTACCTTCTTTACAAAAATTAAAATATGTTTAATTAGCGTTAACGACAAAATTTGATTTTTGCTCTACGCAAGGACGATCTATTATGACGAGAGGCTCTTATCTAAAACCAAAATTTGGAAATCGATTGCGACACTTCAGTAAACATTGATTTGATATTTTTAATAGTTCAAATAGTGGTATCGTGCCACTGATGATGATAATAATGAAATGAATGATGATTAACTCACACTAGCTCCAACTATGAATCAATGATTTTAGTCACAGAAAATGGAAAACTTTTTCGTTATTAATTTTACAAAAAACATCTGGCTACATAAAAATTTAAAAAATTTAGACCAAAATAATGTGTAACATTTGAAGTATAGTATGCAACATAGCCGTGAAGCATTGTTCCACTCTTATGGTTGAACCCATTAACCACTAACTGACGGGTCGCGTCCACTCTAGTTTTACAAACTCAGCTTCATGCAATTTTTGGTACACAATCAATATAGATCTTCAACTTTTCGTTCTCAAACGCTTAACGCTTCATTACTAAAAAGCTTCGTTCAGTGTATATCATCGAATAATATAGTGGCATATCAATTTTCCTGCCCGTCCGTATATGTTGTGCAAAGATTCTGAAGAGTCATCTACTTATACACGTAGACACTTCAGCTTCACCGTGTCCAGCGATCAGCAGATAGCGCGTATCACGTAACATCGCTGATTCATTCATGCCTTCACGTCTTTCCTTGCGACTGTTTATACTGCCAACCTTTGCGTAAATGTTATGAATATAATTTCATTACCTCAAGAATTTTATTACATGCGAAGGAAGTGTGAAATATGCTATTAAAACAAGAATTTAATTAGTTTTGTTCCGATGTCGGAATGGTTTGCATGGGCGTTTGCAAACAACCATAAACGAAAGCTGGCTGCTCTCGTCGGCCCTAATAGGATTAGAGTGAAATCCCTTTGGAAACATGTCATTTAATAGATTTTCCAGTAATCGTATTTGCTGCTCCAACCAACCACCGGTATTGGAATGTCAGTTATGTTTTCAAAGTCACGTATTTAGAGGTAAAATATTTACCAAATCAAAATGAAAATTTTTCGTTCATTTTTACGAAGAAGGCGTTTATTACGTTCCTACAGATATACAGCATTTTTTCAATACCGGCTGATATTCTCAACGACATGTTAACAATAAAAATTAATGATGTTTTTCTATATTTCTTTTATGTGCTTATTAATAGCGACACGAGTATTTTATTTTGTTTCCTTTTGAGATTAAATAATAAGAAAAAAATATGTATTATGATTAACTGGCCAAAAACATACATTTTTGGGATTATTTTTTCTACTTTCAAATTTAAATTAAGTATACGAGTATATGATGATAAATATTACTACTTTATACATTAATGAAATTGACAAAATAATACAGAGCACATAACTATAACAGAAAACTGATGTGGCATATGCAATCCAATTGTATTATCAGAAATATTTACAAACAAGCTTTTTAAACTACACAAAACATTACTCGTAAATACCGTTATTTCAAATTTCAACTTTTTCTGTGGATTAGCGAAAATTGTAATCAAAATATAAGTAAAGAGAAATAGATGGTTTAATAAAATTTTAAGTGGTTCACATAAAATATTATACTCGGGTGACCAAAAATACAGAATATCCCAAATGATTTGCTTTGCATAGGAATCTGAGAATATGAGAGATACGAACTTGGTTAAATTAGATAACTTTTTCAAATATAGCAAATTAATGACATACCGGATTTGAAATAATTAAAATTCATAGAGAAAAATTACATTTTTGCAAAGGTAAATAACAAAAAAAACTTCCATGTGTGAAATGATATATTGGAAAGTTACATCAGTGAAAAATAGTTATTTATATAACAAGTGAGTAAATTTTCCTTCTCATGAGAAAAAGATTTTACGTCTGCAATAAAAGTGTGATAAAAGTGCCACAGCGTTTTACTATTTCACTTCGCAGCGTTAAAATGTACACTTTTTCAGACTTCCATGTATTAAAAAAAGACGTACTTTACAAACCCATTTAATGAAAAAATGCATGACATGAGGTCAAGTATTGCCGAGTCACAATAATTATTGATCGAATGTCATAAAGCTTGTTAACACTTGAGTTGCAAACAAGATTTTTTATACGACCTTAAAAAATATTCCTGAAACAAATTAGAAATTTGACAGACGAGCAGGCGACAGTTTGAACACATCACATACCGAATTCACATTTGATATTGACAGGTAACGATCTAAAGTTGGAAACTGCAGTTCTCACCCATTGATGAATATACAAAAAAACTAAATTTACGTAAGATAACTTAAATGCCACTTGTGTATTGATGGTGGTAGCTCTGTAATGTGTAAAGTCAGTAAAATATGAAAATCGTTTACTTTACACACCGGAGTATGAAAAGATTATTTTTGCTTTTCAATGATTTGAATCTTATCTATGTTCATTTGTTTGACTTCAAGAAGCAAAAATTCAACTAATATTAAATTTATAGTTTAGAAACACCGATTGTGACAATGATACAAATGAAATTATCAGTCTTCTATTACCACTTATTTATTTTTAAGTTTATTTTCTGCATTTTCATATCCAGCATTGAAACATTTTTCAAATTTCGTTTAAAATATGTCATTGCCTACCATGAAGTCCATATAAAAATATTAAAATTAATTGAACTGCGCAAGACTTTATATCATTTTGAGAACTAAATTATTAAATCGGCAATGAAAATAATCAAAATATTATCCTTAACCTATATATTTAATAATTCTTGCATACTTTCTGAAACAAATAAAAATAGATAATTACACATTGATGGATAGTTAAAAAATATTATCATTTTAAAGTTGTAAATTTTCTATACCGTGTTCTCATAAAAATTAAAGACTCATTATCAAACTATTTGCCCAAATCTAAACACAAAACTGTCCTTCCTTACTTACAGGTAGGCCGGAGATACAAACAGTATAGTATTTATATACCTGCAAACTCTATTCTACAAGCAAGCCTTATTCTATTAGCTACTGGTCATCTACTCTTGGAATTATGAATGAAATACAGAATAGTAATGAATGAACGAGGTTTTCTCTGAGCAAGTCTGTGTGACGTGTGCTCGTCGCTCGTCTTGTGAAAGTTGCCAACAATGTTCCCGTTTTCCTTCCAGTCCAGCGCACGTTGTGGGTTGTAAAGAGTCATGGTCGGGACGTGCAGGGACAGCAAGGCATGAATGGAGCCGTGCGTGTGTGTATGTGTGTGGGGCACGCACACGTTCGCGCGCCGTAAAACGTGCTAAGAAAGGTAACGTGCCGCGATGCCCCATCACCCGCTGCAGGTAGCTTCGCCTACGTGTAACAGGGACGGATTCAGAGCACAAATTACAAAAACAAATACCTAGAGTATTTATTTATTCTTTGTAAGCCCACTTTTACAATTGATGGATAAACTGTGGTATAGCTATCGGAGGTATACCAGGAATTGCGTTAAATCACTTTAGATTGGTATTGACACAATAAAATTATTTTCTTGTTAGACTATTTTTCTTCAATATTGTTATTATTTGTGCCTTCTAATTTGCATTTTTCACGATGTTAGATGATATAAATGATATTTTAGATTCTGACAGTGATGATATGAAATAATTGATTGACATCTGTCAAACGTATGAATAACAACACATCGTTTGTGTTTACGTGGTATCCATAAGAACTAGAGATAAAGTTATCCAAGGTTTATACGATCGAGTTCCATGGGATAAGAAATACTGGTGTTTATTCTAGCTGAGATTTCTCCGAGGTTTTAAAAATACACTTTTCAATTTTATACCTAGTACAGCGTTATACGAGGTTTATCTAATAATTGTAAAAGTGGCCCTTAGTAGATTTCTGTAATGGGCAATATTTTTTTTAAACTTCATAACAAAATATATCGGTCAATATATATTTTTTTTAAGTTAAAGATTGGTTTGTGACGTCAACAGTGTACTAGCCATTGTGACTGAACCATTTGATTTTTATGTGATTTGTATTTAATTCTTGTTAGATTTAAATACTTATTAAATCGAATAGTTGTTCAATAACTGTCTTCGGTATTGTTAAAGTAATTATTTTTGAAAGTTAGTTGAACATATCCATTTATTTTGCATTTTGTTGAACTAATTCTTTATTTTATAAACTATATGTATAAAATGGTTCCAGATTTTATTAAATTAAATTTGTATCCATTTATGTTGTCTTTCTGAATTAATGAATTAATGTTGGTGACATGAATTTTATAAATCTTTATATATCAGAGCTAAATAAACTTTTAATAATTCTTCTTTTACTAATCGTAATTATAGAGCATATAAATTCTATTTTTGACACAAATTTTTCATAATTTGATTATTGTGGATGGCCCATTCGCGTTTGGAAGATATCGCCCTATTGATAACGTCACAAAAGTTTTCAGAAAATTTTTAAATGGACGATACTGTTTTTTAAAGAAAGTATATTGAACTTGCTAATTACTACAATTAACATAGCTTACGTTTTAACATTCAAAATATAATATACAAGTAGAATTAGTTGCTTATTTTAGTTCTGAATTGCCCCATATGACTCTTATGCATGATTCAAAGTTCATTTCATGTACCTTTTGAAAAATCCTGCGCTTTAATTATTTTTATTTTTGGGCTCCCACACACTAAATAACGCCCAAAATGTCTTGAATAGGTCTCGCCTGGATACGTTAGGAGGATTGTTTTCGCAAGATACAAATGGTATGTTTTTGCCTCCAAACATTGCGTTGTTATTCGAGCATAGCACATTGATGATATCAAGGCCCGGTTTTACTATCTTCATGTTAAGAAATAACATGCGGTTAAGTTCATGTTAGTAAAAAAAGTTGTTTTCCATTCCATGTTATCCATAACCTCAAACTAAATTACATGTTATCTTAATATCTAGAAAGAGTACCTGTTAACTTGGTAACGCGAACTAACCTTTAATTTTGAGCCTGACAGTGACATTGTTTTGTAATCATCAAATTATGAATCCGTATGACATCAATGCATATAGCGATGGTGAAGAGGTGTCAATAAGGACAGCAAGGATATTTCGACATAGGCCACATCATTTCGAAAAATATAGTCGGAAGGAGTTTTTTAAAAGATTCAGGCTGTCCGCGATAACTGTCAAAAATATTGTAGAACAAGTTAAAGATGGCATTCGACATAAAACAGATAAATAAATACTACAGTTAATGGTTTAAATCAACAAGAGTTTTTATTATATAAATTTTATATAATTTCAGAAACCATGCATTGTATCCTGCAAAGCAAGTATTACTGGCTTTAAGATATTATGCTACTGGTCTCTTTATATAGCTTGTTCTTTTTAAATGGGCCACCATTGCTATCTCGAGAACTATAAGAGCTACAAAGGCGGTTATGGGCAAACAATTTCTATTTCACAAGGCAAATGTAAAGAAAAAAAAATATTTTTTGGGACCGGTGGTTCTCAAAATGCCGGACCTAACTTTTTAATTGTAAATGAGAAAACATATTTTTATATTTTCTCATTCGTTAGAGAATTTCTAAATTCAGTGACATAATATTTTTATACCCTTTCATAACATTTTTTTTTTTTTGAGAAATATGCATATAAATTATATATTTATTTGACTAATATAGGGCTATAATAAAAATATGGAAAAAACGAATACGTTTTAATTTTTTTTACATAGATTTAGAATGCCATGAAAGAAATACGTGAATATTTTGTTTGCAATGACATTTATGATCAGTTACAAGAATAAAACATTCAATTCTTTCGGCCAAGGAACTCTAATTCTAAGTAATAAAAATAACATGTATTAATTTTTTCCATTCGTGGCACTCTTATTATAGCCATATTTTAATCAAATTAGTATAAAACTTAACATGTATTTTTCTTTAAATCGTTATGTATATCACTGAATTCATAATTAAAGTCTCTAACGAATAAGCAATTAAAAAATATGTTCTTATTTAATATTAAAAAGGTAGATCCCGTATTTTGAGAAACACTAGACCAAAAAAATTATTTTTCTTTTCTTTAAATTTGTCTTGTGAAATAGAAATTGTTTTCTCGTTTAACCGTCTTTGTTGCTCCTATAGTTCTCAAGATAGAGGTGGTTCATTTAAAATGAACAGCCTGTACTAGTCTCAGCAAGTTTCTAGACCAACAGCAAGCACAACTATTGTTCGAATAAGTAAGGCCTTAGCAGCTTTAAGACCTTATTGTATACAAACGCCTACCACCCCTGAATAAAATGCAGAATTTTAGAATATTGCTCGTTTTCCAAATTGTATAGGTGCTATAGATTTACACATTTACACAAAGTAAACACCCAAACCAAATTAAATGTTATGAAACAAATCCAACAACTGTCACAATTTAGTGTTGTCAACTGTATAAAACTCCGCTTTCAATGAGAAAATTCTACCAACCTTATAAAAATAACCAAAAACTTTAGGTTAGCTACCATATGCAGTTTCCACTTTTGTGAAAAATCGTTTACGGTGGTAACCGGATATTAACTTCATGTTACTTTTAACTCTATGTTTCATAACACTATGTTAATTAATACTTGGTAAAACCGGGCCTAAGTAACTTCCGCAGAAAATTTTATGTATAATCCTCTTCCGAAATGACACCAAACAAACACACTGGTATTTTATCTAAAAACTTTGTCTTCACTTTGAATTTCATGAAACTTTTTGGGCGTTACTTAAAAGAAATATATACAACAATGCGTAGGATCCCCAAAAAGATGGAATTTTTAAAAGGTACGATAAATAAACTTTGAATCTTGCCAAACACTCATGGTGCAAGTCAAAACTAAACTTCGTTATATACAAGAAAATGGGCGACTAGCGCTATGAATGTTAAACCTTAAGCTAGGTTAATTATAGTAGTAATAAGCATGTTCAATATACTTTCCTTGTTATTTGCCTCAGAAAGTATTATTCAGTGCAAATTTTATAGAATGTGTTTAGGTGTATTTTGAAGCACATGAAGTAAACAAGTAGTACAACAGGGAGTAAATGTTTTGTATTAATGTTTCTAGCGCCTACATTAAAATAGAATGAACTAAATGATAAAGAAAATATTATTTACTAATAAGAGTATAGTTAAATACAGGGTTGGCCTGATTTAAATCGTGATTTAAATCAACCGATTTTTTTAATAATTTTTTTTTTTCAAAATGAAATAAGATTTAAATTATAATTAAAATAAATTTATTTGCTACAAAAATATTAATAACAACAAAAATATGTTCTGTATATAGTAATATCTAAAAATTAAATATTTTTTCTATTTGGGTGTTCTTATGAGTCTATAAAAGCACTGTTTATCACTGAACACACGACATTTAGAAGATCTATAAACGTACTGTTTTTGGTGCCCTTCGTATTCTAGAGATGGTAGTAATGACAGTTGAATTACATATAACTTCAAAATGGTAAGTTGTTTATGTTGAAATATTACTTCTAATTATTGATTTTTATCTTATCTCCAGGTGGTAGGACTAGAAAGAAGAGGAATTTATACCTATATCTGTGTTAGTTCAGAAAGAAGAATCTGTGAAGTTAAAGTCTTTCAACTAAAAAATTGTTAAACAATTACAATTTTAGTTTATGGTAATATTGCAATTTTCAACTGATTGTATTGTTATATCAGGCAGGTTTTAAAATGTATGGTGCACGTTACTTGAAATGTTGACACTGTCAAATCAATTTGTGGCTACTTGCAAGTAAATATGAAAATTTTACGATCCATGGTTTCCAGTTCCACATTGGGGCGAACTGTTCGAATATTAAATTTTTAAATATGATTTAGACATAAGTGCCATATACAAATACAACATATGTTTTATATTGAAGAATGTAAGAACAGCTGTTGCTGTTAGTGTTATGTCTGCAACTGAGCAGTGGATGTGTTAACAAAATGGTGGAATGTAAAGGAGTAGATAAATAAATTGTATTTAATTATTTAAAAGTTTTATTTATGACAATAACTAACACAAACCAGCGATTCTGATTCGTTATTTGATAAATTTACCTTTATTACAAGATATGTCAAATCAGGTGGTTCATTAATAAACCAGTGGAGTACATTGTAAGTATTGGTTTTCCTTTTCCGTAATTATAATGCTTGATAAAATGTTTTAATGTTAACAATCAGTCAGAATCACACAATACACAAACTGTCAAAATGTGAAATTTCAAATGGGAAGCGCTACCAACATAACTGACAAAAAAAACACCAAGACATATTTTTGACAAGTCCTTTTTTAAAAAAATTATTTGTAAAATTACCTCAATAGAAAAAATAGTATAAAAAACATGTATCATAAGGCCTGTTAACGCACTCGTCCTTTGGCGGCTCGTTTTCCAAACTTGGACTAGTACGTTAACAGATTGCCTTATGATACTTGTGTTTTAATGTACTATTATCACTTTAATTTTCATATTACAGACACGCGCGCGCGTCTACGCGTTACATATCATACGTATAAGCAAAAAATTCAAATGCACTCTTTGGCGTTTTATTATATATTTCGTATGCATATATGAAATAAAATGTTTATATTGCTTTTAAAACAATTAAAAAAAATGCAATAACACCAATAGATCTTTAAAAATTTAAAAAATCATGATTTATTTGATTTATGAAAAAATCAATGATTTTTGATTTTTTAAAATAAATCATTATTTTTGACAAACCTGTTAAAATATGTGTTATCCATTACTACAAACGAAATATGACATGAACCAAATATATACGCCGTGATATACAGGACAAACCCTAAAGCGTAAGTCCTTTTCAGATCGAGAAGATAGATTATTGTGTGTTATATCAAATTATTTTGGTAAACCTACCAATAAACCCCAAAATGACTGTGAAACGTGTTTTTATACGTATTTTAAAGCACTGAATTCGATAGATACGAGTTTTGTGTGTTACGTTAGCTTTTGTTAAGAATATGTTTAGAAAAATTGCATAAAAAATCAGTTTTTTTCTCTATGTCCTGTGTATATGTTTTAATTACGTGTGGACCATTGGTGTTGAACTTATACGGTTTGCTAAAATAAAATTTATTCAGAACAGGTTAAAGATAACATTTTAAAATTATACTTGCATTATGTAAGTTTACAGCTTTAAACTACCCTTTAAAGAAATTAAATTTGGTAAACTGGTACTATATAGATAGGTATTTAGAAATTTAGAATATCAAAAAAATTTGTTTTTGGAAACATAATACTCGTATTGTAATGGCAAGATATGCGGACACAACATATATGCGACAGTAGAATTATCTTTTAAAAAGTATGCTTATTCATTATTGATCTAAGTTAATACATCTCTCATCTAAAGGATGAAGGGAGGTAAAAATTAATACCTATTAATACATGATTGATTTTAGAGTACCTACATAATAATACAATCGTAATAATCTAATATATCAATTCAATTATAATATTGCAAGAAATGCATATAATGAATAATTTGATATGTATGTTAATATCGTTTAACAGATTATAGAAAATAAAATACAGAAGCTTTAAACAGTGATATTAATTTTCTAGATTGCTTTGTAATATCACGAAATATTATTAGTTTTGTATTTTGGGAAAAATATTTTATCGTATTCCACGTTTATAAAAATGGGTACCTATTGAAAACTTTTCATTACTTAATTTCATTACTTTTATTGTTTGTGCCAATAAAATATCACAGATTAAATTTATTTTTATTTCAAAATTAAAATCAATAATTTTAAGTGACCAGTCGTGGTTCTGAATTTTAATGGCCCGAATTCGAATTCGAATGAAATCAAAATATCGTAACCAGTAATGAGTAATGAGTAGTAAAAATATTAGACAGACCTTTATCTTTAGATGCATTCATAAATAAAAATTAGTTTTATCTTATTATTTTGGATTACTTTAATTAAATAGGTATGTTCACAAATGTTACTTTAAATTACCTTAAATCTTGAGTACTCCATTTTATATTTTATTTGATTATGCATAGTTTGATACTAGAACGTTTCTTCTGTTCACATGTATCATGATCGAAGCGAAGTACCTACTCAACGTATCTATGTAAGATTTATGCGGGTCATAATGGCATTATCATTATGCATACAATTAAAGTGGAATTTAAAAATTCTTGGCACAAAAAATTTAAAACCAACTCTCATCTACACTCACACCTCACACCTTTGTATTTTCATATCATTAATTTTATATGAGTAATATAATTTGTTTTCTCAACTTTTTCTTTATTGATAGCTTATTCTAAAATTTTATAATGTGGCATTAAAATTCATGAAAAGATTATTACTTACATTTATGATATAACGTTCAGCTAAACCTTTAACTAAAGTTTGCAGTAAGCAGTATTTAGCCTTTCTTTACTATCAATAAATTCTAAACCTGAAAGTTTCAATGGTTACACTGAATCAATGTCTTGCGGATTAATACATAAACATAAACCTAACTTTACTTTGTTTCAACTTTACATTTTAGTTGTATTTATACTGTATCTGGTTTAAAAATGCAGTATAGTATGGTATAGGGACAACATTTCACGGCTTGTGATTGCAAACGTGAAACGTTTTAAGCTGTTCCAATATTAAGTAAGTATTGCAACTTTTTTCTGTATTTGTATACAATAAATCATGCTAGCTTAACTGAATGTAAATCAATTTTATAATTTTAATGTAAATATAATTGTAGATAACGTAAAAAGTTAATCTGACTGATTGAATCCGTCGTTGGCACTAGGTGAAACATTATAAACAGGTAAAATAATTACCACTTGGCTAAGTTTCACAAAGTAGGATTTATTATCTTTATCGCGATTTCGGCTTTTACGCCATCTTCAGAAGACTGAGAAATGTACAAGAGAATTACATGACTATACAGGGTGTTTCCTTTAAAACAACCAGCGCTTTTTTGGGCGAACTAATAACTTTAGAGAAAAATGTTTTATACCAAAAATGATCAAGAATAAGGGGATAATGTATTAATAGTAACAAACCGAATATTTAACCTGTGGTTCTCAAACGGTAGAACAAAATTATATTTTGTTAAATGGCACCCTATATAATTTTTAGCCCTTTAAATAGAATATTATTTTCTGATATCAACGATATAAATATAGCATAGGGTTGTATAACAATTATTTCGAGAAAAATGGTATTAAAAACTAGAAATAATGTAACGTGTGTATTGCATAGCCTATTGTAATATTATAACATTATTATTAATACCATTTGATTCATATTTATATCGTTGAAATCAGAAAAAATCTCTATCTAATGGGCTAAAAAATTATATAGGATACCATATAAAAAGATATAATTTTGTTCTGCCGTTTGAGAACCACTGGTCGAATTTTCGGTTTGTTGTTATTAATAAATTAGCCCGTTATTCTTGATCATTTCTTGTATATAACATTTTTTTCTAAAGTCATTAGTTCGTTCAAAAAAGCGCTGGTTGTTTTAAAGGAAACATCCTGTATATACAGACACGGGTATAAGATTATAAACTATTATTGTTGGTCTTGGAAATACCATCCTAAGGGATCAACAAAAATTCCTTTTCGGTAATATTTTCAAAATTTCCGAGTGGAGAACATCTGTTTGGTCATTCATCAGTTTTTCATTACGTGTAATGGCTTTGTCTATTTCAAATACTTCCAAGGAATTTAATTTCGAACTTTTCTTTTCTAAATGTAAAATTTTCAAGTTTTTAATTGAACAATTATGACTACTTTCAATAAGATGTGTGGCTAGATTAGAATCTGATTTTTTATTTTTCCAAGAACTCGTATGTTCATTAAACCTATTGAGGAAACTTCTGCCTGTTTGACCAATGTATTTTATATCGCGATAAAGATAATAAATCCTAATTTGTGAAACTTAGCCAAGAGTTAATTATTTTACCTGTTTAAAAAGTTAATATAAATATGTATAAGATACATCACCTGTCAACCTGTCAAAAATATTTTATTATACAGGGTGTTATGTAAGTATTGTGCCATACGTTACCACTTAATAAACAAGGTTGCAATGTATCGTAATCTGCAATAATTTCTTTTCTAATGTACTTATTGCAACACTTTGTCATTTTTGAAGGTTTGAAATCAGGTAAGACATTTTGGCGATTGTTTTGGAGCACTTCTTCGGAAACCAAATGCATGTTGGTGTATTCTTGACTATGAAAGTAAAGGTATTTTTAAATGTCTAAGTACTACGCCACTTATTTTAAAATTTAACGTCATTTATGACAACCAACAATATTGTTTTAATCATAAATGTTGCTGCATAAACTGTTCTCGTCAAGCTCAGCCTATCACTGCAATCTTAAACCAGATGCAGTATATACGTCTACGGTTTACTGCCGTGTTCGTAAAAAGTATATGGCGCGGCGGAAGTAAACCGTAGACGCAAAGCAACGAAGTGAACAGACCTATTATCAACCATGCAGTATGGTGAAATCTTTTGTTTAAAGATAATTATTTTCCTAGTGAAATCTAGAAATAAATCTTTCGAAGTTTACCTAATCCACCTCTGTAATATCCAGGTCTGTCGGTTCATTGTGTCACTAATGTGATGTTTCCGGTGTATACATACGATATTCATCATTTTGACGTTAAGCTATTGAATGTGACGATTTTGAATTAAAAATGGCCAGTGAACGTGGGATAGGACTGGAAACGGATGAATGCAGAAATCAAATTGAGTAAACAAGTTCCCAATCGCTGCCATTTTACCTACATTGTTCCATTTGTGCAGAAAAATACCAACAGAGATGGAATCTTTTCGATCAATCACTACATGTCAGAGTTGGAGAACTATGCTGGTAAAAGAATATTTGGATAGTTTTTATTATAGTCGTTTGTCATCATTAAATCAGGTATAATCGAATTTATGTTACTGATTGATTAGGTTGGCGAGATCTGCTAGCGGATTTATCTCATGTTTTGTTTCTGAAAACAATATGAGATGAGATTTTTGCCCGACAAATTATGTTGATGCTACCAAAACAAATCAAATATAATACGAAAATAATTTCTTTTGTTTTATATATTCGTAATTTAATTACATATAAATATCAAATAAAATTACCTACTTAATTAAAATTTAGAAATCTATAATATATGGCTGCTATTTATTCATTTATTTATTACATGGCATAACTAGTTCTACCTAAAAACTTGTTTACTCACTTCATTCCTGGCATTCTTATTATAGTCATGCTTAAATAAAATTAATATAAGTTCTCTGCATTTTTCTCCAAAAATCGTAATGTATGGAAATATATCAGTGAATTCGGAATTAATTTCATTTAACAAATAAACAATGTTTTCATTTAAAAAAACAAAAAATCGGAAGTAAAATATAAGATGATTTTACAGTAGAGTGGCATTTAACTTCGCCTTCAATTTTATAGTTTAAACTATACTCACAGGTATAAAATTAATAATACAGAAAATAGCTATTTATCTCTTTTTTTCATCACGACACACCCTGTATAGCCTGCCTATCATATTAGTGAAGTCAAGTCAATTCACTATAAGTTCAGACAGACTATAATTATTAAATAAGTATATTAATTAGTGTACTGTATTACCATTTCATATTAATATTAAATTAAATATATTTTTCTATTTAAATGTAATGTTAATTTTAATATTATTATTTTATTCTGGTAAACAATTCATTATTATTTAATATTCATTAGTACCTATCGTTTAAAAAAATGGTGTCTATTGAGCTAAGGATAATTATCGAGATATTAAAATATTTCAACAAACGCCGACACATTTTTTATTATATTTTATAATTATCTACAATATATGTAAATACTTTACTATCATACACATAGCAAATATTCTCATAAAATACTAATTGTGAATATCTCATTATTGTGATAAAACATGTATGTTGTAACGATCAATATGTTTAGAAATCCAAATGATAATAAGTATCTAATAGTACCTGAGCCTATGTATAGGTAAATCGCAAATCTTTTCACAAATTACCAAGTCATACTAACCAAAACAAAATCAAATTAACTAAAAACAAATTAGATTTTGTTTACAAATGATCAACCGGAAGTGATACTTTACTTAACGCTCATTGCTATTTTCAACATGGAATTGGCAGGTCATGTTCTGGTCACATCATATATATATATATATATATATATATATATATATATATATATATATATATATATATATATATATATATATATTACAAAAGAAAGAATAAACATTGAAATACAATAATATTTTCGTGGTCGTGTATGCTAGGATGGAATTATAATGCTCAACTGCAATTGTTGTATAATAACCAAATTTTTATCCACATGCTTTCATTTCAAATACGTGGCTTGGACCATTGAAAATATCTCTTTTTAATAAATTTGCAGTGTAATAATGGCTTTGAACAATATTTTTTGCCGGTACTTAACAATCGATAAAATGGCTTTTAATCGACTCAGATTTTTGGCCAAAACAGCTTAAATTTCTATTTACGTAACGAGCAGAAGAACTATACTATGCTTTGCATAAATCTATTAATTTGTTGCTATACCCACGTAATAGATAGTTAATACATTCAATTTTTTCTATAATATATATATATATATATATATATATATATATATATATATATATATATATATATATATTAATTATGTATTTTTTGAAGATAATTTTAGAATACTCGAGGCGTGAATATTGTTCCATAAATATAAACATTGTAAACGAAGTCATATTTGTATTTTAGCCATTGTTTAGAAGTTTTTCCTGAAGGAAGGCGGAGCTAAAAGAGATAAACTTAGGGAAGATTTAGGGGTGCAATTCTGCGACACCTATGTGTAAATTTCGATACTAAAATTGCATATTAGAATTTCAGAATTTATTTATAAACTACATAATATATTTTTAAAAACAAAACAAATAGAATCAATAAAGATATATTTACACGGAGCCGTAACTAGTTTATTAAAAAATATTAATATTTTTAAGAAGTTGAAAAATGGATAATATTGTCTTTATGATGTAATCTTTTTCTTATTTGTTACAGTTTTTTTAAAATCGATACGATACCGGATTAATTACATCTTTCTCATTCTTCATTAAAAATTTCAGTTGTTAATTTTTAATATTACTCCCAGATTCTTTGAACTTCTAAAACATGTTTTCGTTACCGTGACGAGGAGAAGTCTACCGCCTTAACTAGGGACAACGCGTATTACTCATTATATAAAATGTTAAATATTGCTAGGGAAGCAAAGTTCACTTATGAAATCGGTAGTACCATAGTTACGTTGTTGTAAAACTAGGGAGGAAAGCGATTGGTTATAAAAAAATGCTTTCTCATGGTGTTAGGTATAGTGATGTACAACTTTTGGAAACATATTTTTGTGAAAGTTTCACAGAAAATTTTATTAAAAGTTTTACACAATGTTTCACTATGAATTTCAATGAAAGTTTCATATAAAATATTCATTGAAACTTACAATGAAAGATTTATTTAAATTTCAATAAACTTAACATTTGTCAGTTGAATTTGAAATATTTTGATCTCAAATTAATTAATTAATTTGAAAATAAATGAGAAAAAATTCGAAACAAAATAAAAAATTATTTAAAATATAATACAAAAATGTAGAAAAATAGTACTAAACTATTTAAAAAAGAAAGTATCTTATTGTCTTTTGTATTTCTTTAAGTGAAATATTCACCATATTTAAACTGTATTGAATCCTGAATTTTATATTCCAGAAATATATAAGTTCCAGCATGCGGATTAACCAAACATATTGCAGAGAGTTGGGCGGTGAATGCGCAGTGTAGCTTATGAAAGTTTCATAAAATGGAACGCTTGAAACTTTCATTTTTGAAATTTTTCAATTGAAACTTTTAATATGAAACTTTCAAATGGCACTTCACTAGTTAGGCACAAAAAAATATCACGGTATGCACGGAAAACTCAATTTTCTTCTCGAGAAATAGTAAGAATTTTTTTTCTGTTCTATAGAGGAAAATATATAGCAGTGTTATATATATTTTTTTTTCTCTAGAGAGGAATATTTAATTTTCCACATTATTTCGCAAGAAGAAATTTAACTTTATAGTGGCATATACATCCAAGATGCACCAATTTTTCTAATCGTTCAGTTATATCACCAGCTCTATTTATTAGTATCAGTTTCTGTTATAAATGTTTTTTCATTGCTCATAAAAATTTGTTCTTATTAAGCAGTTTGTAGGTATAAATATTGTTTGTTTTCAAAGTTGCCAGTAACTGTGACATAAATATTAGCACAAAATTCTAATAACTCATGAATGAAACATTGAAATTATTTCACTGGAACTAGTTTCCATTTGGTTAATTAATCTTCTGTGCGATTCTAGCTGCTACGTTATTTTCAAGGTATTGTTTTCGTTGTAAGGAAATTGTAAAGAAAAACTATAATTTCCTTGTTTGTCTAGAGTCGCCACTAATAGTATTAGTTTGAAATCCCCCCATGTAATTCGGATAAATTTGCCAGCAATTGAATTTAACGTTTTATAACGACTTAGTAAAAACTGTTTACTGTTGTGGAAATCCACAACGGAATTTTGATACGTCAGCGTATTCAGGATAGTGCCTTGTTAACACTTTAAAACTACAGATTTGACAATTTTAAACTTATATAAATTATAAAATATCGATATGTTTCAGTATTACTTTATTCGTCTCATTATTTAATATTTTTTGCAGTGTATTTAAATTTTACTTTTACTCATGTTCTCTAATTAAATGAGAATACGCTTAATAGAACAAAACTAGAGCAGATGATTCAGTGGTAATATTATATTTTAATGCATTAGCTTTCGATATTCTCTTAATCAACGGGTTACTTTTTGTTCATAACTTGCATTTTCTCTATGCTCGCTCAATCGCATTTCAGAAACTATAAGAGATACGAAGTTCGTTATTTGAGACAAAACATTGCTGATTAATGGTGATTTATTTTTGAAAAGATACATATGTTACGAAATATAATTTTTCAATTAAAGAAATTTGTTCACTCATAGTTTTATTTTTTATTTTTAGTAATACTCTTATTTTTTATTTCCTTCCTTAAATATGTCAAAGTCAACTATTGTAACAATACAAAAACTCAGAAAGCATACGCATTTAAAATAGTTAGGAATGATTCGTTGGTGAAAATGAAGAAAATAACACAACAAGGTCAACTGAGGTAATTGTGAAAAATAAGAATATTGAGGAAATGTGAAACACTGTGGCCATTTTATTCTAGCACGAGCTATATAAAAATGTTTTATGATAGCCTTCTATTATGCATATTCTTAATTAAAAAATAATTAAAACTAACCTACTTATACCATTTTTCCGAAATCGATACTAAAGTACAAGATATCACTCCGCGAAGTTAGCCAGAATAGTAAGAAGAAAATTTTTACAGATTCATGTCAAATATTAACTTTACATAGGTACTCATTTATTAAACTTGAATTAACCTAAACTTTTAACTCCGATACTCGTGTGTATATATATATATATATATATATATATATATATATATATATATATATATATATATATATATCTGAATGAGTGTTGACCGCGACCCCGGATCATAGGACTTTAACATGTAAATTCATAATTTTGTAGTTTCCTCTGCTTTTTTATTAATTTTAAGAAAAAACTTCAAATAATAGTTGTAAAGCTTAAAATTAGTTTTTACATGCTTTGTAACGGCAGAAAGTAGGTAAGCAAATGTCGAAAATCGTCACAAAAGTAGCTATAGCAATGGAATTGAAACAGATAAAGTAACAAATGTTTGACGTTTTACTTGTGAAGTTAAGTTAATAGATTTTTATTAGGTATTATTTGTAATATCTGATCAAATGAACAATTACTTATTAACTTATCGCTATTCTTAGGTTGGTTTTCTATATTTTCATACCTAATTACTGCCGTTATAGAGAATGCAAAATTAATTTTGCTTATTTATTCAGATACAGAATATTAAGCCCTACAACTTTTATTTAAAGCTTTTTTTATCTAAAACAATTAGGGAAGCAGGAAATTACGAAAGTATGATTTTACATGTTGAGTCCTATGTTCCGGGGTCGCAGTCACCACCCTATATATATATATATATATATATATATATATATATATATATATATATATATATATATATATATATATATATATACCGAAAGCAAATACAGAAAGTTTTTATATTTTTAAATATTCCTTAAACTAAGGGAGTAATGACGATTTTTTAAAAAACAAAAGAACGCCAATAACTGGGGCTCCAAATCAAAAAATTAAACTAAGAAAAGTTGTTTGTTTCAATGAGTTCTAATTGCCGTTTTCGGGTATATATGTATATATATATATATATATATATATATATATATATATATATATATATATATATGCATATTCAGTGTTCACATACCAATCAACTCGATAAAGACTAGAAGGTCCAAAGAAATAAGTGATGTTTGTGCCGTTGAAGTATTTGACAGAACTTTTGTTAGCACAGCCATCTCCATCGCAACAGCTAGCAATCAATTGGTCTAACGTCATACAATACATAACATAATGCTATTTGTTTATATGCACTAAATTACTTTATTTATTACTCATATGTTTTATTCTCCTCGGCTATCGCCTCGTAGAATTCCATATTCGTAATATAAAATTGTACTCTAATGCTTAGATATACCAGCAACTATTTCGTTGTTTTTTTTTATGAAATCCTGGGTATTTCTGTTAGGAAGCGTTATGGTATCAATGTCTATTGGGATTTTTTCACGTTTTTGTATCTAGAATTTATACTCCAAAGCCATGTACTGTTACATGAAACATCCTGCCCAAAAAAAATATTAACAATCGTTTGTGTTCGTTTATTTATCCAGATTTGACATGATATTTTTTGATATTCATAGCCACCAAATTAAAAAATATAAATTGTACTAATTAATTATAACAGCACTCGAATGGGCTATTAATGAGCTCTTTTGAGTACTGTAATAGCTTTGTTACAGACGCAAAATAGAAATAGTATATTACATTACAAGTCATGAAAATGTTTCATTGCAGACGAAGAGGTTTGTTTGAAGAATGCGAGGATGCGCAGCGTACGAGCATTTCTTCAAAGCCTCCGAGTCAAGCAAAGACATTTTTATGACATGTGATGTAATCATCAGAGCTGTAACAAATTTTTGAAAACGTTGTCATGACAAGTAAACAAAGTGACAAGTTTTATTATTATAAAAATTTGACTAGTTGTGGTTGCTTTCTTGCTACCGGTAATTTTCCTTTTGAAAACGATGTCGCAATGCGAACATGATTTTGATGGTGAAGATAAAGTACCGATGGACATAACTGAAGCTGCGAACGCCGCTGTGGCAGATTTACTACCAAAAAAATCCAAACAGCGGTACGAAAAGGGTACGATAGATTCAAAACGTGGTGCAGCATTAGAAAAGTGAATCAAATTAGTACAGACAGTGGAAATTAAAAATGACTAGTCATGAAAATTTTATTTTCATGACTAGTCATGGGAATCTTACTTTCAAGACTCAAATTAGTCCGGAAATGAGGATTTTCATGCCGATTTAAAAATAATAATTTTGTATCCACCTTGCCCAAAAAGTAACCTTTTTCATGCCTGTTTTGTGTGCGCTAAGTGGTTCATTTTAGTGCGAAAGAATAGTACGCACGGCCTGTTCGAACTGTTAAAAAATAAATAATTTATGCGCACGCAAAACTGGCACTCAAAAGTTTACTTTTTGGGCAAGTTGGACAAACAAGTATCGTGTGCCCGGTACGCAAAGCGATTAGCGCTCGGCTGAGTTGTTTTGGCTCGTGTTGCAACTCATCTCGTGTAAATCGCTTACTTTGCGCACAACCGCATTAAAATTGTTTGTTTACATCTTATTAACTATAGCGGAAACTGAAAGATTACACCCTGCGGACGGTAATGTAGCCCATGCGGGCGGTAAAGTAAAGTAGCAAATTCGGACAGTAAAGTAGCACATGCGGGCGGTAATTTAGAGCAAAAACCCGGCGACTGGTAAATAAAACATCAAAATTACAATAATATGAAATGTATTTAACAAACTGTTTATATACATTTCATTTGAGTACGTAAAACGTTGTACATACCTTCGCCCCTATACTTTTACCACTTTTAAAACTTGACTTTGCCAATTAATATCTGATAAAATAATTTTTAAAGCATTGGTAAGAAATTTGTGAGTCACTGCAATATTATGAAGAGATAACCGAAATACGTCACCATTCAAATGTGACACAAGCTTCAGTGTAGATGTCAGTGTCAATTGTCATTGGTATCAAACGTCAGTCGTACATTTATCGGATCTGTAGTGACGTCAGTGTCACTGGTTTATATTTAATATGATAGAATATTTAACTGCGTTATTATAAGTATGATAAAATAAAAATAAAAAATATTTTGGTTCATATTTATAATCATAATTCATATGATATAGCTAATTTATAAACTTATTTCAATGTTTAACATTTTTGTCGAAAATTCGCTTAAATAATCAATACCACATTCAGAAAGTAAAACCGCAATAATTTATCTCGTACTTGATAATTAAAGCTAATAGATTTATGTGTCAACATAAATCAATGAATAATACTCGTAAGAATTGCAATTTTTCCATTCCAACGTAATTGTAGAAAATCTTATGAGTAAGTCATGCAATTAGAACATGTAATTAAGTGAATAGTTGTTGAGATTAATTATAATAAAACAAACAGGTGTGTTGACAACTAAACAGGTGCGGGTGGGTGTTATTCTTCTCCGAGAACCAAGCGTTTAGCGTTTGTTTCTCTGCGGCCAGCCTCTGAGAAACACTCTCATGAGAGGCGGAATATATTTAAATTTCAAAATTCGCTAAATATACGAAAAGAGAAAGTGAATTTAATGTAAAAATGTGCCATTATTTGTTACCGTTATTAAATGAAAGTACATACTTATTTTTTATATAATAATTTATTATTAAATCTATATTATTACTTTAATTTGTACCTCCCTACTACTGCAGATAAGGCGGAATTAGAAGCAAACAAAAAGTCATATACTTTTTGAAATTTTTCTGAGTAAGCACGTTTTGAACTCCCTAGTTATGTGAAATTGGATCTTAATGGTCTTAATATACATAATATTAATTAAAACGCGGACAATAGGCGTTTAACATGGGAAATTAATTTTTAATTGATCAAAACCCAATTATATTAGAGAAAATTGTTTCAAATAAAAATTATAGATATTTAAATTCTACACCTATATCATTTTATTTTACATGTTGAGTAACCTGTAAAATCCAATTTGAAATTGTATAGATATTGCTTATTTCCATAAAGAAATGCATTATTATTATTATTATTATTATTATTATTATTATTATTATTATTATTATTATTATTATTATTATTATTATTATTATTATTATTATTATTATTATTATTATTATTATTATTATTATTATTATTATTATGAATTTATTTTCATTTTCTACACCTAAATCACTAAACAGATTTTATTCATTTTTATTTTGTAATCTGCAAAATCGAAATCCTGGCAGTTCAAACGATATGCATTTCTTTGTAATACTGGTTAATTTCCATGGCTGTGACTGCAAATAAGTAATATTTATAAAATTTCAAATTGTATTTTACAGGTTAATAATACATATAAATAAAATTTGTTTAGGAATTAATATTCCAGATTGTGATTCGCTCACTTTCGGTTTCTGAACCGAGAACCTATTATTTTTTGCTCAAGAATCGAGGATCTATTATTTAATCATCTAGTACCGATTAGTTTCAGTTCTGAAATCGATTTTGGATAGTTTTAAATTCGGAATAGATAATAGCTCATTTATACATTTTAATAACTGGATACCTATAGATAAAACCGGAATTGAATCTAATCAGAACAGGTGCCCACCTCTAACTCTGCGTTTATAATAAATTACGTATCTCAAACAATCTTTGATACAGAATGTTCCTGAATGAACTTGCAAATTATTAAAACTTGATTCCACGGATTACAATTAGAACAAACAATACCTACAAACATGTAAACTGTTTCATCCTTAAAACTGCCATTAACTTCATATTTATTTGTATGTGTTGATAAATTCATTTACGAAGTTTTGGTATATTTTTATTTAACTCTAGAATGTTAAGCATATTTCTAATGCCAATTGTGAATTTTACGAATTTGTTTTCTTTAATTTCGTGAGTTTGCAAAAATATCGTTACTAACTTCTAAGAAACACATTTATTGAAGATAAAGACAGTACATATCATTAAGTACAGGTTTTACAAATATCGCCAGGTGCTCATTACAAAATGGTATACTGCATTTTGAGCAAAAGTCTTACATGGGCAACTCGCACAAGTGGTCCTTTTAGGCTTTTTGCGCATTGTTTCCTCTTCCAGAACTACCTATTCGTTTTCCGGTACTGTCTTTTTTAGGAATTGACTAATACTTTTAAGGAGTGAGCGCTAAAAAGTAGGTATTTTTATTCGTTCTTATAACTATGGCGTTACCAAAAACTTATCATATTCTGAAGGGTTGTATTTAGTTCCACTATCTACAAAATCCTCTAATTCTACGGGATCCTCTGTTTTACTCCCACATTCCAGTGTTCTGTCGTCATCCGATTCTAAAAATCAAATTTTCTGCAATTTTCTCAAGTTCGGCTTGAGTTAGAAGCTTGTTTGATTTCCAATATTTAGGCATATTCTTTAGTAATAACTTGCAAGTACTACAAGTTAGATTCGCATAGTACTAATCTAAAAAAGTAGTTTATTTTTGTATGGCATATTAACAAGACAAGATACGTTAAGACTAACTTTTCGTAAAATTTACGACTCTGATATTATGCTTGCTTATATGTCACACTTAAAAATCAACCAATATCTTCGGACTAATCACCAACACTGCCTAAGAGAATAGCGAGACGCAAAACTCGGTGCCTAACGAATCCGTAAGACTACGGCCGAAAATAAAAATCGCCGTCGTAAAATTTACGAAGCTTGGCGTTCTAGGGTTAAACAGTCTTTTTCAAAACTATTCATTTATTTTCAATATCTTTTTGTAAGTTAAAGTCTTTCCTGTACTGCGCTACTATGTTTACATCAGGCACCGAACAGCTAAATGAATGTGCCAAAACATTATCATAGTTCCAGGAAGCAAACTACAGAGGCGCGACAGTGCTTAGATTTTAAGCAAAATTCAAAATTTCAATTTATGTATACAATGACATGTCAATTATGTCACAGACTACCGCGCCGATCAAGCCATCACAGTGTCCGTTAGCTCATGGAAGCAATCTGTAGATGTCACTATTTCGTGTTTCGAAAACTACATTGACTGTCCTATCTGTAATTGAGGTGATCTGGGATTTACATCACTATTCTATTACAGCTATGCGACAATCATATAATTTCAACGAAGTGCTGACAAACATTCTGGACCACTCTGCAACACTTTAACATGGGAAAACAGTATTTTCAAATATTGTCCCTTAAAATTTTAATGAGTGCTTTAAACATAGAAATTTAGAGCATAAAATTTTGAATATGCTTGTCTGACAAATCGAGTAGAGGTACATAGTGTTTGACAGTTTACTCGAAGTTGTTTTTATCGTGACTTGAAATTAAGTTTAATCAGTTACAAACACATACGATGTCAAAAAATTTGATATTAAAAAATTCATACTTCAAAAATTACTATAAAATTTTCGGGACAGATAATATTTGAAAAAACTGTTTTCACATCTTAAACTGTTATGTTAAGGATTACTTGGGACTTGAAACACCCGGTAATATAATAAATTTTATGAAACACAATCCATCAATACATGTGTTGATGTGTATAAGAATAATATTCGGCAGGTGCATCGAACAGCCTAATTTATATTTCAGGCAATGTGTGAAACCAATATATCATTTTATTTAGAAAGCAAGCTAGTACCAAAACATACTCAGTTTGACTGAAAAAGCACAATTATTATGGTTCTTTACGAATATATTTGTAAATATATAGAAAATTTATTGGCTCCAGGTGGCTAGCGTACAATGAAAGAAATAGTCACCTTGAAGACGTTTAATTTAATGTTTAGCTATGAAAATGATAGGTTAGCCTCTGTAAACTAGCTTTAAGCATAGATTTTGCTTGAATTTGCGAAAACATACCTGTTTCGTATTTTAAAATAGAAATGTGGCATACCAATACACACAAATGCCAGAAACATATTCAAGCAATTATTGTGAATACATTACGCAAAGAAACAAAAACACCTCACAGCACAGCTGAGCAAAGCACAACAGAGCATGCCGAATCTACAAACAACAATCATTCTTTCAATATTAAACATTTCGCTAGTATTACGCTTTTGGCTGTTTACGATTAACATATTTGTAGTAGAAATCATAATGTAAATGGAAAATATAGTAAGAGTGTGAGTATAGTCATAAAAAATTGTGTGTCTTCTCATTTTGTTAGAGAAGCACCATTTGTTTTCAAATAATGACGATTTTACTTTAACTCTTTGCTACGAAAATTAAGAGATAATACAAGAAAACGTGAAATTTAATTATTTTTATTTTATTTCGGCCATTCAACAGGACAAACCCAATAGATCATCAGCATATAAAAGAACTTCCAATTTTGAAACAATGAGAAATATCATTAATAAAAAATATTAAACAAAAGTGGTCCCAAATGAGATCCCTGAGGAACTCCTGATGGAATTATAATTTCATTTAACAGAAAACCATTTCTTGTAACAGGCTGACTTCTTCCTGTTAAATAGGACCTAAATCAGTCGAGGAGATTTCCGTACACACCAAAATCAGAAAGTTTTTTTTAAGAGCAAAGTGTGATTAATTTTATCAAATGCTTTATTGAAATCGGTATATATGGAATCAACCTGACTACGTTCATCCATAGACTTCAATATATATTCGCTGTATGTAAGAAGGTTCGTTTCCACAAATCTACCTTAATAAAAACCATGTTGCTGAGGGATAATTGCCAGGATATGTGTGCGTGTGTACTTGTACAGAAGTGCAGATTGTGTAGTCACGATTTCTTAAATACAAGGGTCGCGCTAGAATTATTGAGAACAAAACACATGGTTTATTTTATTTTAAATATGTTCAGAGTACAGAGTACTCCAGAAAATGCTTCAGGAATCTTCCTTCACAATTCTTTCCGCCCACTTCTTAAAAACTGCAAACTAAACTTCTTTTGGAACGCTTTCAAAATATGTAATTATAAATTACAGCATTTATATTTTTGTCAGACAGAAACCTTTTATCCGAATTTTCAAAGCCGACTTGGCTATTTTATGCACATAATAAAATTTATGGGGTAAAAGGTCACATGTTGCTATATCAGGTGTGTTGGCGTATGGTCTATTACTTTAATATTTTTTTCAACATAACTTAAGGTAATACACTGGTTAATTACAGATTTTTACTCACAATAAAAAACGCTTCTATTTACGTTTTTGTTAAAAGTGACGTTTAACACCCGCACTGCATTAAGGAGTCATTTTGTCCCTTTTTATACATTCCTAGACGCAATCACAAATAGTGAACAATATATATCATATGCGATTAGAGACGAGCAACGCGTAGCACTTAGACTTATCAGCAATAAATTAGTTGTTTCTTATATATTTTGTTGTCAATTCAAATCTACCTTCGTAAAAGATTGGTATACGGACTGTAACGTTTTTATTTATCTGGGTAAAGTGTAAATATAAGACAATTATTATTAATTAAAATTATGTATTTATTAAACTATAATGAAAGTTACTATTACTAATATTAAACAATTATTAAAAACTAATTAAGACTAAAACTATAATTAACCAGATAACACTAACACTATTTATTTAACCAATTAACACTACTATTTATTTCCACGATATTACAAATTATTTATTTCACTACGCGGTCCAATCTTAGACTGCCGGTCTGTTGCAGACTCTTGTAGACTGTTTACGCGATATTTATATCACTATATTTATATCACTATATACTTATATCATGTTCAACTGTCCGCCTACCGACCTCCACAGCGTCTATATACTCAACTGACTCAACAGCGTCTGTATATTCAACTGCTCGGACAGAAGTCACACCTTTCACCTCACTGTCTGTTTATTTATGTAACTCTCTCTCTCTTCCACAGCCTCAGTATCTGTATGCCACAATTCTTCAACACCAATGCCGAGTATCCACTCCAACTCGCTGTTACTGTCCTTGTATACCTAGCTTCACAATACTCGTCCACACTACCGAGTATTCACTTTCACAGCTATCCCAATATACCAGTAACTTCCCGAGTACCTACTCGACACCAACTGCATACGCTCACCACGATACTGCTGTGCTTCTCAAACTCACTAACGCTCTATATGAACATCTCTATGTCTCTCCATGTAACTAACTAACTGTACTAATGTAAGTGTCTGTTCGTCTTCACTAATGGAACTGAACTATGTAAGTCAACCCCCGATCACAAAACTAATGTTTTGTGATCAAGGACTCAACTGAACTAACTAACTCTCGAGCATAGCTACGTCCCTTATATACAGCTGCCATTATTTTCTAGAACAGTCTAGAATATTCGAACACATAATAACAATGAACACAAAAGGTTCAGGCGACCGGAAGTAATTAAACACGTCGCGACCAGTCTGTTTACATCGGCCGGCTACTAGCGCGATTACGTCACCGCTATAAATAGACACTCGCCTACAGTGGCGGCGACGGCGGGCGTCCCATGTTACAGTACGAAAAAGATCTGATTCTAGTAAAAAACAAGTTTCATAAGGCAATCTGTTAACATACGAGTCCAAGTTTTACAAAGGACGAGTGCGTTAACGGCCTGTGGCTGGGAGCACAAGCCGTTTTTTAATTAAGATGCTGTTTTAAAAAATATCAAGTACAAATTTCAATATCTAATTTCAATATTATGTTTAAAGAACGCTTTTTAAATTATTTGTTTGAATACAATCTTTGTTCTGCTTTAAAATTTTATTTTGATAAATTTCATATTATTTATTATTATTAATAAACAATGAAATTTGACATTTTGTAAAACAGCGTTTTAGTTAAAAAAGGCTTGTGCTACAAGCCATTTGTTTATAGACTTTCTTAACGACTTGTTTTTAGTGCGTTTATACGTTCATAAAAACACCGAAATAAAAAAAACTGTATTAAAACACTATAACAACCTATTGCAGTCATGTGCAACATTGCAACCGAGTGTGAATTGTGCAATCTAAGACTAAGGAAGATATTAAAATTTTATTTAATCCAGTCCGACAGCATCATACAATGCTTCCGGAAGGGCAATTTAAAAAATGCTATCCAAAATATTACCGGTTTTTCCCCAAACATTGACAATCTTGTGAGCAACATTAATTCCAAACCGTCTCATTGTATAATTTTTTAATCATACCCAAATATCCATAAAAACCGCGTTATATTTATTTTTTGAAGTATTGTAAAAAAAAATAATAAAATGTGTTTTTACACAAGTTCTAAAAAAATCTGGCTCGCGAATATATCATTATCCTGTCCTAGATCTTATCGAAGTTGCACATGTCTGATAATGTATGCGGTAAGGGACCTAAAATACCACGGCGACGCTAATGTAAGATCTGAATATGTATAATAGTTTCCATCCTTCAAACCGTTCATCTTGGCAATTTTTACACCCTTGGTTGAAAATATTGAAAATAAAAATTTAGAGAGGATCCCATGGTATATGTAATCGTACTACAATAAATAGTCCAGTCTATGGTGACCAAAAAAGACCTTTGCCTTACAAAAGGTGGTGTAGAAACAATTTAGCATATGTTGCTTGGATCGGGACGGGGGTGAAAAGTTCCATTTTTTGACCTTGGGGAGGCTCGGCGCGAGCCTTTATCTTGGGTCAAAGGTGCAAGAAATGAGTATTTTTGGGGCTTTGGCTATTTTCTCAAAAATAGTAGCCCGTATCAAAATTTTGCAAGGATACAAAATTAAAACCTTAGGTAAAAAATGTAAGAGCACCTTTTTTGTACAAAAATTTACGGGCTTTAATTTTGTATTCTTATAAAATTTTGATATGGGCTACTGTTTTTGAGAAAATAGTCAAAAACTCATTTTTTGCACTTTTGATCCAAGATGGCGGCTCGCGCCCATCCTCCCCAAGGTCAAAAACTTGAACTTTTTATCCCCACCCCGACCTAAACAACATATGTTAAACTCGTTTCTACACCACCTTTTCAGAGTTAAAACCTCTATTGACTGACTAGAATAAAAACTAAAAAAAAAACATTCATATGTACGTATATGAACTATACTTAAATAATATTAAAAATTCTGAAACTGTTTTTAAATTTATATATGCATGTGAAATATTAAATAGTTTCTGTTAATAACTGGATAAAAAGAATTATTACCTACCTACTTTACGTTTCCGTGAAACAATATTTAAATTATGTTATTTGTAATCTTTGGACACTTCATAAAAATACCATTAAATTCTTCAAATATTCATATTACTCGTAATTCAATTTCCGGATATAAACTTATTTATTTTCAAAATAGGTACGTATATTTATTTATCCGAGGAGTTATACGTTATATAAAAGTGAAAGTTTAACGTCTATACAAATCTACACCGTTTTTATATCGACGCCAAATTTTGTAGAGGTGTTCTTTCAGTTTCTGGACGTATCGTAGAAGTGAGTTCAAAATTTTACAGTTTTTTTATAATTAATTTTTGAATTTTACTTAAGAAAATATTGGCATTGGTTTGAAGAGCAGCCACGTGCGGCATAGCATTGCTAATGACCAGGATTCGGGAGTATTCGTAAGCAATCGGGAGTGTCCCCATAAAATGAAAACGCGAGTATGAATCGTCACCAAATTTGCAGTAAAAGTCGACTATAAGTTACATCCACAAATAATCATTAAAGACATGAACATCATTTTAGCAATAAAATCCGTCCTGCGTGTGTGCTAAGTTTATAAACTGATCGATATACTGTATATATAAACAATCATGTAATTGATCTAACAGTTGCCATTACTTCACTTTCAACTTTGTATTAATAAACCGGCTCTAAATTATTATTTGTTGTGACAAATAAGCAACCTAAGAAGCGCTGATTAAAACACAGTCTAGAAGAGTACCAAACATTAAAAATATAGAAAATTTATAATTTAATAACATTACCCCATAGTATTGTTTGTGGCAAATATTTGCAACGGGTACAGCTAGTTGCTTAATAAAAATTATTATCTTTTATAACTTTTGGTTCAGCGAATATTCGGTATATTATATTTTAAAATCGACATTCTTAAGAGTTTTATTGTTAGAAATATTAAGTATATTATATAATTAAATACCCATACATATTTTCTATAAAAGCCCAGTTGCTTCGTATACAGTTATGTACATTTGTAACTATATTTAACCAAAATACTGCAAACCGAAACATTTTCATACAAACATTGCCAGTTAAAGGTACTCTTAAAATACAAGTGTAAGTAGTGCAACCGGACATAAAGATATAAAATTATGTTTATTTATAAATCTTCTAGCGTGTTATATATTAAGAAAAACAGTTGGTATATTATTTAAATGTTTGTAAATGACCGACCACTGTCAAATAAAAATAAAAAAGTACGTTCGTAAAATTTTATAAAAATTAAAATATTAATATCATCTGACAAAGATGGTTGCATTCATTCTTATTAATATTTTTAATAGCTAAAGATATCAGTACAAACATCAATATTTCGTTATCAAATGCAAGAGAAGCGCAATTCAGTGAATAACAGCATATTATATGGCTCCACGAATATTATTTACATAGTGCGTGTTTATCCCATGTTAACAGAGAAGTTATTTATTCTGAAATATTTGTAGATAAAGTTGTTTGTTCTATAATTTCTTTTCTATGAAGTTTTCGCTCAAGTTTTTATTTCATAAAGTTTGCGCCAGTCTCGCTAGTCGCAGACTGTTATGAATGTGGGCCAAAACAACTTACAAACTTACGGAATTGGCGAGAAGCATTCTGTGATCTGCACTAGTAGTTTATAACCGTAAAATATAAAATAAAATCAAACGTCTACCTGATCTATATTTCCGGGAGAAATGCACATATAAAAGATTATATTTTTGTTTTTTACTCAGAAAGGTCCTTAAATCATCCGTTACTACAAGGAAGTCCGCGAAATCAAAAAGAAATATTTATAAAAATATAGCAAGAAATAGAAAAAAATAGATCTATGGCTAAAAATACAATGAATTAAAATTCATGCATTTCTTTAAATCATTCATGAAATAAATTAAATACAAAAAAATACTTTCTACTCATTATTAAAGTTAATTTGGTTTTACTCAGCCTGGAAAAATTTGTTTTTAAAGGAAATCTATTCCGCACAATTATGGAATAAATAATTAAATTCCTAATATGTATTTTTTTCACTCTGTATCATAATGCACCAAAAAATAGTTTATTTTTACGTTAGGTTTACTTTAATTAAATAGTCGGCTCCTGTGGCTCAATGGTTAGAGCAACGCCTCATAAGTCATGAGTGCGCTTGAGGCTCTGGGTCCGAATCCCACTAAGGCATGGATGTGTGTGAATGTGAACCCACTCTGTAATTGGGATTTAATCCTGTTGAGGGGTTTTAAGAAAAAATGTAAACAACTATGTTCACATATGATAATTTAAATTATTTTTAAATCAAATATTTCCTGCACTCACACTATCATATTTTGATTTTAACACAGTTGTATGATTTTAAAGAGCCGTAATTTTTAGCGAACATCTTTCTTCTTTCCTATTTTCAATTATTCAATACATTTTTCATTCTTAAAAATTTATTTTGTAAATTTTGTATGACATTTGACATGAACATTGATGTTGACATTTTTATGTTACGGATCATGGCTTCTTCATTTCAGAAAATGTTTTATTGCTTATGACGTTAACCTAAACTTTAAATTAAAGGTTGCATCTGTCAACGTTTAGTTTTTTGTTTAAAAGTTAATTACAGTTTTGTTAATGTATTTAAGATTTAATATAATGGGGCGTTGTGGCTTAAAAACAATACAATGGTACTTCTTTAAATTTGTTTAATAATAGAATTCGAAAAGAAATGGCATTAAAATTTCTGTGTTGTCACCTCGACGTCATCGGTGCAAAGTATTGCAAGCAATGAAGACGAAATAGATGGGCACGTACCTTTCTATTTCGCACTCGTTGCTTGTATTACTTCGCACGGATGACGTTATGGTGACGTCACAGAAGTTTTAATGCTGTTTTTCTCAAAATCTATTAATACTTAAAATATATCAAAAATTACGGTTATATTATTTTTAAATCTATAACAATAATATTTTCTTTAATTTTTTTTTTATTAAATTTCAGGTTAAGAGATATTCCGAAATCTTCGAAGGGTTAATTTTGATGTGTAAAATCAACCATTAAAGTAGCGCCCATTTATTTATACACATTATTGTTAAACGAATGATTTTAAAATAACATATTCTACTACTACGAATTTATTTATTTACCACGATAATTACAATAAAAAAGATTTAATCTGATAAGCCATTTTTAACACTTTAACAATTGAGTATTTTATAATCAAGATAATAAATGATAATTTAAATAATGAGCTAATAATTAATGGGTCTTAGTGCACATACATGTAATTACAATATAACGTAGTTGCAGAATAAATTATCCAAGCAGAGGTCAAATCAATCGATCCCGAACTAAATAAAAATTATTGCCTCATTTCATGGTACACTGACTCAAAAAATTCAAATTTATACGCTGTTCCACTCAACAATACGGTAGCCGTTTCCAAATTGAAACTGTACATTACATAGAAAATTATATACATTATATACTAGTATATCCACGTAGGTAATTTATATCTTCCTATTGCACAGTAAATATTTCGTTTAAGCTGTGTTTATACTGTTTTTATTATACAGTAAATTACACAAATTTGCTTCATTACATTATTTTATAAAATATGTTATATAAATTCCCATTATAATTTAGTGTACGGAGTGATGCATCGAAACTCTCACCATAGCGGTTTCAATGTTAAGCTTTAAGTTGTCAAATATTTTCTATCCTAATTATTTTTCAGCAAAGCAGTTAAAAAAATTATGAGCGAAAATATCTCGAATTTTTTAATGCCAAAATTTTTCAATGTACGCTTTTCATTGACTGAGTAAACAACATTATTTTAGAGATCCTAAAAAAAGTATAAATAAAAATCTATGCATTATTTTATTTTTTATTGCGAGGAAATAAGAAATATATAAATAAACAACTAATCGCCATGGAAACATTAATTCAGATATTCTGTTCTACTGATACAGAATTATTCTGTAACAGGCAGTCAAAGCCCACTAGTTTTTCTACTCACCCATTTAAATTGCATGGGAAAATGCAATTGTTTTCAAAATCAAGCCGACTTTGCCTGGCGCTTTGTTTATTTGATTTTGTCATCTCAACTGCCTAACTGTGAAATTATAAAAGAAGTTATAACAAAATCTAATTATACGCCTTGTTTTACGCGTTTTGAAGCTTTTACAGGGAAAGTTAAGTAAATAATGATTGCTTTTGTAATATACCAATATTTTATTGTTCTTAGCAAAAATGACAATTACTCATGTCAATCCCAAAATATCAAATAAAAATAATTTATTTGTTTCGGATCATACAAAATTAAGTAGAAATTTTCTCTACAAAAAACTATTTAAATGTTTTGCTGAAAAATAATTCTGTAAGGCAATATTTGCACGAGCACGTGCACGTCTTCCTGTGTAAAGAGAATTTGAAAGACTTATATACCTATGACTATTTCACTCATAAATTTATAAGCCAAACCAAATTCAGGATTCTAACTAGTTACCAAATTTCATTTCGACAAAAAACGAGTCGATTGGGACAGGAATCTATTTAAAACGTTGAAAAAGCAAACTTAAATATAACACCTCAAAACACAATAAAAATTAAATTTTTGTCAAGAAAAAAATATATAAATGATTTTTATTTTGGAAATAGTCATCCGAATACCATTCTTGGTTCAATTTTATCCTGGAAAAATCTTGCGATTGCTTTACTCGACCCTGTTGCTAATTTATCCCGTAACATTGAACAAAAATCACTCGTTTGACAACTCGTGATTGAATTAATATGGTTTAAGATTTAATGTAATTAGTTGTAAGTTGTAATGAAAATAATTTACTTATTGTGAGTTGTGAGTAAGAGGGAGTGAAACGAACTTTTACTCCGAGCGTGTAAAAACGCAATTACTATTACGAGTTTATTAAGGTCAAGTAAAATAGACTTGTATATAACTATTTTTATAAATCGATATCCATATTAAATTTTTGCGGTCAGCAAAGAAATTCTAATTTAAATCAGTCTTTTTTATTAAATATTATGGGTGACTATAATATTATACTCACAATTTGCAGCAATCTGTTCACACTTCTCAGTAAAACGTAAACACGTGTTAGATATTATCAATACACAATTTCAGTATATTTACATAAAACTTTATCTAAGTGTACATCTTAAAATTTTCCTTTACCTACTCGGTATAAGAACATCGTGAAAGCATTTATTTGACGGTGTCATTGTAATAAATAATATCAATATTGTAAAGTTAATCAACATTAATTTACATTATTTCACCAAGTTAATTATTATTTCTATTTCAAATGAAAATTTTGTTTAAAATATTTATATGAAACCATCCATTATTCGCTGCATGAACCAAAAAGGAACAAAATTATCATTCTATTCCATAAGTCCAATATTATTATATTTTCTTTGTTTTATTTATTTTAATACCTAAACTGAAGTACAATCAGTTTATCACAGTATATGAGAAATTGCCATGGTTATTTAAATTGAAATGAAAAATATGTAGCGTCGGTATTGCGAACAGTTCTTTACTTTTAAAAGCATGAAACATGTCTAAATAAAAATTGATGTTAAACTTTCGTTAAATGTGCAATTATAATAAAAATGGTTGTTATTATCACCGATGTTATTGTAAAAATCAAATGTGAGATTTCATAAAAAATGTCTAAATACAAAAATGCTTATTACAGATAATATTAAAGAGTAGGAAATGTCCATTATCTATCCAAAATAAACCAATTTGAAAATAAATTGTGATCTGAGAACAAGATTCATAATCCCGTTTTAGACGGTCATAAATGTATTTTTGCAAAGTTAACAAATTTATGAATGATTCGAATGCTTTGTTTTATAAACAACTATTTTATTTTACATTATTATCATCACGAGAACAACACAATGCAATTTTAACAATATTAGATATGACCTGGCATTCCCTTCTATCTGCCATGTTCAGCGAAAATAAGTAATTACTTTATTTAGTTTGTAATTGTAATTAAAAAGATTCCTACCTTACATTTTTAGCGGAGTTGTTAGTAAATTTGGATACTGCACTCCTGTAGAAATTATCTTAAATTATATAGGACATATTGCTACGTCACCGGCAACTTTATTTTGATATAATTATTTTGTTTGCTAAATGCACATTAAAAATTTAACGAATAGTTAATACAAGTCCATGGACCACAACATCAAAAATCACAAACACAAACTATACCTGACATGACATAGGTATTAAATTTTGTGTCTAGAAGTGCTGCTGATATATTGGTCAAATATCAAACATATATCACTTGTAATATAAATATAATAATAAATTAATTAATTTGTGAAACTTCAAAAAACTCTTATTCAAAATTTTTGTTTATAAATTATAATAACGCTGACAAAATCATAATTTTTTGCAATTGTGCTTCAATAATATAAATATCAATTGAAATCAGATTTATAGCGAATATAAAATAGATATTCACTCCAATTCTGCAAAAAAGTAGCTATAAGTTTTAGCAACATTGCTAAAAATTATAACCAATAGAAACAAATGTAAAGCCTAAGCATGTCATTCTTATATTTTATTCAGTGTTTGCAATTATTTAGGCCTATTCTGTAACTCAGTGGTTAGTTTTTAACAAATTGTTAATTTTTTTCGCTAATTAAATACGTTGTTAAATATTAAACGTTTTGTTACACAATAGGCCCAATTATTGGTTATTTTTTATAGCAACGTTGTTAAGTTAGTAATTTTGTTACATTAGGGTGAATCTTCCAAAAATTCACGTAAAATCTTGAAAAAAATATAAACTTATATTTACATAGGTAGTGATAAATAAATTAGATTATAAAGTGGCCTTTTTGTGTTGAACCCAGCTATTGCGGCCAAGGCGCTAGCCGAGGCTAGGCAAGCTGGGTAAAACACAAAAAGGGCGTTCTACTCCGAATGACATATGCTATTTTTTTTCAAGACTTTTTTGACATTTTTTTTTGGAATTTTTTAATTGTAGTGTTTGCAATTTCAGCCAAAGCTGGCTGTGTACATTAAAAAACAAAAACGATACAACTGTCAAATAACAATTTTCAATATAATCTGTGTTGCTGTGACGACTGCCGCCGCCAGCGGTGAACTATGACACTAATTTTTTTTACTAGTCCAACAATAACAACATTTTCGTACTAGTAAGATAATAAATATCTTCTATAGTGTGTATACAGTAGCATAATATGAATATTGAAGAAAAAATATATTTTTCTACAAATCTACTATGACACCAATGTTCAAAAGTGACAGACCACTATTACTTTAAACAGTAGTGTTAAAAGTGAATTAGTTATCTTGGTAATGAAGAAAGACATTTCTGACAAGTGTCAAAAAATTATTAGAAATACAAATTTAAATTTAAAAAAATAGTGTTTATAGTAAAAATAGTGTGTGATATATACGTATTCAAAAGTGACATATTATTCCAAACTTACGAGTACTTCTTACAAACTAAATTGTCACTTTTAACACATATCATAAATAACTATTTTCTGCACAATAGGGTTTTTTAAAATGTTTACCGATAAGGTTTCCGAAACAGTAGGTTTTATTTACAAATTACTGCACGGAAATTGATTAAGTGAATCACTTACCGTTCAGGAGGCAAGACGGTAAGTAAATAAAAACAACGATCATAGCTTACTTTAAAAATGACAACTAAAAATTTTTAATGACAAAATAATTTTCAAGTCTTATTGTTTTAAAATTTCGTGCGTCGATCGTGCAAAAAATATAAGCATCATGAACGTTAAGGAATGACTAATTCCAAAAAATTATCGTCGACCGATAAACTGTCCTCACCCTTTCTTAATACCATTACTATATATGACAGAAAACTGTGTTAAGGATAAATAAATAATGTTTATTATCAGAAAAAATTCATCACTGGTTAAACTGTTTTTTTTGTTAACTGTCAGTTAAAAGAAAAATATAGCATCGATATCACAGTGTAAGTTACAGGACTGGTCTGATTTTTCCCAACCAAAAAAAAAAAAAAATTAAACCAATCATATAAAACCCAGGTTAGCTATTTCTGTATTTAGTTGCAAGGTTTTTACTAATTCTGTTTAAATTTAACAAGAACAAATAATGAATTGTTATAAATTAGAACTATCGCTTTTTTAATTAGTACAAAAAAGTGACGCCATCGCTTATTTGCGCACTTTTCCGCATTAGTTTGAAAAAGTGACAGATAAACGGACTAATGCAAGAAAGAATGTCATTTTAAATGTCAAATCTAATTTATAATATATAATTAATACAAAAAAAAATATTGTAACTCTAGTTCATAATACATATTTAATAAAGTCCAAAAAAGGCCCAACAAACCCAAAAAGTACAGTAAAACTAAAAATCCAAATGGGTCGGTTTTTAAAAAAAAAACCCCTGGGTTTTTGCCAGGCGACATTTCTCTTCAAATTTCAGGTAAGTTGAAAGGCGGAAACACTGGACCCTAATTTAATTGATTTAAATCAATCGGACAATCGAGATTAATTCACGACAATCCTGATTTACAGGATATAAAGAAGGAAAACATTTTAAAAGATTACTAATATTACATTAGATTAAAGACAATTTATCATTTATATTTTTGACCTTTAATAAAAAATGTAAAAGAAAACAAAACAACGTTTATATCACAACAAACCAAGAAGAACACCGCACAACAAGCAATCCATCCACATCCACCAACACGCTCCATCCACTAACCTTAATCCTGATCCTGTGCACTAGTCCGCGTGTGACATGCTCTGCCCGTGTTGTGAGGTGAGCTGTGTCGATGTCGATGTCTACTTGCTGGCATTCCAGCACGTTGTGAGATCGCGGGCAGACGTCGCCAGTCGGTTGGGTTCCGCCAGCCGCCAGCGCCGAGCCGTGCCTTCCTCCCCGGCCTTGCCGCGGCCAAATGTCACGTCGCAAGAGGAAAACACGCCGCGCCGAGCCAACGAATTACGCCAGAATCACTAGCTAAGCTGAGCTGGAAGCTAAGGAATTACTGGAATGAAATGCACGGATTTTCCAAGGAATGGGATTAGGAGGAGGAGGTGTTGTTGTTGCTACATGTGGTCGGCACATTCTTCTCATCATTGTACTAGGTGTTTTCCATTTGTTATTTATGTGCTCAAAACGTGATAGTTATAAATGGAACCTAATTTTTATTTATCTATTTTTAACAATTATCTAATATTTACATCCTTTTTTCTATTATATTTTCTTCAACTTCTTTCTCTGGTTGATCATGCGAGGATGACCAAGTAAATTTCTCTAATAACATATAAAATTGACTGGATTATACTGTGATTTAAGGAAAGTATATTGAATCTGCTTACTAGTACAACAATTAATAGACAGGGGGCTAGTGCTACAAGAAAAATGTATCATGGTATTCCAAATACTGACCCTTGGTGCTCACTTTAAAGACCCTGGAGAACGATTTGTTGTTTTCCCCGGAAAAAAAGACGATCTACCCAGCTGTGGGTCATCGTGGATAATGGCCCAAATTTGGTAAAAAATGATATTTTAGAATCTAGGTATTCTATATCGGACCTACATTTTGTTGGTGTCTTTTAGAGTAAAAATTGTTCGTTGACTAAAGCCCGGATGGAATGGCATGGACAATTTCTGAAAGGTAAAATTCACAGCAATAAAAGGCTTTAGCGCCCTCTGCAACAATTAAAAATGGCTGGCATTTATTATCGGCTAGCATTTACATATACATAAGAAAACCTCTGAGAAATCGGTTAAAAATCTACTTTGATAGAAAAAAAGTAGATACATAAATAAAATAATTATTATTAGTTAGATTACATGAACTTATATAACGTTTTCAATTTCAATTATTGCGTTTGGATGAAATTTGGTACCTAAAATGTACAACTAGACCGTTTCAACCGTATTTACACATGCCCATAAACCTCCAAGGTTTATAATATTGTTCCCAAACAAAATTATGTACGTTGGGGCTCCAGATTTAATAAAAACGCTAATTGAAAAAAAAATCGACTTATGACCTTCTATCCCGACACAGACACTAGTGAATATTTCAGCAATATTGCACTTCGCCATTCTTCTCCTTCTGCTACAAGCTTGCTTCTATCCAATATTCGTTAGGAATGTTTTCAAAGTAATCATGAATTGTATTGCAGCAGCATCAATCTCTTCTTCATAAGAAAATCCCAGGGATGTGCCTGTAATATATACCACGTAAATTACGTTATTGTTTATGCTTTGACAATGATGTAGTTTACATTATCAAAATTTGTGAATTATCTAGACTCATGAAACTACATCTGATGTTTTTAATTTCTTGCTTAAAAGAGAACAAAAATATTACTACCTATTTGTTGTTTATTTCTTTAAATTATAATATAATTTTGCTAAAATTCTTGTTTTTTATTTATTTATAGTCAATGACTCTTCATTTAGTTAAATCTCCATTGCGCATATGCAATATATACAAACATTGTATACATTCTCTACGCATTGTCTACATTTGACAATATTCTTCACATTATTTACGTATGTATGTAAACTACAATATATTACAGATAGTAAATACAGAACCCTGCTTCTACCCCGTATATTTGTTTCCAGTCCAAAAATAGCCAAATTCGCACATTATGGAATCAAGTTGGTATGATGTGTTCTGTTATTTATATTTATTTTCTTTTCGCCAACAATTAAAGACAATTTCTCTTATAAATTCCATATTTTCACTAACAACCAAGGTTGTCGTGATCATACCCAGACCAAAATAGCCCAGTAGGTTTTCTTCTAAGAAAACCTCTGAGAAATCGGTTAAAAATCTACTTTGATAGAAAAAAAGTAGATACATAAATAAATTAATTATTATTAGTTAGATTACATGAACTTATATAACGTTTTCTTTTTTTTAAAAAAAAGTGTATATTTCTTATGGCAGCAAAAAAATAAATAAGGAGTTATAAAATGCAGAGTTCAATGAAACAACATTATAGAAAAAAAGACGATCTACCCAGCTGTGGGTCATCGTGGGTAATGGCCCAAATTTAGTAAAAAATGATATTTTAGAATCTAGGTATTCTATATCGGACCTACATTTTGTTGGTGTCTTTTAGAGTAAAAATTGTTCGTTGACTAAAGCCCGGATGGAATGGCATGGACAATTTCTGAAAGGTAAAATTCACAGCAATAAAAGGCTTTAGAGCCCTCTGCAACAATTGAAAATGGCTGGCATTTATTATCGGCTAGCATTTACATATACATAAGAAAACCTCTGAGAAATCGGTTAAAAATCTACTTTGATAGAAAAAAAGTAGATACATAAATAAAATAATTATTATTAGTTAGATTACATGAACTTATATAACGTTTTCTTTTTTTAAAAAAAAAAGTGTATATTTCTTATTGCCGCAAAAAAATAAATAAGGAGTTATGAAATGCAGAGTTCAATGGAGCAACATTATGCAATAAAATATTGCGTTAAACTCGGTAAATCTGGTTCATAAACGGCTGAAATGATTTAAAAATAGTTGTGATAGTTCGCTCTCAGATTGCCACTTCATAGGTCCTTTACCATGACAAAACTCCCTGTTACACCCCTCTGTCCGACAGCAAATTTTTGACGGACATAAATATTGCAACGCTTCCGTTCGCACCCTATAGCCCCGACTTGGCGCCCTGTGATTTCTTTTTGCTCCCCAAACGTAAATCCCACCTCAAGGGGACACATTTTGGGACACTGGAAACATCCAAAAAACCGCGACGAGTACTATCAAGAATCTATCAGAAAGAGTCTTCCAGAACTGCTATGACAAGTGGAAAAACAATTGAAACCGCTAAATTATTTCACATGGGTATTACTTTGAAGGTGGTAGCATTTACTTTGTATACAACGATTCGATATGCTGATTCTCAATCAAAAAGAATTTTTTATAAAATTCGAAAAATTATATCTTAGTTGCTATTTAATACATTTTTAGTAATTAGTAATTAATTACGATTTAATTATTTGCTATTCAACGTGAATAGTACATCGAAATGTATATTCCTTCAAAAAAATACCCTTTATGTATAGTAAGGCGTGTGATCTGTTACTTTCAAATTTATTTTCGGCAAAAACTGCATAAAATTTAATTCTATATTTACATTAACCGCTGTTACTTTAAAATACTGATTAGCACTATAGTTTCTAAATTTAGCTCTTGCAACTTAATTTCACACGATAGATAAATAACTGTTTAAAACGACAGTGCAAATTTTGTTTTCCACTGAAGAAAATACTCTCTATTTAATTCCATATTTTCACTAACAACGATACTTTAAAAAATTGATTATCAGTTCAAACTATTTTAACTTTTGCAAATTTTGGGATTCCGTTTTCATTTATAAGATCTGTAAGCAAATCTGAAAAACCTGTAAAAACTTACGATCAAAATTGTAAATCTGATCACACCTGTAAGTTACAGAAAATCAGTAAATACTTATAATTTTCGTAAATTCTTACGGTGATAGAAACCTCTTGGCTGTAACTTAAAGATCATTTTTAATATAAATAATGAATCAACAACAATATTTTGTTAGAAGAAGATTAGAATAAATAAATTGTTATAATAAAATAGTTATTTGGGTAACATTTTTAACAATATTAATGTAGTTAACACGTTCGTTACCGACCGAGTTTGAGTGTACTACTGCGGTGGACCGATGCTATTTGTGAATTTTTGAATGGTTAAAGATAATCCGATAAACAATAGCCCAGTGGCCACAATAGTACCTATGATTGGTGACTGCTGTATTGAGCTCAGTAAACACCGTGGCTACGATATATTCCTCCAATCATGAAACAAGAAAAATGTAGTCGCAAATAAATATCCGTGGCCACTATAGGGGCCGCGGGTTACCAGGAAAAGCCCACAAAAGTGGCCGTCGGAGCGAAAGTGTTAAGGATAATTCCTGTGAAATTAGCTTGCAGAAATTTGAGAGACAAATCAAATACTTTTCAAGAAACAGAATCCTTTTTTAAAAATGTTTAGAACAAAGCAACGAATTAACTGAAACTTTAGCTCGACTCCTTTTAAATTATTATTTGAATTAAAATTATAATAAATTATCATAGATTTCAGATTCTGGTTAATTCCAAACTTATAGCCTGTAATGCCCGGTATCCAGTCTTTGTCTATTATATTTCTACCTACATGGCAAATGTATATATTGGAAGATATTTGATGTAAAAGTTTGAGACTGACGATAAATATACTCATTTAATAGGTAAAATTGGTTTAGAAATGAGAAATGACTAAAAACGTCGCAGTGCAATTCGTACATTAAACTTTTTTGGCACCAAAATAAACTTAATAGATGTATTAATGGATCTACGAGATATAATAGGTCTGTTCCAACAAGTGATTAAATCAGTACGGAACTGTCCAACGCATGCGCCGTATTAAAATTGCGTTCCCATTTTAATATTGCTCAAGCATCGGACCGTACTGATTTGATTGTAGGTATGTTGGAACAAGCCTATTATTTCAAAAAATGAGTATCGGGGTAGATGTTAAATACTATTTTTTCTGCAACCCTGCGTGCACGCACTAATGCATGAAAAGTACTTTTCACGCACTACGGCATGAAAAGTTAGTCGTTGCTAGGCAACGTTAAAATTCAGTTAATTTACCTATCAAGTAGATAATTAGCTAGTAAATATTAAAATTTATTAAGAAATATGAATATAAATGAAATAAGTGTAATAATTTTTTTAACAGATTGAGTACTAATCTAATTTTTAAGTAAATTAACATTTTTTGACATTAGTTCTACCCTAACCAAATATTTAATAATAATATTAATTGTAAAATTCATACAATTATCTATCTGATATTTTTTCTAATGTTTATTATGAGAAAGAGCACAAACAGTATTTAAAGTTGCTGAATGCCTGTACACTCAGTACTATGAGAAACATCACTAACATGTGTGTAAAATATTGTTTTTTTATCTCGTGCTACAATTTAAAACGTCGCAGTCGACCAAAAAACTATTACTTTTTGCAAAGTATTTTGTCTGCTTAGTAGTTTGGATAGTTGAGCCCTTACGAATGTCACAGATTTTTGCATTGATCCTTCAGATTGTTTTTTTTCTTTTTTATTATCTAATAATTTAATATATTTATTAAATAACATGAAATACATAACAGGCAGACATGTTTTAACCTAAAAATTGTTTTGTGGAATTCTAGAAACCGGAAAACGTGCCATTTTCAAAAATTTGAAAGTGTCAACTTGATGCGTTAACAATACTTCCGCTATTGTATATTAAGTCGGTAAATATTTTTTAGTCACGTATAGCTCACTGAATTGATTTTTTTCACCATTCACCGACACGACTATTTAATAATAACATGGTATTTAACAACTTACAAGTATATGTTTGTGTGTGCGTTGGTATAAATCATGCTTGTAATTGGTGTGATAATAAAACTGTCGGCAAACGCCTTAGGAAAATTAGTCACGATCGTTAATTCCTAATAACTATAACCACAGCAACAACGATTTTGTCAGGTAATACTCACCTTCTATCTAAGAATGCGTTTATAATTCTTTTAACTGATTAAAATCTCCCTTGATATGTCAAATTTTAGTAATCGAATATACTAAATTATTGTGATTTATGCAAAATGTCGGCAGTGATAAAATTGTTTGGTGTTGATTGTAAAATTATTATAAACTCAAGAAGATGTGTACTTCCTGTTTAGTGATATGTTTGTGGCGTAGAATTTAATTTACTTTTATTTGAATAAATTTTGTCTAAAATTAATTGGGCACTTCTTTTGCGCACAGAAAAACTGATTTCCCATATTATATGCCTCTGGCACGGTTTTTAACTAATTTGGTCTCATCATTGCGATATCAGTATAGGTTTGTTCTAAACACCACCAAACCAGTTTGCGAACGGTCGGATACATGCGCAGAGAGCATTTAGTGTTCCTACATGAATTTCGACGGAATCATATACAAAGCGTCGGTTGTTCCAACATAAAATTGATCGTTCATTAACTGGTTCAAGAACCATCAAATTAGTCAGTGAATTTTTAGTTGTACTGTTATTTCGGGACCGGGACATGCGTAATGCATAAAATCCATTAATAATCTATTTTATTCAGTATTCTTTGTCAGTTATTAATAATGTATGTTATAAAATGAGTGATTTGGAGGGATTTTGACAAAGTTTAAGTGATTTTCTAATATTTCTTACAATTGATTGTTGATTTATGGGGAACCTATTTATTGTTAGGTATCGATTGTTAGGTAAGTTAAAGTCTTGTATTTACAAAAAATCCTATTTTTTAATGTGAGTTGTTACGGCATTTGAATTTCGAATTTTAAACTAGAAATTACTGTTCTGCACCGTTCTAACACAACATATAGTTCTCTGGATCAGTTCAGAACTAGTACTTAATTAGCGCATGCGTAGAAAATAGTAAACGAACCGTAACATGAACGATACGCAAACTGTATGTTGGAGCAAACCTTATATCGTGCTAGTGCAAGTAGGCTATAGTCGCGATATATATTATTTTCTGAAGTGGTCGTCTAAAAAATAAGTATTGCATATTTGCAGGACGAAACAAATAAACAGATACCTTCATCTGTCTTTTTAATAATGTAACTTCCGAATATGGTGTCCATATACAATTTAAAACTTTAACATCATACGAGTATCTTGAAGAAATCGACGCTGATAAAAAATTTAAGTGTCGCCAGTCGATATAATATAAAGAATGCCCTAAAGAGGTTCAAATCAAAATCCAGTATTGTTTCATACTCAGGCAGTTATTCACAAAAATAAAAACTGTAAAATTTACATTTCGCCTATATCTAGTGACCAATGCATTTTTACCTTCCGTCACCTGTAGGTAAGGAAGATATTGGTCTTTGGTTAAAAAATTCGGTGGTAAGTTTTTAATGAATAAGCACGTTTTAAGGTCCCTAGAATGTATGTGTGTGTGTGTGTGCGTGTTTGTGTGCGTGTTTGTGTGTGTTTGTGTGTCTCTGTGTGTGTGTGTGTGTGTGTGTGTGTGTGTGTGTGTGTGTGTGTGTGTGTGTGTGTGTGTGTGTGTTTGTGCATATGTGTGTCTGTGTGTGTGTGTGTGTGTGTGTTTGTGCATATGTGTGTCTGTGTGTGTGTGTGTTACAAAATTTTCGTCTACGATAACTCTAATACAATTCCAAAAATTATAATTCTTTCGTATTCCTCTTCGTTGCACCCATATAAAAAGCTGATTAGATTTTGGTTATAATTGGTCAACCGGAAGTACTCTCATTTGAAGATTTTAACAGTTTTTCTTGAAAAAACGATGTTAAATATCATTTCTTCACATTTAATGTTATTATAAATATCAAAGAACATTGTATTCTCTAAACGATTTGACTGCATTTTATACTTCATATTAAATGGACGTAGAGATATAAAATTATAAAGAAATTAAATTTCATAAATTAGCTAGCTGTGCTAGAAACAGCTACTATATTAAGAAAATTCTGATTGAAAGATGTCAGTGTCAATTGACATACTCGTAGTATATTTGTGTTATAATTTTACTTAACATATATTGGACCTTTTTGCTCGAAACTGTCTGTATGGAATTTGTATAAAAAACATACAACTATCAAAAAGTAATGTACATACAAGAAATTTAGAATCTTTTGCTAGGAACTTTCTGTATGGATTGTATAGAAAATACATAGGCATTACCGAAAATTCTACAGGTAGATACCGCATCTACTGACTGTGTTCGAAAACACGAGTGATAAAGAGTTACCGTGTTCGAATATTGTACAATATCTACCAAATCCATCTACTGGATTCATGAAGAATCTAATCTCAAAAAAAGGTAGTGATGCAAAGCGAAGGGCGGACTATATGAAATTTCTAACCTGTTTCAAAATTTTTTTATAGGATTTTTTATAGGTTATGGATCTACCCTGTTTACCACTTGCGTTCTTAAAATATTGATTCCGGTATCTATAACTTGATATACAGCTGTTTACCGGCAACAGTTCGCCGGTAGAATTTTCGTAAATGCCTCATATAATTGACGGAAGGTAATGTGCTGGCCACATCAGATTTTGTTCGGAATAACAATACATAAATCACTAAAATTTTGTAACCATTTTACTCAAAAAAAAATCTGTATGTGAGGGTACGATCATATTATAACATTGAATTCAGACTTAAGTTCACTAACGAATGAGTAATTAATTTAAAATAAGAAAGATGGCCCCCGTAGGTATTTGAGAACCACTGGTCGAAAAAATATTTTCTATGCTCGTTACATTAGACTTGTAAAATAGAAATTGTTTGTCCATTTAACCTTTCATATAGTTCGCGACATAACAATGGTGGCCCATTTAAAATGAACACCCTTCATATTACTGAAGACAAAATATCTTCCTAATGACAAATTACGTTTTATCAAAATACATTTTATTACTAGTACCTACTTCCATCTATCGGAAATACGTGCGTACATATTTAAAAAATAATGTAATTGAGCATTGTTATAATTATTTATAATTAATTATAACATTTCTGTTTTTCTTATTCCATTCTATATTTGAAACTAATCTTAATGAATTAAATTACTTGGTGATAAAAATACAGTAGGAAAACAATGAAGATAAATATAAAGATGAAATAATACAATTATGTCAATCGAATTCAGATTTAAATAGCAACCTGAGACGATGGTATCATTACATATTTTCAGTCGGCGTATCCATGGGTAGACAAGGTCAGAATGACGTATGCCAGACACCTAAAAGTTCACTTTGAAGCAGCTCTTACGCATTATGCCTCGTTCGCACTTCATACTTTCATAAAACTAAAAAGTTACATACCGTAAAATGGGGTGTTGCAAGATTTAAATTTGGATATAGACTAATTTCCGGAAAAAATTTAAAATTATTTTTTATTTGTTATAAAACTAAATATTATTATTATATTAACTATAATGGTGGGTTTATACAGCAAGTAAAGTAGTAAAGTAAAGTAAGAAGTAAAATAATAAAGTAAAGTAAAAATGTATGAATTTAGTGTCGTTTATACAAAAAAGTAACAAGTTTTTCCATTAATATACTCAAAGTAATACTTGTTATTGTTAAACAACACAGTATTGTGGTGTCCATTTTATAATTCATTTCTATAACGTAAAATTAATTAATGTTAAACAAACTTACATAATATAACTGCGCACTATTCACTTTTCTTTTCACAATACAAACCAAAATGTCAGCTGTCAAATTCAGTGTTCGAATCGTTCGGATACTTTCGTAAGGAACGATGTTACTCGAACGTAAGAAATTAATGTAAAAAGATAAAAGATAAGCAACTTCTACGTTGCGCTGAAACTTTACGTTTACTTTAATTTACTTTACTTTATTGTATAAACCAATATATTGATTTAATATATTTTATCTTTTTTACCTTCCGTCACCTTTAGGTAAGGAAGGTATTGTCTTTGGCCAAAAAATTCGATGATGAGTTTTTAATCAATAAGCACGTTTTAGGGTCCCTAGAATACGAATTTACTATTTTTACGATGATGTCTGTATGTGTGTGTGTGTGTGTGGATGTGTGTGTGTGTGTGTGTGTGTGTGTGTAACAAAATTTTCGTCTGCGATAACTCTAATACTACAGTTACAAAAATTATAATTTTTTCGTACACTTCTTCGTTACATCCATATGAAGAGCTGATTAGATTTTGGTTACAATTGGTCAACCGGAAGTACCATTATTTGAAGATTTTAACAGTTTTTCTTGAAAAAACTATGTTAAATATAATTTTTTCACATTTGATGTTATTATAAATATTGAAGAATATTTTATTCTCTATACGATTTGACTGCATTTTATACTTAATATTAAATGGATATAGAGTTAAAAAATTATAAAGAAAATAAATTTCATAAAGTAGCCATAGCTTTGGAAACAGCTAGTATATTAAGAAAATTCTGATTGAAAGATGTCAGTGTCAAGTGAAATTGAGATAGTGTGTTTGTCTTATAATTTTACGGGAAATATAGGATCTTTTGCTTTCTGCATGGAATTTGTATAAAATACATACAACTGCTTTAAGGTAATGTACAAGAAATAATAATAATATTAAATCTTTTATTTCTGCAGATACATTACACTGTATATAGAAAACGTCACAAAATAATAATTTTCTGTATGAAATTTGCATAAAATACATACAACTGCCGGAACGTAATGTACAAGAAATAGAATATTTAATTTAGCAAGGAACTTTCCGTATGAAATTTGTACAAAATACATAGAACTGACGGAAGGTAATGTGCTGGCCACATCAGATTTTTTACATTACTTTTTTACTTTACTTTACTACTTTACTTGCTGTATAAACCCACCATAATTGTAGGGCAATACTTTATTTGGCAACACTCCTATGTGTTGCCGATTCACTAGAATGAAACTAGTGACATTTAAAATATTTGTAAATTTTGAGGCGAAAAGATAGGCTAAAAAAATTACTTCAAAAACTAATAATTTCGGTCTACATGTATGTGCCTTGTTTTGTAATTATAATTTAGCACAATTTATGTAAAGAATATTGAATTAAATATAGTAAGTTAAAAGAAATTTAGATTTAAGCAAAATATGAATTTCTTTTAAGTTATATAGAAACAACTGACAGATCATATCCAAGGGCCAAGGCCAAAATTTTTGACGGAATTTCGTAAAGGGAGGCGCAAATCAAATATAATATTCGTCAATAATACTATTTATGTAATACAAGATTGATTTTTTACATATAATAAAAGTTTATTATTGAAACAATGAATAGTTTATACATTTCAAAGCTACCAGTTTTGTTAAAAATATTTTTTAAGTATAAAAGTCTCTAATCACAAAATACGTTTTAGAATTGATATTATAGCGAATTTCAATAAAAAAATTATTCATCCTATTGAAAGGGCAATAGATACAGAATTAAATTATTTTTCTTAGGTAATAATTATTTTTTCAGGATTTATTTTTCATTAAATGTCATTAATAATGCAAGAACTAATTTTAGGTACTAACCACTATATATTTTCTTTATGACACGAGCTGCACATTACGAAATATGTCGAATAGTATTGCTATTGACCCCATTTTACAGTAATAATTGAAATAATATAAAGCATAATAATATAATACAAGTGATCAGTCTTGATTCTATCGACGAGGGTTCCAAGAATTAAAAAATCAATTGAAATTTATTTCTATCCAATTTTTAAATCACATAAGTTTTTGGGACTGTAACGAAGCTGTTAGAGCACCCAAAAGTGTTCGTTAATTGCTCATTCGAATGCTGTAATAGACTAGTTCAATTATTTTTTCAGGATAGGTAGCTATCAGTGTCAAAAATATCAAATGTAAAATAAATAAACGAACACAAAGGATTGTTATGAATACTATTTTTATATATTTATGAATTTACAAGTAGTAATAAGAGGAGAAGAAATACAGTAGTAAAATTAGAAAGGAATAGAGTATATCGTAGATAGTTGATATTACAAAAAGGTTACGTTGTTACGTTATTGAACATCTGTAACTGACAAAGTTCCCTAAATTTTGACACTACGATTTTTTGTTAAAGAAGCACATAGAAGATGCAGAATAGAAAAAAAATGTATAAAAAACTCATTTTATAATTGTCGTTTTATTTGTTAGAATCTTTCTTCTTACAAAATAGTCTGACAATTTTGATTATATACTATTTTTGAATGTTGACAGCTCGGTTGATAATTACTATTACAATAATTTCATTTGTTAACAAAAATATCAGCCTCCTACTCATACTATAATAGTAAACGTGTAATATGTGCAAAGGAAAAGTTATAGCCGTAATTTTTTATTGTTATACAAATTTATTGGCAAAATCGTAAAAAGTCATGTGAGTTATGTACCTACCTGGGTAACTATTTAGTTGCAATATCAAAAGGTTTTTGTACACAACGTTTTGTCAGACTAGCTTTGCGAAAAACAATCTCATAGTGCAGTTTGTTACATAAATTATTTTTTTATGCAACTAGACGCAAAATAAGCATTTCATAGCCGCAATAGAGGCCGAGAAATTGCTTTGATACTTGACAATTATATTGTTTTCTTTATCAAATTGAAAGCTAACTTTCTATTTACAATGAAACTGCTTAAAATTAATAAAACTAGTAATTACAAATTTTTTACGATTGCACAAAAGATATTGTGTACACCTTGTTCGCGAAATCCTTTAGCGCCCTCCAGATTGTCTTGTCTCGATCGCAAGCGGCCTCAGTGACAATTTTTCTCGCGGTACGCTAAGGAATGATTTTGCGGCCTTGATATACAAATAACTACTTTGTATGATTAGATATTTTCATAATTCTAATCAAATATTTTTTATTGTTATTAAGCATTTTATTGTTGTAATCGATAATCTTTTTTAAGCAGGGACATAACCAAAGCACATACGCAATAGTACTAGATTAGTTACAGTACACTCTTGATATAAGTATATACATATGCCCGAATTACAGTAAAAATAATAAAATCATGCGCCGACTGTACTTGTTAGTAATTATTTTAATCACTTTTTAAAATAAATATAAATAAATATATCATCACGTCAGATTTCGGTAATGATGATGACATATTTGTTCCCGGTTGGTGTTTACTAGTCGTCACCTCACAGGTACCTATTGCTGGCGTGGAGAGTGCACCACAATTTTGTGCCATTTAATTACTTTTTTGTATGATTAAACATTTAATTTTCATTATGGCCAGTATTACGAGCACACTTTTATAGTAAAAGCGTTTTTATATTATAGTCTTTTCAGTGGTGTTATTAGAAGAGCAATTAGAAATCCGTGGACGCAACAAGAAACAGAATATTTTTTGAAATTAATCCTGGAAAGAAAAATATTTGATTTGTCTTGAAATTAATTATTTTTTCTGTAAATTTACAATATTCATAGACGGCTGTTCCTAATAAAATAAAATATATATGTTGACTGTCAAAAATGTTATAATAAGTGTTTGCTGTGGCATATTTATTTTCCATTAATAAAAGCGTTCTATTTGTGATCTATTGTGTTTAACTAAAAAGATATAAAGCATCTGAGTCTCAAAACTGTTTTACAAATTATTTCTATATCTCGAGTCCAAAATCCAAAAACCGGAAGCTGCAAATTTTCTTCAATTTGTTACATGAAAAATCTAAGTAAATGTGAAGTCAAAATTAGCAGAAGTCAAAATTAATACTGTTCTACGCATTCTATGCAGCTATGCCAACAGTGTCAGTAGTAAATCCAATTGAATCTACAGTAAATTCGAATGTACTTGATCGCTTTAAATTTTTCTGGTAAAAACAGTCAAGATTTAGGATTTATTTAAATCCGATTTGATTAGAAATCCGATTAAGTACTTCGATATAAACTTACTCAATGACAAACTACCTACGATTCCATAATATACATTGCCAAAAAAATCTGAACATAAATGTTAAAATCGGAAGAAAGTCGATTGCAAGAGTAAATAACACCAATTTTTTTTAGAATGTCAATAGATGAAAACTTAAATTGGATGCTACATGCCGAAAATATAGTTTCCAAACTCAGTTCGCTTCGTTACCAAATGTGACATCTAAAAACTCACAACCGATCAGCTAATTATTTTGTATCATGCAAAAATAGTTGTATATAATAATCCGTTACTGTATCATTTTTTGGGGTTCACCGATAAATCTAGAAAAACATTTATTCTGTCAAGTGAATTAAATTCTAGTTTCCATGATTTTAATAGTCGCGGTAAGAATGAATTTCGAGTACCACTAGAAAAATATAAAAATACAAATTTTGCTCCACAAGTGCAAGGTATAGATTATATAATCACCTTCCTATTGATAATAAATTTATTAAAATGCAATGGTTTTTACAGTCTAAAAGAGTTTTATATTCATAATTATCGCTAACTACCCACTGTTCAACAATATTAAACTTTTATTATCTTTTTCTTATACGTGGTTGTACCATTTTCTATAGAAATAAATAAATAAATAATAATATTATTATTATTTTTATTATTATCACTGGGAAAACTTGGTGAAAAACAGTCTAATGAAAACGTTCGAAATTTTTTTTATTACATAGCCGACGTTTTGGCACCAAATATGTGTTGCGTCCCTCCGGTGCGAAGGACTAAGTAATAAGGACCTAATGGCTCGAAGGACCAAATGTTCAAACCCTAAACCAGCGAATCTGGTCTAGAAGAACCAAAATGTTTTGATCCTGCTCGCAAGCCCAAATGCGATGTCTCTAGATCAGCGAATCCGGTCTAGAAACACCAACAATGTGTTTGATGTTAAATTCAATGAATAAAACAAAACTATATGTAAACCAAAATAATTACAACCTTCGATAGCTGGTTCACATCACTGGACTTGGCCAATAAACGGGATAATACTAATTTGTGAAATGTACTAATTAAAACGAACGAAGGACCAGTTAGTTTTACGAACTAACAAACGTGCTAAATATAATTGCAACAAAATAACAAACAACTGAAAACCAATTCTGAGAAATATGTGATAGCGTATTGAATACAAGTGACATAAACAATAATAAACCAAAGATAAACAAATACGATATTTGTATAAATTAACTAAATCATTTCATAAGTGTATGAACAAACAAATGTAGTTAAACAATATTAAGAACTCTAAATGAACTTAATAACAACCAACTAGACTGCAAAACTTGTTGCATTGAATGTACCTAGTCGACAATAACAGCAGATGCGCTGTGAATGACGTCACTCGAAGGTGGACGTGTGTAAACAAGTTTACAAAGAAATAATAATAATTTCACCCAAGGAAATATGAATCAAATCCCTAACAACACGAATTCCGTGAGAAATCAAATTGTACAGTTCGATTTTACAATTGATTCCTGAGATGTGTCTATTAGCTGCATAAAATGGCGCCGGAAAGTATTCGCGGACTATAAAGTACCAAATTAAATGAAAACCGAACGATACTCCTTGAATTAGTCGTGTTAGGCTAATCAAGCTACGCGTACGATAATTAAACAACCAATTACTTTACTGACCATATGAAAATCAGAAAGTTTATGCAAAATGGTGGAAAATTCCACTCTCGCGGACGACGACGCGATACGTGTTTACCGTGTGCAAGCCAGACACATTCTGACTCTGTCGCAGCCGGTCAATGCTGTGCAGCTGTACGCTGGGCGTGTGGGTGCGCGCGCACTCGCGTGAAGCCAGATGCAATAATATTAATATTAATAATTAGTTTAAGATACTACAGCTATTTCAAACAATACTAAAATTAAACTTAAACACGTAAAAACATATAACTAATTTTTCCAAGTAACAGAAACAGTTATTTCCATTTATTTATTGACTTATTTAAATAAAGTCAGGGCGGGTTAACCGTTCTATTCCCAAGTGCAGCGGGTTGCTACCTCAAGGAGTTGATATTTTCCAATTTCTTACATTTAAGACATATTAGTCTTAAACATACCGGCCACCTTAGGGTCTCCCTAAAGACAAACTTAGGCTATTGGCAATCTCTGTCTGAGCAGAGTTGGTTTGATCTTCGTCAAGTTGAACCACTTCACTTTGTGGCCAACACGAGTAAGGTTGTTGTAACCACTCTGGTCCCTTTATCCAGAGAGTACATGTCTTGAAACTTAGAGGACTGAGACCTCTAGAACCTACGTCGGCCGCATTGTGTTCCGACGTTACATGACGCCAGTGTTCACTCGGAAAATTTGTTTGTATTTGAGCGACTCGATTACCCACAAATGTTTTCAGAGTGTGTGGTTCCTTGCGCAACCAGGCAAGAACTATCATAGAGTCCAAAAAGCAATGTACAGCCTCCGGTTGTTTTGGAATATTTTCGAGAATGTTCTCGAGAAGTTTGGCGAGAAGATGCGCCGCACATAATTCCAAACGAGGTATAGTAATTTTTTTCAAAGGCGCTACACGCGTCTTTGCACAGAGCAATTGCACCACTGGTTTATCGTTTAGATAACTTCTAACATAGACAACGGCACAGTAGCCTCGCTCGGAGGCATCCGCAAATCCGATAAGATCGAATTTAGAACCCAAACAGGCTAACCTTGGTATCGAATAGTTGGATATACAATCGATCTCGTTCAGAAACAAGTTCCACTCTGAGACAATATGAGCGGGAGGTTCTTCATCCCATTCTACCTTTGATTTCCAAAGCTCTTGCCTGATGAGTTTAAGAAACATCACCAATGGGGACATAATGCCTAATGGATCATAGATCCTTGCAATGCAGGACAAAATGTTTCTTTTGGTGCACAAATCGTCGGGTTTTGAGACCGTATACTCGTAGCAGTCGGACTTGCAAACCCATTTGACACCTAACAATTTCACTGACTCGTCGTCATTGAAGTGGACATCTTTCACTGCGCGTGCATTGTCTGGTAGTTCCTCCAGTATTGTTTGAGAATTACTGGCCCATTTTCGGAGGGTGAATCCTCCCCTTTCGAATATATCCGTGAGTTCACGGCGCAGTGTCAGTGCTGACTGAATATCTTCAGCTCCGGTCACAACATCGTCCATATAGACATCATTTTGCAGGACTTTAGCTGCTAAGGGATATTGATTCCCTTCGTCTTGAGCCAACTGCTCAACTGTACGCAACGCCAAGAACGGCGAACAATTCAAACCAAAGCAGATAGTGTTGAATTGGTACACAATAGGATGTGTGGCATCCGCAGGTTTCCAAATGAACCTTAGAAATCGTTGATGCTCGCGTACAACTCTAATTTGTAGGAACATCTGTTTTAAATCCCCCGTAATTAAAATAGGATAAAATCTATTTCGCAAATGAAGAGTGAACATACTCTTCTGTAGTACCGGACCAGGATACAAGTAGTCATTAATCGACTTTCCATTAGACGATGGCTTTGAAGCATTGAACACAATGCGTACCGGTGTCGTCGCACTATCAGGTTTAACCACGGCATGGTGTGGAATATAGTACGAATCCTGATCATTTAAATTGGGTTGCACATCAAGTCTAGTGACGTAACCCTTTTGCAAATATTCTTCGAATATTGCATCATAAGCCTTGAGTAACTCTGGGCTTTTACTCAAGCGAGTCAGCTGTGCGTGACAAATGGACAAAGCTTTCTTATATGAATTGCCTAGTACTGGTGGGTACTGTTTAAAAGGTAAAGAAACCGTGTATTTTCCCTCGGAGTCTCTTTGGGTAGTATTGACAAAATGGTCCTCCACCATTTTATCCTCCGGTTTAGTGACAACCGATGGAGTTGGAACATTTTCCAATTCCCAAAATTTAGACAACAGTTCGTGGGTATCTTCTTGTGTGTATGTATGATACGACACCACAGCATTGCTTGTTTGCTTGCTGGTATATTCTCCCATAACCACCCAACCAAAGATTGTTTTGATGGCGGTGAGTGTGCCATCGACTCCTTTCTTAACTCCGTTACGAATGACCTGACCCCAAATATCAGCTCCTAACAGCATGTCTATTCGTTGAGATTTATAGCATTCGGGATCCGAAAGTTGGATATTCCCAAATTGTTTAAAGGTATCCCGAGATATTGGATAATCTGGGATTCTGCCTGTAATGTTGTCGATTACAATGCAACTCAAATCGAGAACTGGAGTTTCTCTACGACATGGTTTGATTTTGGTATGTATAATACCACTAGTGTCCTTGACGTGGGTGTCACTGATTGACATAATCTTTGTTTGACACGCTTCAATAGACAGATTTAAATTGTGGACACAACGACTTGTGATGTAGGATTTCTGCGATCCTGTATCCAATAAGGCACGTACAACATGTACCTTTCCTGCACTGTCAAATATATGCAGCTTTGCAGTGGGTAGTAATACCGAAGTATGTTTTCTGTGTTGACTTAGTGAATAAGTCCTAGCAGACATTGACGTAGTAGTTTCAGAATTACTACTACTGGCTTGAGAGTTTGCAACACTCTTGGGTGATGACGGACGATTTTTTTGCACAGATTGTTTATCACGCTTGGGTGATAACGACTTGTTCGACCTTTCACCAAAATGCAGCAGCGTATGGTGAGTTTTGTTACACGTTCTGCATGTGGCTGTACTAGGACAGTTCGGGCGTATGTGACCCATTCTAAGACAGTTGATGCACAACTTGTGTTTAATTGCAGCATCATGTCTTCCTTTAGGTTTAAGAGCTATAAACCCTTCACACTGACTGATGTAGTGTGATTTTCTGCAATACGGACAATTCGTATCAGTTGCCAATGTCATCGCTCGCGATGCTGGCTTGTGCCTTTTGATTGGCTCGTGAGTTTTGACAGGTCTGTCTGGTTCAACCTCTAAGCTTGAAACTTGCTTAGTCAAGAACGCAATTAACTCTACATGAGTGGGCTTGGAGTCAGAATCCAATGTTAGTTCCCACTGTCGTCTAGTAGCTGAATCTAGCTTACGACAAATCATGTTTTCCAAAATGACCCCACATGAGTCAACATCAACCTCTAAATTTTTCAGAGCAGCGATGTTTTCGCGTGCTGTGTTCAACAATGATTTTAGTGTAGGAGCGTCTGCCTGCTTGACCTTTTGCACATCTTGGAGTGCATTCAGATGTACCGACCTCAACAACCTAGGACGATAATATTCATCTGTGATGGCGTTCCATGCAATATCAAAACTATCAGCTTTGACGGGGATATTTGTAATAAGCCTAGCGGCTTCCCCTTTTAAAGATAACTTGAGATATTGAAGTCGTTCAATATCTGACAAACTGTCCCGATTTATCACCAACTGTGTGAATAAATCGTAAAAATTCATAAAAGTTGTTTTCTCCCCGTCGAATGTTGGGAGATTCAATTTAGGCAAGCTTGGTTGCAAATATCGAAAAGATTGTGCTGATTGAATCGAATGTGATTCTGATTTAGCTCTGTCGGACCCTGCCTGTGATCCGGTGTCTTTATTGGACCTAAGCTTGTAATTGACACGTATGTCGCAAATGAGTTCGTTTATTTCATTAAACAACTTCGTAACTCGGGAAATTTCTGCCAACATATCCTCGTCGGGATTTTTGGTTTGTTCTAACTTTGAAGAATATTCGCAATAAATACGATTAAATTCCTGTTCCCAAGCATCAAGATACGGAAAAGTTACCTCAAATTTCAGTTTGTTAATTTCATCAGTCTCTGAAGAATAGACTGATAGACGACGAATATTTTGTCACAACCTCTAATTGTTTGTGCAGTAGTTTAGCCATTTTAGAGTGTGCTAATAAATGCAATTACTAATACCAAAGTAACTAGAAACAATAATTATCTCCGAATACCGCCAAATCCGGCTCGAAGGACCAAATGTTGCGTCCCTCCGGTGCGAAGGACTAAGTAATAAGGACCTAATGGCTCGAAGGACCAAATGTTCAAACCCTAAACCAGCGAATCTGGTCTAGAAGAACCAAAATGTTTTGATCCTGCTCGCAAGCCCAAATGCGATGTCTCTAGATCAGCGAATCCGGTCTAGAAACACCAACAATGTGTTTGATGTTAAATTCAATGAATAAAACAAAACTATATGTAAACCAAAATAATTACAACCTTCGATAGCTGGTTCACATCACTGGACTTGGCCAATAAACGGGATAATACTAATTTGTGAAATGTACTAATTAAAACGAACGAAGGACCAGTTAGTTTTACGAACTAACAAACGTGCTAAATATAATTGCAACAAAATAACAAACAACTGAAAACCAATTCTGAGAAATATGTGATAGCGTATTGAATACAAGTGACATAAACAATAATAAACCAAAGATAAACAAATACGATATTTGTATAAATTAACTAAATCATTTCATAAGTGTATGAACAAACAAATGTAGTTAAACAATATTAAGAACTCTAAATGAACTTAATAACAACCAACTAGACTGCAAAACTTGTTGCATTGAATGTACCTAGTCGACAATAACAGCAGATGCGCTGTGAATGACGTCACTCGAAGGTGGACGTGTGTAAACAAGTTTACAAAGAAATAATAATAATTTCACCCAAGGAAATATGAATCAAATCCCTAACAACACGAATTCCGTGAGAAATCAAATTGTACAGTTCGATTTTACAATTGATTCCTGAGATGTGTCTATTAGCTGCATAAAATGGCGCCGGAAAGTATTCGCGGACTATAAAGTACCAAATTAAATGAAAACCGAACGATACTCCTTGAATTAGTCGTGTTAGGCTAATCAAGCTACGCGTACGATAATTAAACAACCAATTACGTTACTGACCATATGAAAATCAGAAAGTTTATGCAAAATGGTGGAAAATTCCACTCTCGCGGACGACGACGCGATACGTGTTTACCGTGTGCAAGCCAGACACATTCTGACTCTGTCGCAGCCGGTCAATGCTGTGCAGCTGTACGCTGGGCGTGTGGGTGCGCGCGCACTCGCGTGAAGCCAGATGCAATAATATTAATATTAATAATTAGTTTAAGATACTACAGCTATTTCAAACAATACTAAAATTAAACTTAAACACGTAAAAACATATAACTAATTTTTCCAAGTAACAGAAACAGTTATTTCCATTTATTTATTGACTTATTTAAATAAAGTCAGGGCGGGTTAACCGTTCTATTCCCAAGTGCAGCGGGTTGCTACCTCAAGGAGTTGATATTTTCCAATTTCTTACATTTAAGACATATTAGTCTTAAACATATGTCTTCTTGTAAACATACTAAATTGAAATTAAAAAAAAATGTTGAATTACAAAATAATATTGTCAAAATTATTTTTAGAATAATGTGAACCACACAGTTCATCTTCAGAACAAGTTATTATGATTTATTATTTATTATTATTCCTCCCCGTGGGCCCACCTGGTCGTGGTGAGAAGGGGGGACTAAGTAGCTCTCTGTTGCCAGCAGAAAGTGAAACAAACGGGCCCCAGTCATTCTTGGTTCTGGACCTTCGCTACATCTCGGCACTGTAGTGGAAGCGTGGGGAGCACCCGGAAGCTCTGTCGCCGAAAGGTTGGGTTGTAGTGGGTTAGTCCCCCTGCGGCCTCAGAGTGGAAGGGTTGATGTATGCCTAGCACTACCGAAACGTGGATGCTATAGGCGCTAGGAGCCAGCCACTTTGGGCCCTGATCGGGAAGTGTGACATGGGTAGGGGTGTCGGAACCCTTACTGCGCCGAGCGAGTCCGGCCCGTCCGAGTATTCCGGGGCCGGTTAAACGGATATGTTTTTTCACGGTTTTTCAGAATTAATTAATTTTCTCTTACAGTTCGTTGTGAATATATTCTATACTCTTCATAATTTCAAACTAATGTAGCAACATTAATGAAAACATAATACAATGTGAAATATCATATAGAAAGTAGACATATACTCTTAAGGTGCCAATTACTATATCGCTTACCCTACGTGAAACATTTTAATACGCCGCAAATTAAATAAATAACAGAGCATGCACGCAGACCCCGAGCATACGAAGTTAGCAGAATGAGCCGGTTTCACATTTTTAAAAAAGTATTTAAATTTTTTTTCGTGAATAATTAAATGAAAAGATTGGCGTCAGAAATAGACATGAAAAACAACCCCCCACTCCTGTGACGTCGGAGCACATACAGTATGTCATTCATAACCAATAGGGAAAGAGGTTAAGTTATTTATATAAATAAAAGTAGGCGATAGTTTGTCACATGTTAAAATATATGCGCTTTGACGTCACTTTCTGTTTCCGATTACGTAACATTTTCAAAATATTACTCAAATTTCAATGATTAATTGTAAAATATGTAATGGATATTTCGTGATATTTTCAATTTTGAGGATCTCTAAAGAGTAATATCTTTTAAAATTTAGTACTTAGAAATCATATAAAAATTCTTGCAACATCCCTATTGGGACCGTGACGTCTCAATATTATAATTTTTAATTTTACTTTTTTAATACAATACTTTATAATAAACATGATTTTAATTTAATTACAACATATTTAAAGTTAAATTGGAATTAAATTCTCATTTTTTAAAAAGGCTTTGCCTTTGAAACCACATTACCTGCAAACTGGACGTGATATTTTTACGAATCAATTAAAGAATATGAAATCAGTGTTATTTTGTAGATAAAAGTTACGGGAACTTTTATTTAATTAGTTATTTTCTTAGAAATATAAATTGTTTACCTTAATTTACACGTATTTTTAGAACAAGAAATGTACAAAATACAATTGCGATACTTAAAAATAATTTTAATATAATGTATACAAGACACACTTGATATGTTTCACAAGATTTCAGTCTCTGAATCAACCTCTTGGTTATATATCAGAGACTGGCCGACTCAACCAGAATAGAACCATAGACGAGTTTCGATCTTATTAGAGCCCACCAGTGTGGTGCATTGACGGATGTTTAAACAACCCAAAATGATATGATGCCCGAAGAGGTAACTAATGACATGCAGAGCCATCTATCGCGAAAGCCGCAATCATAGTCAGCAATAAACAACAATAAATGTAAAAGTACAGTTGAAGGGTCCAAAAGAAGAACCATATAACTCCATTTTTTTTCGATTCCGGGAGTATTTTCAAAAAGTCCTTTAAAAATAGCTTTACATACTGTGAAAGAACCAAACAATTCCAGTAAGTATAATAAGCCTAAAACTACAAAATTGGGGTTTATTATCAATGAAACCTATTAATAAGAACAAAGTAAAAGTTCGCTATATCCAAGTATAGAATTTTAAGTATATGACGCAAAGGAAATGCCTGGGTGTACTGCGTGTAGTTGTAGTACATCGATCGCTGTTTCGTAACAAGCATTTTATAGTTTCGATTTAGAAAAAGTGTTCGACTGCTTCTCACCTAAATAATGATCAACTTCTTTATAAGTGAAAACGATTTCTAAAACAAAACAAACTAGAACATGTCTTATCACTTGCAAATAACTATGTTCCATAGCTAATAAATCTTATTATAAAAACAAAACAACCTGAAACTTTCGATATAGTCAGTGTATTGAAACATCATTATTAAAATACAAGTGACTAAATTTTATTTATTAAAGTCAAATAAAGGACTTATAGTTTTGTTAACAATATGTGCCATTTTTTATATTACAATGAATGTGTAGACTGACAGAGTTTGTTTTATTATATAAAAAAATTATTCTAATTAAAAACCAGATAACTCCAAATTTTGAATTTTTTTAGTGGATGTATGGTACAGAAAAATTTAATAATTTCTCTACAAGTACTATATAAATTAAAGAAAAACTTAATTTTAGTGCTCTATTTTTTTATATATGTTTTTTTTGTTTTCCTACAAAATGTTATAAATTGGAGTTACATGGTTCTTCTTTTGAGGCCTTCAATTGCAATATTTGGTGAAACTATTTTAATATAATGTTTAAAAACACCCTTGACAGGTTTGACAAGATTTCACTCTAAATCAACATCTCGGTCATTTATCAGAGACTGGCCCACTCAACCAGAACCACAGACGCATTTCGCTTTTATTGTTGCGTATCAGGGTGGTACATTGAAGCCTCTAGGAGGCACCGAATGGGTTGAGTGGAAACGCGGCAATGGTTCTGGTTGAGTAAGCCAGTCTCTGATAAATGACCGAGAGGTTGATTCAGAGACTAAAATCTTGTGAAACATGTGAAGTGTGTATTTTAGAAATTTTAGAAGTTCACAGTAAATTCAAAAATTTTGTCTAATTCTCGTCCAGTAATGTCTTCGAATCAATCAAAAACTAAAAATTTCATCACGCAAGATTCTGTTCGATTCACGGTCACTTACGCCCAGGGGCGTTGTGCTAAAATAAGTAGTACCGGGGCGCAATGGTGAAAAAAGTGCGCCTACAACCTTGTTTAAAATAAAATGTTATAAACTTTAAATTCAATGCTCATGCTCATTACGATAACGTCCCTAAAATTTTGATGCCAACGAAAAATGAATGTGATACCTATTATGATATTAATCAGGATATTCCTAAAGGTTGAATACGTTAAAAATATAAGATTTTAAAAACTTTTTTATATCCTTTTTCTTCCATTTGAAAAAATTGACGGGAATGCGCCCCGGCGCGCCCTGCCTCGACTTAAGCCCTGCTCACTCTTACGAATTTAATTTGGCACTTACCCCCAATCACACCCGGTGGGTACATGATAAGGTTACATAATTGTTTCTAAATTTATATAAGGTAAAACAAAGATAATTGTATATTACACAAAATTTGAAAATAAAAATAATAGAAAACGTATCATTTACACTTGGTTAAATTTCAATCACGCCCAATCACATGATACGTTTTAGTCCCTAAGGTTATGCGTACGTGCAATCACGATGCAAAATTTAAAATACTCGTATATACACGTACAATTGGATCTCATCGTGATCAATCGGAGTCCAACAAAATTCACTGATTACGGTCACCGCTAGTGTGACTATTTCATTGGAGCAATTTTCATTTCCACAATTTAAGAAAGCACCACAATTTAATAATTTAAGTATCAAATAAATAAAACAATAAAACATTGTCAAAAGACATTGAAAAAATCTTCTAAAATAGTTGCCAGGACACTATTCCGACGCGTTACATTAAAAAAAGTCCTATATAAAATAAACTGTTCAAAAAAATTAGGGGAATACTTTTTTCAAAATATGTAACTTTTTAAATTTAGGTATATCAATTTAAATATGGTCCAATGGCAAATATAAAATATTAACAAAAAAATGTAAATAGGTAACGCAAAACAAAGTGAAAACGAGTGCCATAGTATCGAAGAGTGGAGTTTCTGTGGATTAGCGAGGTTTAATACCGTGCCTGTCCTTCGCGAGCACGAATTACTTCCTCACACCTGCGTGGTATGTTTCGCACTAGTCTGCTAAAGGATCATTGAGGTATTCTGTCCCATTCCTCAATCACGGCTTTTCATTGTTCCTAGATGGTTTGCGGCGGATTAGGGCGTTTGCGAACACTTTTTATTCTCCCAATTCTCATATGCACACCAAATATTGTACCGTAGGAAGGTTGTCTGAATCTACACTACAAGTCAAACCGTCGTAGGGGAGATAATTTATTCTAATATTAACATTGTATCGATATACGGCAAGCCAAACATTTCCTCTCATACAGCCACACTTTAGTTCCGACTATTCTGAAGTCGAATTGTTGCTCTAGGTAGACTAGCTTTTTAAGGAAATATGTATTCGTTTATAAATAGTACAGGCCTTCAGTGACGAAGTTATCAAGCTTTGTGATCCCGAGCAAATATAATTCGCGCTGCTTTGTGACGCTGCGTAAGGCGTAGGGCCAGGACATGTCTCATAGGTTTCAAATTTTCTTCTTTTAATCTGTTTCTAACAGTGTGTGGTCAGAAATATCTTTTCCATGTGCTCGTCTCCGGTTGTTTAGGAGGTCTTGTGCTGTAACACTAAGCTTACGGAGAGAGGAACGGGGAAGCATTTGGTCTTAATTTTGCGTAGGTTTTCGTGTTTGATCTGGCCCATCCCTCCCGACATATTATCCAGTCCCCCGAAACCTATTCCATAAACGCTGGATAACAGCAATGTAACAGAAAGGTTTACAGGAAGGTTCCTGCTAATTTATCGAATAAAGTGGCAGATCTAAATAAAAGCGACAGCACGAGAGACTTGCACTTTTGACATGCTTTATTTTACTTCTAATAAATAAAGATTGAAATATTAATTCATTTATCATCTTTAGTAAGCTTTTAAACCTAAATTCAAGGCATACTTGCACAATTTTTTCATTTTGATTTGTGCAGTCTTCTTTCATTTCTTAGAGTAACTTACACGTAATTTTTAATTTCGCGATTTTTTTGTTAATTTTAATAACGGAGACCGTGCGATTATTAAAAATTGTTAACATTATAACGCAAAGCTATAATTTACAAAAAAACAGAGTTTGAAGAAAGGGTCCCCCTAATCTTTTTGAGCAGCATAGTTTAATTTGTGTCGTATATGTATGTAGTTGAAAACTTTTCAAACTATTAATAATTCTGTAGTGATTAATTCTTAGCAATTCGATAAAATCAAAATTATTACAAGCATAATTGCATTTATCGTAAACATATATTTATATTTACTTTTCAAATTTTTCTAATTTGTCAATTATTAATTTTTTCATTCATTGTTCTATATTACATTTGATTGTCAATGCATTATAATTTTATTTTGCACCTGCAACTAATGTTTCTTTATCATTTTTATCATTTATCTTTATCTCTAGACGTACTGTATAGATATTATAATTATTTTACTAAATAGTACGATGCGAACTTTTTTCAATTTAATAATCCAGGTGATAATTACACGAGTATTACTCGTAAATCAGATAACTTGAAACAAAATAGAAACTTGAACTATGATAATTTAAACGTAATTCGTGATAAGTCACTTCCCGGAAACAAATGATCTAGAAAAATATCCGGTATACCGGATACTATATTTTGTATATATGTAAATCGGAATGTAAATTCAGATTTATTTATTTACACTGGGTCGTCTAAAAAATCCCGATAGGACGTGGTTTAGTATTAGAACATTCGGGATTTGTGAAAAATAATATTAAACCCAAATTTTGCAAATGTGAGTTTTGTGCGTTAGGTTAGGCAATGTGGTAGTGTATTTAGAGAAATTAAGTAAAAAGTGTTTAATAATAATTCTGAACTATAAGTACTTTCCAAAATAAAATATAAACGACACACAAAACTAAATTAATACAAAATATTAATAATAAATTTTTATTTAATTTAGTTCTTTTTTATAAGATTTTAAAAAACAAAATAATTACTGAACACAGTGGCGTAGCTAACGCTTGGTGGGTCTTGTATCAAATGAATGGAGTAACAACTTACGCGGATTAAGCAAGAAAAAGAAGGGACGACGTGGAAAATTTTTGATACAGGCCGGGAGTGTAACTCGAGCGACATTGAAGTGCTTGGAATCACCTAATTTGTATGTGTATTTTACTTCAAGAATAATATTTTGAATTATTTATATTTTGAACTGACAAAGATATTTTACAATTTTCGAGCAGCAGAACATAAGATTTAAAATAATAACTTTTTACAGTTCAAAATTAAACTTAGTGAAAACATTGTTCTTATCAAAATGACATTATCCTTGTGAAAGTGACAAGCGCACACATATCAGTGATTCCTAATAATAGTCCTCGAGTTTAGATAGGGATACAAATACTGCCTTTTGATTGGTTATAATGCAAAACAAGTTTTAATAAAAATGAAAATAAATAACACCTATTAGTTATCGATAATGCATGTAAAAACGATCGAATCTCAAGCGCCATTTACTATTATCTTACGTGAAATGAAGTATAGTGAGGTCCTTTTTGATTGAAGGTTCTGTATATCATTGATACAGCTGATATGACGGTTCCTGCACCCCTGACTGAACGATTTCTTAATCTTGCTCTCGTTGTGTGTATATATATATATATATATATATATATATATATATATATATATATATATATATATATATATATATATAATTGCCTAAAATAGATATAATAATAGAAATAAAATCTGCGGCCTTCTTTAGGGAATGCTACAATTTTTAAGTACATTTAACAACACATAATACAATAATTAAATAAATACTTACAATAGTCAATGGTTAAGTACGACCAAAATACATCATACATAGTTAAACAACTCTTGAACTACAATAGAAGTATGTTCGTCTAATGTAGATTTTTAAATTTTTTTAATAGTTTTAGTACAGCAATAATTTATTTGAATTTTTGCTTTAAATATAATACGCCGGGGAGTCATTCGTCATAACCCGGTGTTAAAATGACGTGGAACGTTTATTCTCGGATAAAGCTGGATTCAGAGATTGTTTGTATAGGAAACATAGCATAAGGATATATAACACAGAAAAATATAACCTAAAACGGTACAGAGAATACATATAAAACACAGCATAGTCGCCATAAATGTAGTTTCAAAACGAATACTCGCGATACGCAGCGGACATATCCGAACACAGTAAAACGAGTAAAACAATTTCGTAATAAAATATGACCAATTCCCTGCGTTATGCTGTGTTGTGTAGTGCTGTGTATGTAATAATTCTGAATAGACTTCTCAACATGTTCATATACTGAGTTTTTCTGTGTTATTCTATGCTATATTTACTATGTAATCTCAGAATTCAGCTGTAAGTCTTATTCCATGTTTATTATTATACATTTGTAAGTAAAGCTTGGGTTAACTCTATCTGTGTAAAAATAAGCTATTATACATTTGTGGGTAAAGCTCGAATTAACTGTATCTGTGTTAAAAAGAGGCTATTTAAGCCTTATTTATGTTTTTAACAATTAGGTTAGTACTCAATATATCACACTTGCTTCATTTATAGTAGGTATAAGTACATAAATAGTTTTTAAATAATAGTTATTTATGTACCTAGAACAAAAAATTGTATATTATAGCAGAGCTTGAGTTAGCAAACATGCAACAAGCGACGCTATAATATGCAAATTATTCCGAGGTGCATATTTCATTTTTTCTGTTTACATTACTAATAATAGATCTAGAAGGGTAGTACACACAATTACAATAATTATTAAATCGTAGTAGGTTTTGCGGACGAAAAGTAATGGCTTAGCGTAGGAAAAAGGTATGCGGACGAAAAAGGTTTGCAGACGAAAAAGGTTTGCGGACGAAAAGTGATAACCTTCAGAAAAGTGTCATTTTTCGTCCGAAAATAAGTTGGTAAAATTTTATTTTTCGTACAGGTAGACCGAAAATGTTAATACTTTTACTACTATTTACCTACGTAATAATATACTTGACAGGTAAAATAACCTAAACACTGTTTCTTACAAAGTGAATTTACAAACTCTAAAGCGTGCGCAAAGTATATACTTTTCGCAAGATTGTAGGATATATTAATTTTTCTATTTTAATCTTAGTAATTTTAACTTAAAAACTGACGAAACTATACAAAGTACAAAGATTGATGAGCTATATATATTGTCGTGAGAAATATTTTTAAGTAATGAAAGATAACTGATCTTATTCAATTGACCAATTTTATAGTAATCATATCTTTGGATAAAGATAAAAATCTTGAAATTAGTACTATAAATAGTGGCAATTTTGTAATTATTGTAGTTACTGTGATTTGTTAATTGTTGTCAATATGAAGTTTCATATTATTTTTATTTTCGCGGTATTTCTCACTGTAAAAGCTTATGATTTGAACGTAGTGAAAGAAGTAGCAAGATTCAATCCACATCTTTTAAAATGCGTACCATCATTAAGAAGTGAGTTTTAATAGAATAAAACAAACGTATTTTGAAAATCTTTAAATATTCATAGTTTTCTATGATTTAAGATTTTATTCTATATTCTGTTTCTTTATATTCAAGTGTACTATAAATAGTGATGTGCAAATTTCGGAAACTTATTTTTTGAAAGTTTCACAAAATGTTTCACTATGAATATCAATGAAAGTATCATTTATATTTCAAGAAACTTAACATTTGTCAGTTGAATTTGAAATATATGGATCTAAAATTAACTAATTTGAAAATAAATAAAAAAAACAAAAGTTTCAAAGCCAAATAAAAATTTATTATTCAGAATATACTAATACAAAAATGTAAAAAATAATTTGTTGTAAATTTTCTGAAGCTGTGAATTTTGCTAATTGGAAGGTTTATTGGATAGAAAGCTTCAAATGTTTTTTAAAAGTTGTTTATTATTGTAACAACTAAAAGACGACGTTTCGGCACATGGTTATGGCCATATTCAAGTCTAAATACAAAAGGATATATAAATGTTATGAAATTTTTTAAATTAGAATTATAAACTTACCAGAAAAAATGAAATTTACATTCAGTCAATTTTTAAATTATAAATAAATTTTAAATTACAACCCATGATTGAGTTTGAATTTTGACAACCGCCTGCGCAGGTCGGTGAGTCAACGTCGACTGAATATAAATTTTTACAATTCTGTACACGAAGGTAACAAATGTTCAACTCATGACCTCTAATGTGAAAACAAGAAACTGAATGACAACCGCATCAACAACTTTGACCTTAAAAAAGTACACGAAATACAAAAAGTATTTAACTAAATTTTAGGGCTATCGAAAAGTTTGATATTTGGATATAAAGATTTGGATTGATTGTAATCTGATTTAATGTTGATAGTTTTATCATCTAAATTAATGTAACAACTTTCTAAGAACAATATTTTGTTTATATTGGGTTCGTAATGAAGAATCTTATAGTTTTTTATATCTAATTCGTGTTCAAGGGAAATGCAATGATCCACAATGGCACTATGTGTATTGTTATCATTTTTTAAATGGTATTCATGTTGTTTGAGTCTTTTATGAATATATTGTCGTGTTTCACCTATGTAAGTAGAGTGACAATCTTTACATTTTATTTGATAAACAATATTACTTTGGAGGTCTTTAGTATTTTTGTCTTTTAAACTAGAAAACAATGAAGAGGTATTGCAGGAAGATTTAAAAGCTAAATTTAAATTTAATTCATCTGTAATGGATTTAAGTGGTTGGTGAAGGTGTTTGTAGTAAGGTAAAGATATGTATTTCTTTGATATTTGGTTACCTGCCGGAATACCAGATACATTTAAAGAATTTGAGTTAATTTTTTTAATTCTATCGGAAATAGTTTGTTCTAGTAATTTAAGGGGGTAATTGTTGTTACGTAATGTTTGAATAATTAAGTTAATATTATCCGTATGAAAGGACCTATCAGAGAGAAGAATGGCTCGGTCTGTTAAGTTGTTAATGACTGATTTTTTGTATTTCATAGTATAATACGAATTGAAATTTAAGTATCTGGATGACCAGGTGGGTTTCCTGTACCAGTTAGTGATAATTTTATTATATATTTATTAAACTAATATCAAGAAAATTTATTTGGTTATTGGTTTCTATTTCTAAAGTGAACTGAATGTGATTGTTGAAAGAGTTGAACGTGTTAAACATGTTTTGTATCTGATATTCCGGCAGACAACACACAATATCGTCAAAATATCTATAATAAAACACGCAATTGAAATGGTTGTTGTTTAACAAGATGGTGGATTCCAAATGATACATTACTAGTTCAGCTAAAATGGGGCTTAAAGAGCTTCCCATTGGGCAACCTAAGATTTGGAGGTGAAATTCGCCATTAAATTGTAAATATGATATGCTTAGGCAGAAATTGACGCATTGAAGAAATTCTTGTAAGTTTAGCTCAGTATTGTTTTCAATTTCCGACCAACGTTCAGTGATAACTGTGCGTATTAACTCATGAGGTATGACTGAAAAAAGTGATTTTACATCAAGTGAAATTAATTTACAGTTATTAGGAATTGTTATATTTTTGATTTTATTTATTAAATTAAAAGAGTTGTCAATGAAATATTGAGATTTATATTTTAAATTAGATAAAACAGAAGCTAAATATTTAGAAAGATTACTATTCGGGGTGTTAATGTTTGATACAATAGGTCTAATAGGACAATCCGGTTTATAAATTTTAGGTAAACAATAAAGTTTAGGGCTTACTGAGTTATGGGTTTTCAATTGAAAAGCTAATTTTTTGTCAATACTGTTTTGTTTTTCAAGTTCCGACACCAATTTATTGTTTTTTAGTTGAAAATTGTTTGTAGGGTCTTTATTTAAACGTTTATAAGTAGTAGTGTCCGATAGTAGGTCATTGCATTTCTCTTGATAATCATTTTTGTTAAGAATAACTGTAACATTACCTTTGTCAGCTCGTGTGATAATAAGATCACGATGGTTCTTAAGAAATTTGTTAGTTTGTTTTATAAGATTTAGAATTATGATATCGGAACAGCGTAAGTTGGTTTTATTTAGATTGCTGTAGTGTAATTTAATTAAATTATTAAGCTTACTTCTTAGATTATTTAACAATTCAATATTTTTATGGTTATAAGTTTTAGTTGTTACAATAATAAACAACTTTTAAAAAACATTTGAAGCTTTCTATCCAATAAACCTTCCAATAAATAAAAAATAATTATTAAACTATTTAAAATAGAAAGTATCTTATTATCTTTTATATTTATTTCATTGAAATATCACCAAATTTTACCTTTAATTTTGTATTAAATCTTGAATTTTATATTCGAGAAATATACAAGTTCCAGCATGTAGATTAATCAAATATAACAAAGTTTCATGAAATTCAAGGCATGAAACTTTTATTTTTTAAATTTTTCAATTGAAACTTTCAATATGAAACTTAAAAATGGCACATCACTAGCTATAAACGAATACTTTGATCAAATTTGCGATATCCCCAATTTCAATTTATTGGTTACGATAAATATATTGAGTGATTCATCGGTCTTTTCTTTTTTAATAACTCAATTATTTTAAATATTATAGAAAAAATAACGTTTATTTCAAATTAAGATGAATATCTATATGTTGTAGATAGGTTTTTCAATAGGGTGTTCCATTTTTACGCAATGGTATTTTATATTTTCAAATTGAACACCCTATATACATATTTATTCAAATTTAAAAATTACGTTTGTTTTGCTATCCAATGGAATAAAATCAGTCGAATATTATGTTACTACAAAATACAATGGCGAATAATTAAAATATTACACTTTTATTAAATACAAAAGGCTAAGCCTGTGTCTGATGTTGCACTTTTATCACCCTAATATCTAAATCCTAAATTAATATGCCCTAAATAAGGTCATTATTTAGGATTTTAGGAATTAGATTGTAGGGTTTGTATGAGTATACTATGCCTTGAAGTTGACGCGCCCTAATTAAACAAATCATGTTCGTTGCTATAATTTGTGCAAAATATCAAATTTACTGTCAAAATATAGCTTCTTAGCTTCTATTTTGTGAAATATAATATTAAATGCATCAAATTAAATCGAATTGTACGATTCACTTTTGCTGTACTGAAGTGTTCCCATATAAATCAATGTATGTCGTTAGTGTGCCATTCGGAGTTGTACTTCTCTGAAGTAGACATAAATACTAAATGCCAAATGCGACATCGGACTACCGGAAATATGCTAAATCGTTAATTATTGTAATTTAAATAAGCACATTTTAAGCTAAATGGAAGTAGGTTGGGCTTTTTATAAATTGCCTATGACATAAATATAAATAAATAAAATCAAATTAAAAATACTCATATTTTGTACTTTTAAACGCAATTAATAGTTATTTATGAATCAAGGCACGTAAGTTCTACTTTTTATCACGAATGTGGAATTTAGTTGCCGAGGCCCATAGGGCCGAGGAAAATAAACCATTTGAGTGACAAAAAGGAACTTCAGTGCCTAAAAGGTGCATATTAAATTGTATTTGAAATGGAAAATTTGTGCAAAAAAGGAATATATTAAGAGGTTATATTGACATCTATCAGTTGTTGTCAGTCAAACAAACGAACTTATGTTCAGTATTATTCTCCAGACATTGAAGTTATCGTAAAATTATGTTTTATCTCAAACTTATTCTTTGGAATTATTTAGTTTGTTCTTCTTGCACAAATTATCTTACATGTATGATAATTACCATCAGGTTGGTAACACTGTATTTGCATGAAATCGTCGAATAATGGATTATTTTAATCCCGATTTCTGAACTTTAATTGACGATTTTTATGCATTTTAGTGACGATTTCAAATACATTTTTTATGGAAACCACTGACGCTGACGTCACTAACTAACATGTACTATAAGACAAGTGATACCTACAGCCTTAGATTAAGGAAAATATATAGTGGAAGATTGGCTATCTCCCTTATAAACCGTGATAACAAGTTTCAGTGACATCTATGAAAAGGTCAGAGATCTAAATTTGACAGCTAAGAGGTGGCGGGAAATATGAACTCATTTTGAATTATTCTAAAAATTAAATTTCATTTCTTAATAATGTAAGTAATAAAAAAATCTATCGAAAATAGATAATTTATTAAAGACATTATTAAGAAATGTGAAATATATATAGCAATAGAAAAATAGGCAATAAAAGTACTTAATATGTTAATGTCTTTATTTAAACTTGTATGTATTACATTACATTATTTAAATCATATAATAAATAAATAACTACAAATCTCAAACTACGACAACTAATAAAATTTAAGCACATACTACTCAAGAAAACAAAAATTTGAATTATTATTATAACAAGAAGTAATAATAATAATATAAATAATAAAGTAAAAAAAGGTTGTTACTTTAAATGTCAGCCAGAAATCCACTGCTTCTTTGACTTCGTCATATATATTCGTCCACATTTTAATAAATCTATCCTCCTTTATACTCCTTTTTTATTAAAACTGACAACACCATACTATTCCAACATCCTTTGATGAATCTTCTGAAGCTTCACGCCCTTTCGTCAAACAAGGGGATATCATGCTGCCCAGCTGCCCTCCTATGGTGCAAACATCTAAGAGCACCGCGATGATGTACATTCTTCTGGTCCACTCGCACACACCATTTTTTCTACTGGGCACTGTCAACTGCTGCAAGAATGTCTTTTTTCTACGTAGTAGTTATATATATTTCATGTGATTTTTTTCTGAAATATGATTAATTTGTTAATTTTTTATATCAACCTCGTATAATAATGCTAATATGAAAGATAATATACTTACCGAAAATATATTGAATGATAAAGTACTATATTGCAATAAAAATTCACAAACAACAATTTGAATTTAAAATGTCCAAAATTTTCTAACAAGGCAATGATAGAGAATTGTGGGAAATTTACAGCAGTTTTCAAACATTTATCAACTTTTTATAGGATTTTGACATTAAAGTTTAAGAATCACTGTAAAATCTGTACTACTGACGACATCTATGAACGGGTCAGGAAGTACTTTCAATGCTACTAGATTGAACACTTGTTATCACGTTTCTCAATGCAGTTCCCCCCCCCCCTCCCCCCGCCTCCCCCCGATCTCATCGGTTCTCTGTGCATATGTTGCACTGAAGTTGCCCTCACAACTTATGCGCCAAAATTTTAATAATCATTGTTTGCGTTGTTAAGCACTATTAAAAAATAGAAAAATTAGGCAATTTCTATTCTTAACCCTAATAACATACAAACAATTTTTTTTTTTTGAACTTGCATTGTAAAGTTCGCAATAGTTATTTTTAATGCAAGGCCATGAAATCTCTAGCGAACCTGGAGAAAAATTGTGGCAGAGGCCACCTGTGACTAAGGCAGGACAGTATCGACGGTGCTAAAGGATTTTGCGGACAAGGTGTACACACTATATTTTGTGAAACTGTAAAAAATATGTAATTACAAATTTTATTGTATTTAAATTAAACAGTTAAATTTATTCAAATAGAAAGGCGGCTGTGGTGGGATTGACATTTGATAAACAAAACAATTAATTTTGTAAACAATGGTTAAAAAGAGACTAAATAATTGATAAAATAACTATTTTACAATATTTATTGTATTTATTTTAAAAAACAAACCAAAATTAATGTCGTATTTCAGAAATGTTATTGTTATATTATCCATTATGTCAATTACCAAGTGCTAAAGTGATTTTAGGTCGTTGTTATGGTAACGGCCGCGATATTAGATTTTCCGGCCTGTATTGCGTCTATGAAAAAAATTATATTGATTATTAAAAGTTTGATTATAAATCCATGTCAACCAAACCTGTCACACCCAAATTTTTTAAACTAATTATAGTTTTTTATATTTTTTAGTGATTGATGCTTCGGGAAAAATACCAAGCGGAATTCTTGAAGGTAATTTGTTGGACATTGGTAATTTTGATGAATGTCTAGAAACAGAAGAATACAACAACAAAACCCAAAAAGCTAGGATAGGAAAATATTGCCTTGTAAAAATAGGACTTTCCAGCACGGAACCATCTAGACCAGGCAGACTAGGTGGTCTAGGGGAACCACTCGAACTCTGGAAACAAATTCCAGAAACTTTACAATCGGAAGAACGAGGAATGATAGCAATGATCAGACCTATAGGGTTGACCCAGGGTTGGTGCATACCTAATGAGTGTCCAGTAGTTGAACTCACTCAAGCGATGAACGATTTGATTAAAAATGATGGATATAAACTTGTACCGTTGGCCTCGAATGGCTTATGTCAAACTAAAAATGATTTAGTAGTTGAATATACTACCAATGATATTTTACTCATGTAAGGATATTCATATAAATAGTAGCTATCCGACCAAAATTTTTGGTCAAATAATTTTTCAAATATCTAGAATCGAACTTAAATTTTCTTATTTTTTTATTTGCTCCTTCAGATCTTTTTTTTTTCTAAAAAAAATTATCTGAGCTGTTTTTTTTATTTACAAATCTATAATTTTTGCAAAAAAAATATAAATTACTATTTCATTACATTTTATGCACAATGTTGAAAATGAAAACAAAGTAACTTGTATACCAATTGAAAGAGAAAAGTATAAGTAATTGTTTATAGTAAAACTAATATGGATTCCATTTACTGAAGTCTAAACTCGTATAGTTTCTGAAATCCCAATGGTGGCCCTCGAAATCCGGACCTCCGGTATATATTGGTAAACGCTATAATTAAATATATACAGGCTGTTATATTTTAATGGACCCAGCAAATATGTCGCTTATTTATTGAGTTGATAATTTCTTTCATATAACATGATTTATACAGCAACATGTAAGCTACTTGATGACGGATGTACATTCCTGATACCACTTCCGGTTTATGAATAATTAATATCTACTTTGAAATTTCAAATGGAACATACTATATTTTTTTACAAATTTGAAAAGTACATCAAATTTGCTTTACAACCATGTACAATCATCCATATGTTACATTATTAAAAAGTAAAATGGCGGGCACTTTTTTATACACCTAATTGGAAAGAGAATAATGAGCCATGACTGTGGCTTGTGTTCCTTATTCTTATTATCTGTATTATTATGAGAAAAAAAATATTATTTCGTTTAATAATAATAGTTACAATTGTTTTAGTTAATTGTTTTATTTCAAGCCACAGTCATGGCTCACTATTCTCTTTCCAATTAGGTGTATAAAAAAGTGCCCGCCATTTTACTTTTTAATAATGTAACATATGGATTATTTTACATGATTGTAAAGCAAATTTGATGTACTGTTCAAATTTGTAAAAAAATATAGTATGTTTCATTTGAAATTTCAAAGTAGATATTAATTACTCATAAACCGGAAGTGGTATCAGGAATGTACATCCGTCATCAAGTAGCTTACATGTTTCTGTATAAATCATGTTATATGAAAGAAATTACCAACTTAATAAATAAGCGAGATATTTGCTGGGTCCATTAAAATATAACAGCCTGTATACAGGATGTAAATGAAATAAGTACATTAATTTTAACCAGTAATATAACTCGTCGAGAGCAACAATATTTCTTAATAACTTTTTCTCGAAGTCGCATATTTTTGTAGCATTGTTACCACCCCGTAAATTGACGAGTCGTTCCAAATATTTTTGTAATAATTGAATCCAGTAGCAATAGTTATGAAAATTTTTGTTTTAGTAATTGACAGTCCTGTCAGTTGTTGCAATAAGGTAAAATTCTGGCAAAATGCTTATGTTTATGAATAGCGGATACACATACATTGTAATTACCTATGGTGAAGTAAATTTATGTTGTACCACATACAATATCTTCGAGATTATCACAGTTGGATGTGTCACATATGACAATTTGGAATATTTTAAAAGAGCATCAGTTACCTCCATACCATGTGTAAAAATTTCATTGTTAGAGAAAGTGTCTTTAATAATACACAATACACTTATCTGGTCACAAAAATCCTCATACTGTAAGAAGGAAACACAATTTTCAACAAAATATATCATTAATTTTTTGGGCGGGAATAAATTGACGAGTCATTGGTCCTCATATAATCCCACCTAGTTTAAGTGGACAAAAGTATGTACTTACATTCTTTGAATAACATATTTAAACTATTATGATTTGCCGTGTTGACACGTTGACACGAAAATTCATTTCATAACCTCCATAACTAGTATGCTCTCCCTACGCTCTTAACTCTATTCACCCAAGTTCAGAAACCTGTGTTAATACACAATTTTATAATTTTGATATCCAAATTTTAAATTGCTTTATTTTAAAAATTGTACTATTACGAATTTATTAATAATAAATATGTTTTCCGTTGATCATTTATTAATTACTGTGTCTGCAAGTATGCAACTACCACACGAAAATTTTTGTGCTGTGTACATCGAACTTTGATTCAGACAGCAGAGATCTTGCCATTGGCGGCAAACGAAATTTTAAACAAATCATTAAAAAAAATTTATTCAAAAACTAGATTTAGAAAAAAAAATATTAAGAAAAATTGTTGCTCTCGACGAATTACATTACTGGTTAAATTTAATGCACTTATTTCATTTATAGCCTGTATATATATATATATATATATATATATATATATATATATATATATATATATATATATATAAACATGTTGTTCCGGTGAAACCTATAGAGCCATACTGTAATAATTCAATAATTTTTTATAAAGGAATTATTAGCGAAAAATTATTTGGCTAGAAATCTGAGAGTGCTACTATATTAAAAATTTACTTTTAATCTGATTATTTTCCTTATTCCAGCATATTTTTTGGCATAACATTACTTTTCATGGCACTTAGTACAATCTACGATATATTCATTGGATTGTATAAGAAGAGTATGTATAGATATCTATAACTACTATATCGCATTACGTATAATAATAATAATTTTTATTTTAGAGCCAGCTCATATAATCCTTATAGCTTTTTCAGTAAAAACAAATGGAAAGAAACTGTTAGCTGTAAGTAACAATTCAAACCAGTTATCTTGTCTCAATGGTATCAGATTTATAAGCATGATGTGGGTATTGTACGGACATAAGTACTACACATTTGTAATGGGTCCAATAATAAATCTGCTTGATTTGAAAGAGGTAAGTGGTTATTATTGAAATTCAATTAGAAACCATTTTGCTCATTTACGACTACTATTTCCGACTGCGTCAAAAAGTGTATTTTCGTTAAAAAAAAACAGTCGCTACAGTCCAGCCAGCGAGTCGTGGGCGATCAGCTTGCATGCGCAGTAGCCTAGCCTTAAAATTACGGTGGAATTTTGTTCGCTTAGCTGCTGTAGTGTTAACATCGTGAAACTACAGTCTGCACAAGTATGGAGTTTAACTCCATTCGACTACCTCTGCGTGGTACATCTCAAACGGCTAAACTATCGAGGATTTTTACTAATTCAGTATAAAAATATTCATCAATATCCTAAATTTGTATAAATTACAGTGTTTAGTACTGAAAATTGTGGTACGTGCTATACATTCGCGCGTATAATTGTTCGTTTCGCTCTCTACTGTTAATGCTAACATGACGCAGCGTCATAAAATTACAGCTACTCTATAAGCTAATTAAGTGCTGTTTGGTGTTGGTTGTCTATGAATTCGTTTTAGTCTATTGCAATAATTGGTGTGTTCGGTAATTTTGTGCTGTGCTTGAGTATGGGCTGTGCTGTGTATGAGTAGCGTCACGTGATCACTGTGTACTCTGTGCAGATTGGAATTAAAAGAACGAATTGTGCAGCATATGTGTTTGATACTTTCGTGACAAGTAGATTCAGCAATTGAAAATCGGTGGAAGTTTAGATTATTATTACTAATATCGATTTTGTATTATTCGTTTATGTTTGATTATCGGCTGAATATACAGGGTGTTTCAAAAATACTGTAAAAAATTAAAGGCATTTAGTACTGACTAAAATAAGTAAAAAAAAAGCTTAATAAACATAGGATTGATCTTCAACTTTTTCCGAGAAAAGCGAAAAATCAAAAAAACTGAAAAAGATAGTGATTGAACAAAATTTTGTCTATGTCAGTAAATAGACTATAAAAAAATCTGATGTGGCCAACACATAACCTCTCGCCAGATATTTTACCTGGTTGTACGCATAAAACGAAAAATATTTTTAAATACAAATACATATATTCATGTCTCACTACAAAATAATTCTCACATATATTTGCAAAATCTATGGGATATTTTAATATAAATTATGTACAATACATACATTTTCTTTATATTCAATATCCTGAAATTTTCTTTTTCTACTTTCCTTTTCTTTTTCTTTATATTCGTCATTTTTTCGCAAATTCCTTTTATATTCTTTTTTAGGTATATTCTTTTGCGTTGTTGACTTTTTTTATTTTCATAATCTTCATAATAATATACATATATTTTTGACAGAGGCATACAAATATTTTTGACAGTGACATTTATGTGTCAATTACAAACATTTGAATTTCTTGCCTTAAAGTAGTTTGATCTGAGAATTTTTACATCAAATTATTTTATATGCATTTCTTTATCTCTAAATCTATAAAAGATATAATAATGAATTTATATTTATCGAATAAAGAATTTAACGTTCTTTAATAAAAGTATTTACATAAATTTTCGATAAATAATATTTAGATGATTTTTTTCTTGTAACTACTACTTCCGGTTATCCAATTGTTACCAAAACTGACTCGACTCTTCCCATTATTGTTAGATTGAGGAATCCGTAGTTAAAAATGTCTTAAGTCTTATAGTATTTGAGATATCGTGAATCCAACATCCACACACACACACATCCCCACACACACACATACGGACATCATCGTAAAAATGTTATAATCGGATTCTAGGGACCTTAAAACGTGCTTATTCACTAAAATCTGGATATGCGATTTTTAGCATGAATACAATACCTCTCTTAGCGAGAGGTAAAAACAATAAAATTTTATATGAAACGTTTTTCTCAATTTCTAATAGTTACCAAGTTATTTGAAAATTAAATATTGGCCAAGGTCGCCAAAACATTTAACATACATAGTACAATTATTTGATTTAAAAAAATAAAACAAAAGCACATCTACGATGACCTCTAAAAGGTTAACAAAAAATCTTATTTCATAAAAGTTGTAACTCTTATAGTTTTCGAGATAGCAGACGTAAACACATGTTGACTAAGCTTTTTTACTCATTTTGGTCAATACTATATGCCCTTATATTTTTTTTACTGTATTTTTGAAACACCCTATATGTGTTCGTGTTCTTACAAATATAGTAATGGTAGCGCGCAGCCTAGCCTTAAAATTCGATGAGTCGGACGAAGAAGGGGAGTAAGATTCAAATATTTTAGAAAAAGTAAATAATCATGCTGAACAATACCCACGATATATGTCTGGCGGACAGTTGAATACGTATTTTCGAATGTATCTCGATACTTTTGAAGATGTATTATACAAAGTTAATCTTGTTCTCGAACAACATGAATATGAGAGAATTTTTTTTGAAGACATACGAAAATGGCTTAAACACGCGCTAACTCGAACGTGCACAGCCGGCCACACATCTACATCTCGGGCGAACTGTAATGTACAATCTACACTGCATTGTATTTACCGTACGCGTTCTGTGCGACCCAGAGTGCGCAGAAGTGAATTACCGGACGCTTACGGTGCAATTTATTAAAAAATTGTGCACAGAATTGAAGAACCGAACTCATCGAATGAATTATGAATATTTTGTTATTTTGAAAGCTACTTTTATACTAGCTAACTATGCACTTTATTAAAGCGTTTTCCATTTACATTATCAGTGCGCACTAATTGAGTTTTACGTGTTCCATTTATACTTTTCGAGTACACTGAACCTTACTCTGTGCGCACTTTCTTGCACTTATTACGATCGTCAGTTCTTGCCAGTACAATCTGTCAAATTCATATATGTTGAGGTGTAAAAAGTGTCTACATAAGTACAATGAATGTAAGATTGTTAATAATAGAAGAATTATTTGAAACAAATCTTGTGTAGTGATATCCATGGCTACATAACCTTTATTAAAAGTGACAGCTAATAAACTTGCACTGGCCTTTTGCATCACGTTTCATTTAAAATATACTACGCACGTGTATAACAACAACTAGTGCCGGGCATGACATCATTGCCTACACTGAGTGCAAAACTGTGTGTAAATGGAAAACGCTATTGGGTGTTAACAAATTCTCGAAACAGCATTTATTATAAAAAAATCCGATGTTTCGATATACACTTATACCTTTTTCAGGGTAAGATCTTATATTAATTTATAGTATATTACATAACGAGCATGGAAAGTGAATGATATCGTGCGAGTGAGAATATTTACGCACGAGGCCTTGGCCGAGGGCGGAAACTCACGAGCATACGATAGACACTTTCCAGCGAGTTATGTACACTATTTTTCCCACGACAATACGAAATTAATAAGCACTAGTAAGTCATTTATTTTTTAACATCATTTATAAAATTTATTGTAATGGTATTATTGTAACAATTAGTTAAAGTGATAGGGTGTGTAACTGTTTGATTGTTCATCAGATTAGATAGTGTATGATTTTGTTGAATATTGGTTTCGTTATTATTCGAGGATTCTGCCAATGGAGTTGAATCCTGGTCCGGGAGTACCTCAATCGTGTGTTCAGAATGAAATTCGTGTACAGCAGGATTTACAACTTGTAAAATTGTATTTGCGACTTGCATTTTGTTTGTAAGGGACTCATCGATATAGCTTTCGGCCACGGTCGTGGATTTCCACCCTCCGTGGCGCTTGAGCGTAGTAATATCCCCACCTGCATCTACCAGTATTGTTGCCGATGATCGTCGAAAACAATGTCCGGTATATAGTTTCGGATTGTCTAGATGTAAGTAGGAAGCTATTTCTCTTGGCACGAAGCCAAATTTATTGACACCTACTGGCTGTTTTGTGCATTTTTGTTTCTGGTAGTTTAAAAAGAAACGCCGCTCATTTATATCTGATGGTCTAAGGATGGCATATTTTTTAAAGTATTCGTAGAATTTACCAGTAATGGTAAATGAACGCGGCTGGTTTGTTTTGGTGTCTCGTATGTGAACCAGTGCAGCTGATTTTAGATCTTCAACATCATCGACCTTCAGTTGAGCTAATTCTTGCTTACGGCATGCTCCAGTAATACCAACAAATAACGCTACCTGGAAGAGCAGTACAATCAGTGGCGGATTTCCTAATAGGCAAAGTAGGCTGAAGCCTGCGACGGCAAAATTTTGACGGCGGCACATTACAGAGAATATTTTTCAACAAAAATTTTTTTTTAAATGAATTAAAATTGCCGCCTTTACTTTCGCAAATACGAAAAGATGAATTTAAACAGGGTGCCAAAAACTAAGAATTTAGTTATTTAATGAATATAAATAATGAACAAAGAAATACTTGATTACAATAATAAGAATGTGATACCAAAAAAGAAAATGACCAATCACACAAATAAATTATTATAGGTAGTATATAGTATTGTAGTGCTATAGGAAGAAGAAGAATTACACAAAAATAAATTGATTATAATCGTAAATCCGCTACTGAATACAATACATATGAATTAATAAAAAGAAATTCTTTTATATTTACCTTTACGAACAAATATTTGTCATCTGGAGCTTCTAGTAAGAATTTATTTATTTCCTGCGATGTGAGAGTTTTCGATTTTTTTGGTTTATAACCGTCTGATTTCCTCTTCAAAAACGCTTTTAATTTCATATATTCGCTTATATTTACGTTATGTATACAATGAGCGAGCTTCGAAGCAGAGAATATTGCACCCATAAGGAGTTCGGTTTGATCTTTTCAGATATTTCTCCGAAGTAAGCTAGTAGCACATTTTCCGAAAAGGACGTTTTGATTCCTTAGCTTTTCTCCAGTTCATAAATTGCTTATATGTTATTTTGTACCTGTTTTGGGATTTTTCGGGTAGCAAATTGAGGGAGGTGTTTTGAGCCGCTTCATTTATATTTGGTGGGGTGCACTCTTGAGACGAATCACTTTCAACCTCATTATTATCCATATTTAAAAAAATAATGCGCTGTACCGTGAAAACGAAATGACAGGAAAAAAATATCAATTGTCAGAAAGTAAACACAAGCCTACTTACTAGAAAGTAAAACAAATGTACAATATCTATGGATAACAAACACGTTTGTTATGATGATAACGTACGGGTGAATGATATTGTTTATTTTCGTAACTAGGTGACTGTATGGAATCTGTGACTTTCGTATATGGTCGTGGGAAAATTACTATTAACGTCATAAATTTGAAGGGTAAGTAATATGATATGTGTAGATTACGACACAGAAAGAATTTTTTAAAAATTCGCATATTTAAGGGTAGTTTTCTTTAAACAAACATTTTTGGTACCACTAGACCACTGGCAACGCAATTTGCATTCTTCTGTAAATAAAAACATAACTTTAATACTTGAAATTAATTTACGTAATTTGCACAATTATTTTCGTTAAAAATTCTATTTAATTTATTAATTATTAAGCATAATATCTTATACGACTAATTTTGAATGTATTTTTGATAACCATATTTTTAGTCAAATATTAATTGAAACAGCAATTAAAAAAAGTTTCCTTAAGAAAAGTCGAATTTTCTTTTTTCGAATTTAACAAAAATCTGCCTATATATTCTTAAACATAAAATCACGTACCAAAAAATACATTCGTTTAAACATTCAGTTTTAGAATAATAGTACAAAAATTCGCAAAAAACACATACACATCTGTTCACTTTGTTTATTATCCGTGTATATTTTCAATAATTATTGATCATAAAAGTTATTTTAAGTTCTCATATATTTTTAAAAGTGTTTATGTAAATTTAAGTGATTTCAATTTATTAGCGAACTCCGCTCTATGAGAACAAAATAAGCTTTTATCTGTCAAAGAATTTTGAAAAAAAAAATACTTCTTAATAAATAATAATTAGCCGTTCTAAAACTACATAATGCTTTCAATTTAGATGGAGCTCCATAAAAAATATAATGAAGGACCCCATTATAAAAAAGCATTAAATTATATGCAAAATACAAAACTATGCAGAATATAGAAATAAATTAAGGGAATATTAATAGTAATAATTAAAAAATGTTAGGAAAAAACAATTATTTATCAGTTCATTATACTCGCGTAACAAAAGTAAACGATTTATAACAAAATTGACTGCAGAATTAATTTTATAAAAATTTATAACGAATAGTTCATTCGAATAACGTAGTCGTGCGAGGCTGCATTTGAAAAAAAAGTTGTGATAGTAATAGTAGTACTTATAAAAGATGGGTGAAAAAATAATGGGACTAGCAGTCAATTCAATAATTTTATTTCATTGTCGACGTTTCGGCTACATGGTATGGTCATACGAAGAAATTGACATTCCATCAGGCACGTTGCGAATATGGGGAACCGGGTTCGATCCTGACCGACGCCAATTATTTCGAATTTTAAATGACACAAAATTGATTCCTGTGGTACGCTCTCCACGCCAGCAATGAGTGCCCGTGAGGTGACGCCTGGTAAGCGCCCGCACGGTGCAAATATTTCATCATTACCGATATTTGTGTACAAAGCAGATTGGCACACCCAGCAATGGGTAATAAGCCGTGATGATATATTTATTTATTTACATAATACAATACTGTGATCAAGTACTGGAGTTGATAATCGTCAATGTTAAAGAAAATAATATAAAAATGTAAACTAGTCAAGAATTAGAAATTATGAAAAAGCTTTGTTACAGCATTGTAAATGTATATGCCTAATTCAAATAATTGTTCCCGATGGTATGCTGTTTTTGTTACTTAGTTTTTCGTTTGGCCATTTTTAGCCCCTGTTGATGACTCCCTGAATAATTACAAATCTTAACAGCATGTTTTTTTTTACAGTGGTATGATAAACCAATAAATGCATATCTTCTAAATGCTACGGTATCAGTTGATTCATTTTTTTTCATAAGTGGAATATTAGTTTCCTACGTATTTTGCTTATCAATGAATAAAGGAGTAAAATTTAATATTTTCTTGTATTACATACATCGTTACTTAAGGTAAATAATAAAATATGAAACCAGCGAGATGAAATTATTACAGTATGTTAATAGGTTAACTCCAGTATTAGCTGTTATTATTTGGTTCCACACTTCACTTCTAACGCATATAGGGTCAGGTCCATTTAGGTCGTTTATTGATGACATGAAAAAAAATTGTGATGATTATTGGTGGTCGGCCTTGTTGTATATTCAAAATTATTATAATTCCGGACAAATGGTATGTATACAAGGTGATAGAAAAAATAGAAATATATTGCTATTTTCTTCAATTTTAGACCTGCTTCCAGTTTAAATTATAAAATTTAGTGGCATCTTTTTAATGCGAAAAGATATTAAATTATATTTCCGGTTACGCCGGAAGCGATATCATCGTTGATTTTTTAAAATAATGTTGCTAATTATTTTTTTTATAATTTTAACTGTTTAAGAGGTTTAATAAAGGATGTGATTAAATTTAATTTAAATACTCATACAAATAATTTTTTCTTAGTTCTTTGACATTTCAAATAACTAAACACAAAAATATTTATTAGATAAACTTCAAAATATTTACTCAGACAGAGAATGTACAGAAATAGCAAAGTTATAATGCATTAGTTTTATCATTTTGATAAATTAATGATTAGATAAATTTTTGATAAAAATTTAACTAATCACTGGAAAACTAATTTAAATAACTTACAGAGAATTTAAAAATATATAAATCATTCTATTTAAAAAATCAACGACGGCAACGCTTTCGGAGAAACAGGAAGTAGAATTCAGGATTTTTTCAAACAAAAAAGTGTATTTAATTACGCCTTGTAGTTTAAACAATGTCTAAAAATAATAATACAGAATATATATAGTCATTTATCCCTATTTTTTAATCACAGTATATGAATAGAAAATACGTATTTATAAATAAATTTGCACTATTTTTACAGTGTGTAAGTCAAACTTGGTATTTGTCGGTGGATATGCAACTATTTATTATATCGCCACTACTTTTAATTCCACTTTGGAAATATCCGAAACAAACAATGGCAGCTTGTTCAGTCTTACTTTTAGGCTCCATGGTTATTCCGTTTGTTATTACTTATACTGAGGATTTTACATCTTTACTGACGTAAGTAATTACCAAATTTGTTTACAATAATATCACTATATTTTTATAAAATTTTGTGAACGTGTCACATATTTATAATGAATTTTTTGATGATATAGATCATATAATATTTTATTTGTCATAAGTACAACATCTGTCACAAAAGTTTTCGAAAAAAATTTAAATGCACTATACTGTGGTTTAAGGAAGTGTATTGAACCTGGCATATCAAAACAATAATTAACAAAGCTTAAATTTTAACATTCAAATTTAATACAGGGCTAATAGCCTTCAATAGGACGAAGTTTAGTTTTGTTCTGACTTGCCTCGTAAGCCTTCGGCTATCATTTTTTTTCGAAAACTGTTGTGACAAATGCTATTGTATAAATTGATTTCAATGTTTTATTTTCCCTGTGTTTTTATATATTTAATGTGGGTTTCAAAATTTAAGTAATTGTTTATTTTCTTAATTTAATTTGAAGCACTAATAGGGCAGAAAAAAAGATCGATTGATCGATCTTGTTTTAGGTTGATCTTTTATTTTGAAAAGATCGATCAACCAAAAAAATCGATTTATCCGAAAGATAGATTAATTAAAAAATATTTTTTTCAAATAGATTGATCAAATGAAAAATCTATTTTTTTCAAAAAGATCTATCAATTAAAAAAATATTTATCTGAATTCCGGAAAAAATCGATATTCTAAATTGTAAAAGATCAGTTTTAAAAAAATATTCGTTCCAAGAAGAAATCTATTGATTTCACCAGCATATAGCGTTTTACGCGCGTTAAGTGTTATTCGAGAATTGTTTCGTAATTTGATGTGCATATGCGTAGTAGAAATTTGATATCACTACTAATCGATCTTTTAATGAAATCGATCTTGCAATTTTTTATTTAAAAACGATTATTAATCTATTAAAATCCATGTTTTGATTTTTGATCATTTATTAAAATCAATTTTAGCAAAAGATCAAAAATCGATTTCAAATTTCTAAGATGACAGAGCCCTGCTCACTAATATATATTCAGGTGGAAAGAAAATGGGGACATTTTTTATTTTTACTTTTGTTAATTATCTCCACATCCATAAGAGCTACGAAGTCGGTTAATTAGACAAAAGTTGTCGTATATTAGAATGCCATTTTAGCAATCTATTGTTTATTTAGAAGAAATATATATATATATATATATATATATATATATATATATATATATATATATAATATATATATATATATATATATATATATATATATATATATATATATATATATATATATATATATATATATATATCACTAGACACAGACAAATATGTAAATTTTGCAGTTTTTTTTTTGTTTTTGCAAAACATCTAATGAAATATTAAATAATTCTGGATTTTGATTTGTACTTCTTTAGGGCACATTTTTAAAATCTTTCATATTGCGATACTTATTTTACTCACACTAGTGGATTTCAAGCTACAATATTTACTAAACTTATAATTATTTCATGCTTAATAATTATTATTGCCCATTAAATAAACCGATAAGTACATCTGCTAGTTTATATACAATGTTTCAAAACAATGCTGTTAACAAAAACGAAAATAAAATAGGTATAACATCAAAACACTTAACAAATATAAAGATAACAATTATATTTTCTCTCAATATTCGTATACATTAAGATTTTTTTAGGGAAGGAAAAAATCATGATAAATTTATGAAACATTACTATTTCGCAACTTATTCACGTTACGGACCTTGGTTGATGGGATTCATGTTGGGTTACTATCTATTTAAGTTAAATGAAGAAAAAAAGGATAGCAAATTTAATTTGGTAATTATATCAGGTATGTTACTTCATACTTCTGCAGTTACTTACAATGATTTTCAATGTAGTCGCCAATACTATTCATATTTGGGTGGCTAACAGCATTAGGATTATTACTAACAGTGCTATTCTCCTCGAATGAGTTAAAAGGCAACACAAATTTATTAGACCACGCCTTCTACAACGCTCTTTATAGACATGGATGGACACTTGGACTATGTTGGGTCGTCTTTGCTTGTACTCAAGGATATGGTGGTAAGAAAAAATATATAAAAAAAATCTGATGCGGCCGTGACATGACCGCCCGCCAATGACGTTTCTTAAAATAGCAATAAGCTTTAAGTAAAGTATCACTTCCGGTTAATGTTATTTCAAATTATATGAGTTTTAAATACCAAATTTGAGAAGTTTTGGATCTTACTTAAATATATTTTTTCTAAAAAATCTGTTTATAGACTTCAGTAAAATACTATTTCCAGCTGAAAAGTTTTGAATTATATCATAATATATATTTCACGATCATCTGATAAGAGCTTCAAATAAAGTATCAATTCCGATTTATAAATTTTAGCTTAAATCTAATATGTTGTTCTTCTTTATATAAAAGTAATAAATATCAAATTTGAAAAGTTATAGAATGTATCGCAAAAATTTTTCACGGAAATCTGTGCAGAACTTCAAGTAAAGTATCACTTCCGGTTTATCAATTTTAGTCAAAATCTAACATGTTGTTCTTTTTCGCATAAAAGCCTTAAATATCAAATTTAGAAAGTTTTGGAAGATACAAATATATTTTTCACGAAAATCTGGTCAGAGCTTCAAGTAAAATACCACTACCGGTTTGTCAATTTTAGCCAAAATCTAATATGTTGTTCCCCTTTATATAGAAGTCTTAAATACTAAATTTGAAAAGTTTTTTTT
>OY720448.1:60493107-60505607 GCA_963082715.1 Harpalus rubripes | reverse complement strand
AGTAATAGTAATAGTAATAGTAATAGTAATAGTAATAGTAATAGTAATAGTAATAGTAATAGTAATAGTAATAGTAATAGTAATAGTAATAGTAATAGTAATAGTAATAGTAATAGTAATAGTAATAGTAATAGTAATAGTAATAGTAATAGTAATAGTAATAGTAATAGTAATAGTAATAGTAATAGTAATAGTAATAGTAATAGTAATAGTAATAGTAATAGTAATAGTAATAGTAATAGTAATAGTAATAGTAATAGTAATAGTAATAGTAATAGTAATAGTAATAGTAATAGTAATGGTAATAGTAATAGTAATAGTAATAGTAATAGTAATAGTAATAGTAATAATAGTAATAGTAATAGTAATAGTAATAGTAATAGTAATAGTAATAGTAATAGTAATAGTAATAGTAATAATAGTAATAGTAATAGTAATAGTAATAGTAATAGTAATAGTAATAATAGTAATAGTAATATTAATAGTAATAGTAATAGTAATAGTAATAGTAATAGTAATAGTAATAGTAATAGTAATAGTAATAGTAATAGTAATATTAATAGTAATAGTAATAGTAATAGTAATAGTAATAGTAATAGTAATAGTAATAGTAATAGTAATAGTAATAGTAATAGTAATAGTAATAGTAATAGTAATATTAATAGTAATAGTAATAGTAATAGTAATAATAGTAATAGTAATAGTAATAGTAATAGTAATAGTAATAGTAATAGTAATAGTAATAGTAATAGTAATAGTAATAGTAATAGTAATAGTAATAGTAATAGTAATAGTAATAGTAATAGTAATAGTAATAGTAATAGTAATAGTAATAGTAATAGTGTAACCCGCCTTTATGAGGCGAATTAACAAATAATAATTATAAAGGGCTCTTGCCAAACTGGAGTTATGAATTGTATCCAAACTAAATTGTTTGCAATAAAAATGATGTAGTGTACTTACAGTTGGTTCTGCCGTGGCGGTTCTCTCGTGCTGACGACTGTTGTACACTTTGGGGAGAAGAGGGTGAATAAGGAGGTTCGGGTAGAATGAATAGACTTTGGTTGTAAAAATATAAAAGGATTTAATTTAAGATGATGTTTATAACTTACAGGAGTGGACGACTGTATGGTAGGGTATACCTTCACTAAGTTAAGACTTCACTGCCGACCTACCATACCGTCGTCGTATATATATCAAACGTAAAGCTAAGTCAGCAAAGAAATCTAGGTCCGCTCTACTTATTAAATAATAATAAATACTTGTTCCGCAATTCTGTACTTGTTATTAATTTGGAAATATGCGTGACCTTATTAATGTGCTGACTTGGGTTTACATACCTCCCCTCTTTAAAAATTTGCTTCCTTAGGGGCACAGTTTTTCTTAACTAGGGTCCTTAGTCTATGGGGCCACGTTGCTGGGTGGGAGAGTTTCCTTTGGATGCCATCTACTTCCTACATTCGATATGTTGGTTTCTTACTCTTGGTATTCTGGCAGGTCCCTGTGACTTCTCTTAGTTGGTGTACATTGTAAGAGGGAGGTTCCTCTGGCGGTGCACTAGGTATTTTACGTGATTTATTGTTATCTATAATGATTGCCTGCATTTCTTGTTCATGGTATGGTTGTCGTGTCTGTCTATGGTGATTGTTGATGACTAGTTGTGTCAACGCATCCAATAAACAAGCTGCTACTCCAATTGAACAACCTACAGACAATGAATCCTGACATGAACATCCCTAGGCTGGAAAAACCATCCCCACATTTGCTTCAAGGTAGATGTAGCTAGTGTCTTTATATCACCCTTTGTGAATAGGTCCAGTGTAGAAAGTCCCTGACTGCCTGCGTTTCTGCCTATTACCCTTTTCGTGATTATGTTAGATATGGCTTGCCTCTCAATCCCGAAGAGTAGAGCATCTTGTGCTGTTTTCACCTCTTTGTCGGTGTAGATACCCGCATTACCCATGTCGAACAAGGGCTTGAAGTTAAACTCTGGTTCCTGTTAAACGGCGAGGATCTCTGGTTCTACTCCATGAATGGGGTGTGGTCCGAAGCCAATCCATTTCCCTTCCACTAGAAATACCGATGGGGCGATATTGCTACAATCTATCTGCGTACCTTTGTCTTGATGTATATGTGTGATGAGTGTTAAGTAGAGTTCTTCTTTTTCTGCGTAAACTGGGAGTTCGTTGAAGCATGTGTCAGTCCTGCGTAGTCAAAACCGATGATGGCATGTGAGGCTGAGATGATGGACATGAAGATGAAGACTCTCTTCATTTAAAACAAAGAGAGTTTTTGTGTGGGAGCGGCTGTAGACTGGGCCTACTGCAGCTTGGTCCAGCGCTACTGCTCAGCCAGATAGTAATCTCTCTTCTGCTTCTTTATCATTTTATAATTTTGGATAGGGAGGTGGTCCAGCACACGTAAATCCTCTGTAGCTATCAGGGAGTTATACGCGGCTTCCTCCACGAAGTTCCAATTTTCCAGCCTCTGCCATTATTATCTTATCGGTGAACTGCTGCTTATTTCCTTCTTGGGGAAAGAACCCATGGATGCTGGGGTGCTGGGCCTTTACTACGGGTATGGTAATTGCGTACTGACGAAGGGGTAGTGTTTGCTTGTTCTTCCCGTACTAATTCATCGATCAAAAGGCTGTCTTGCGTTATTTTTTATATCATTTCTGGGTCCACAGTATCTCCATTTTTACGCTCGTCTGTGCTAATCTCTTCTCCGTTATTTGACGTACTTGGTTCTTCGCTTTCATATTCTTCATTCAAAAGGCTTTCATCCATAAATGGTTTTAAACGGTTAACATGCACCGTTACAACTTTGTTGGAATTTTGTTGTTTAATTTTATATGTCACGGGTCCCATTTTTTCCATTATGAAGTACGGTCCTGTCCATGGCTTGTGTAGCTTACGTGACGTACCTGTGTGTATGGCTGGGTTGTGCAAGTACACCGCGTCACCGATTTTGTATACTGCCGACTTGGTGTTTTTGTTGAATTGTTTATGAGTTTTCTCTGTTGCTTTGTTGATGTTTTGCTTTACTGTATTGAAAGCAATTTGCAACCTTTGCTTTAATTCTGACGCATAGTTGTCTGCATAGTCATGCCGTAGATCATGGGGTCTTGTTATGTCGTCATAGGGTAATTCAATATCACGACCGTGCATTAGGTAGAATGGTGTCTCGTTTGTACTATTATGCACGCTACTTCTGTATGCTAGTAGCACGAATGGTAACCATTCATCCCAGTCGGTTTGATCTCGATTCACAAAATGAGACAGAATGTCTTTGAAGACGCGATGACTTCGCTCTATCATCCCATTCGTTTGTGGACGGTATGCAGTTGTTTGTAATTTTTCGACGCCAAATATTTTACAAACTTCTCTAAATATTTCAGAAGTAAAATTTGCGCCTTGGTCGGTCAGCAATTGTCTCGGAGCCCCGTGTCTTGAAATGATTTCTTGGGACAATATCCTCGAAATTGTTGATGCCTTTTGGTCTGGAATAGCGAATGCTTCGGGATATTTTGTGAAGTGGTCCTGGAAGGTTAAGATGTATTTGTTGCCCTTCATAGTTGTTGTTAATGGACCGACAATATCCATTGAAACCCTTTCCATTGGACTACTAACTTCATTGAATTTTTGAAGTGGCACAGGCTTGTGATGCGGAGGTGTTTTCCTCTGATTGCATGAGTGACATTTCTTGCAATACTCTTCAATGTCCTTGGCCATCGCTTTCCAAAAAAATTTTCCTTGATTCGACTGTATGTCTTCTCAAAACCCTGATGTCCCGCATATGGTAGGTTGTGGTAATCGTGCATTACCTTGAATTTCATTGATGTCGGTACTACAAGTTGGTGATGACGCTCATTATTCGTTTTTTCCTTGAAGATTAACCCTTCGTTATCCGTGAAATACCCTTCTTTACTTGTGAGCTGCTGTACTGTTGCATCTTGACGTTGTTTATTCGCTACCATGTGTCTATCCCATATTGGTTCATACATTTCTTCAACCTCTACTGCATTTATTGGTATTCTGGAGAGTACGTCTGCGTTCACGTGCTTTTTTCCCGCTCTATGTTCAATTTGGTACTCGTATTCTTGGAGAGTAAGCGCCCATCTTGCCAAACGTGATTGTGGATTTCTGATCGAAAATAGCCATTTTAGTGGTTGATGGTCAGTTATTATTGTAAATTTTCTTCCATACAGGTAGCATCGGTAGTATTTTACACCCCAAATTATTGCAAGACATTCCTGCTCTATTGTAGAGTAATTTGCTTCTGCCTTGTTTAACTGACGGCTTGCAAAAGCTATCGGTCTCTCGTATCCATCGAATTTCTGACTTAATATGGCACTTATAGCCTTGCCGCTGGCATCGGTTGATAAGATGAACTCCTTTTTGCGATCTGGATGGGCTAGAATCGCGTTGAAACAGAGGGCATTCTTCAATGTGTTAAATGCCTGTTCACAGTCTTCTGTCCAGTTGAACGACTCGTCCTTTTGTGTCAATTTAGTGAGAGGTTTCGACGATTTTGCGAAATCTTGTATAAATCTTCGGTAGAAGCCTACTAGTCCGCAAAAAGCTCTGATCTCCTTGACTGATTTTGGCCTTGGATAGTTTTGTATGACTGAAATTTTGTCTGGATCCGGTTTAACACCCTCTCCATTTATTATATGGCCTAAATACTTGGTTTCAGGCTTCAGGAAATTGCATTTACTAGGTTGCAATTTTAAGTTAGCCTGTCTCAATCTCTTGAAAACCTCTGTAAGTCGTTCTAGATGTTCGTCTGGTCCATTCCCATTGAATACAATGACGTCATCCAGGTATACTAGAAATTGATCTCCTCTTAACCCAGATAACACGCTGTTCATGAGTCGTTGAAATGTGCTAGGTGCGTTTACGAGTCCGAACGCCATCTTCGTGAACTGATAATGCTCTCCATTTGTTGTGAATGCTGTCTTTTCTCTATCTTTTTTGTCTAATTCTACTTGCCAGTAGCCGGATGCTAAATCTAGGGTAGTGAATAGATTTGCATTCCCTAACTGATCCAGGGTTTCTTGCATGTTAGCCACAGGAAAATAATCTTTCTTGGTCACTTTGTTTAACCCTCTGAAGTCGATACACACCCTTATCTTGGCCTCTCCATTTTCGGATTTCTTCGGAACGATGACCACTGGAGCTGACCATGGCGAATCGGAGTGTTCTATTACGCCTGCTTCGCGCATTTTCTTTAATTCTTTAGCCAACGGTTCCTGTTGGCTGTAGGGAACTCGGTACGGTGCTTTGGCTATAGGAGGCACATCTTCCGTAATAATTCTATGTTTTACTCTATGTGTGCACCCTAGTTTACTATCCTCCCATTGAAAGATGTCTTCATACTTTCTCAGTAAATTTAGTAATTTACTTTTTACCTCTTCCGCTAAATAGTCCAAGTTGAATTGTTCCTCAATTCTTCCTTTTTCTTGAACTTCCACAACGCACACTGCATGCTGCTCTTTGGTTACAGCTGGCGTGGCCTGTTGACTCTTCTCCGTGGACTTGGCTTGTCCTCGTTTATTCTTTGTGTTTCCAGCTACCTTGACTTGTTGCCCTCTTCTTGGCTTTGTCGATGGTTGCTGCCCTTTAGTGTTCTGAGCTCGATAATTCTTCATTTCTTCGATTACAGCTGTCTCGACAGGTCCTTTTACCATGATCGACGAATGCTGCTTATCTTGAGCTTGTATCTTCTCAGCGCCCTTCGCGTGAGAATTCTTCTCTCTGCTGACAGCTGTCCCGACTTGTTCTTCTAACGTGGTCGATGAATGCTGTTCTTCTGAAGCCTGTTTATCCCCAGCGCTCCCCTTCTCAAGTATGGCCGACGTGCCAATTAACATGTTTTTTCCTAATGAAAGCTCTTGATTTGTGAAGTTCATCAACTTCACCGGTACCTCTTTTTTAGCTTTTGTTATGACTCTTGCAGCCATAACCCCATGGGTCCTCAGCTCTACGGGTTCCACCACAATATCTTGCCCTGGATTGATCAGATCCTGGACTGCAATACACACGAATTCAGAATTTGGAGGAATCTTCTCGGCGCTCTTCAATTTAACCAATCCACTGGTTTGTGAGACCGATTTTTCTTGATGAAGGGAGCCATTTTCCATATTTTGAATTCCCGCGTCCTTATCTCGACTTGTGATGGCTGCCCGCTGAATACGTGCCTGAATATTGTTTTGGTTATCAGACACTCTTGCTCGCTGCTCCGCCTTATCGCTGACGTCATCCGCTTGGGTTACAACATCACATCCAATGACATCGACTGGTGCTGCCGCGGCCATTTTTTCTAGGTCAGTGTTGCTCAGAAGTTTTAAACTAACGTTTTGAAATTTTACTTCCTCTCTCGACACGAGCACGTCAAATTTACGAATGAAGTCTCTACCTAACAGGCCATCGGCATCTAAATCTAAATCATCTGAGCAAACTACCATTTTTTGTCGGAAACTAGAATTTTGGCAATCGAATTTAATTTTACTTGTGCCGTAATACGACACTGTTGCACCTGTTATTGCTTTTAAACGCCCAATGTCCCCTCTTTGTATTCTATGCCCTTTTACAAATTTTTTCTTAAGAATTGAAACTCTTGACCCTGAGTCTATTAATAATTTTACAGGTGTGCCTTCAATTTGAACTAAAATAAAATTTGGATCATATGTATATAATTCTAAAACTGAGCGTATATGATTAATTTTGAAAGTTTTTACTGAGACCTCCCGTGTTGGGTCGCGCGCGAGAGGTGATTTCCGTTTAAATCCTGAGTTCGGCGTTCTCCTTGTGGCTTGTACGTGCCTCTGCTGTTTCCTTGACTGCCTCTCGATGGTCCTTTGTACCTGCTAGAATTATAGCTCCTATTTTGATTAAAATTTGCCCTACAGTCTTTTGCATAGTGCCCTAGTTTTCCACAGCGTGCACAGGAATATCCCCTCCTGCAATCCCGTCGCATATGACCTATCTTTCCGCAATTATAACATTTTATACCCAGCTGCGGTGTATGTGATACTTTATTTACTGCCCCTACTTCTAGACAACCCCTTTTATTTGAGACTAGTTCTAATTCTTCTTGCTCTGCCAGTTCCACAGCTTCTTCAAATGTTAGATCAGTTTTAAATTTCATAAATGGCATGAGAACTTTTTTGATATCAGGTCTTAGTTCATCTTTAAAGCACGATAACATTTGTTTATCTACATATTCTTCATTTCCATCTTGTGATTTTATTAATTCTAATTTTAAATTTCTTAATCGTTCTGCAAATTTTTGTACTGATTCCCCTACATTTTGGGTGCATTTTCTGAACTCTCTGTTTATTTGGTCTGCATTTCTACGTTTCGCGAATCTTTTTATAAATTTTTCTCTAAATTCTGCAAATGTTATCGTTGAAAGATGTAACTCTATATTTGTACAATAAAATTTTAAAGCATCCCCATTTAATTTTGTACGAATTAGGTCTACTATATCTCTATCACTGAATTTTCTAACACTTGTTGCTACCAGTACTTTTCTAAAATAATCTTCTACATTTTCCCCATAAAATTCTGGTAATTGAGCTATTATAGTATTTCTTAATGCTAACATTTCTGATTCTGTTTTAACTGTTCCTGGCAGATTTAATTTATTAGAACTAGCCGCAGCACTACCACCCGGAGTGCTGTCTCCTGGCATGGTTTTTTAATATATGTGAACAAAATATTTTGAAACAACTCGTATTCCGCGGGTGATCCAGATATACTAGTCACCCTGGTCTGGCAAAATTTCCCAAAACCGCTGCCACCAATTTGTAACCCGCCTTTATGAGGCGAATTAACAAATAATAATTATAAAGGGTTCTTGCCAAACTGGAGATATGAATTGTATCCAAACTAAATTGTTTGCAATAAAAATGATGTAGTGTACTTACAGTTGGTTCTGCCGTGGCGGTTCTCTCGTGCTGACGACTGTTGTACACTTTGGGGAGAAGAGGGAGAATAAGGAGGTTCGGGTAGAATGAATAGACTTTGGTTGTAAAAATATAAAAGGATTTAATTTAAGATGATGTATATAACTTACAGGAGTGGACGACTGTATGGTAGGGTATACCTTCACTAAGGTAAGACTTCACTGCCGACCTACCATACCGTCGTCGTATATATATCAAACGTAAAGCTAAGTCAGCAAAGAAATCTAGGTCCGCTCTACTTATTAAATAATAATAAATACTTGTTCCGCAATTCTGTACTTGTTATTAATTTGGAAATATGCGTGACCTTATTAATGTGCTGACTTGGGTTTACAATAGTAATAGTAATAGTAATAGTAATAGTAATAGTAATAGTAATAGTAATAGTAATAGTAATAGTAATAGTAATAGTAATAGTAATAGTAATAGTAATAGTAATAGTAATAGTAATAGTAATAGTAATAGTAATAGTAATAGTAATAGTAATAGAAATAGTAATAGTAATAGTAATAGAAATAGTAATAGAAATAGTAATAGTAATAGAAATAGTAATAGTAATAGTAATAGAAATAGTAATAGTAATAGTAATAGTAATAGTAATAGTAATAGTAATAGTAATAGTAATAGTAATAGTAATAGTAATAGTATAGTAATAGTAATAGTAATAGTAATAGTAATAGTAATAGTAATAGTAATAGTAATAGTAATAGTAATAGTAATAGTATAGTAATAGTAATAGTAATAGTAATAGTAATAGTAATAGTAATAGTAATAGTAATAGTAATAGTAATAGTAATAGTAATAGTAATAGTAATAGTAATAGTAATAGTAATAGTAATAGTAATAGTAATAGTAATAGTAATAGTAATAGTAATAGTAATAGTAATAGTAATAGTAATAGTAATAGTAATAGTAATAGTAATAGTAATAGTAATAGTAATAGTAATAGTAATAGTAATAGTAATAGTAATAGTAATAGTAATAGTAATAGTAATAGTAATAGTAATAGTAATAGAAATAGTAATAGTAATAGTAATAGTAATAGTAATAGTAATAGTAATAGTAATAGTAATAGTAAGTAATAGTAATAGTAATAGTAATAGTAATAGTAATAGTAATAGTAATAGTAATAGTAATAGTAATAGTAATAGTAATAGTAATAGTAATAGTAATAGTAATAGTAATAGTAATAGTAATAGTAATAGTAATAGTAATAGTAATAGTAATAGTAATAGTAATAGTAATAGTAATAGTAATAGTAATAGTAATAGTAATAGTAATAGTAATAGTAATAGTAATAGTAATAGTAATAGTAATAGTAATAGTAATAGTAATAGTAATAGTAATAGTAATAGTAATAGTAATAGTAATAGTAATAGTAATAGTAATAGTAATAGTAATAGTAATAGTAATAGTAATAGTAATAGTAATAGTAATAGTAATAGTAATAGTAATAGTAATAGTAATAGTAATAGTAATAGTAATAGTAATAGTAATAGTAATAGTAATAGTAATAGTAATAGTAATAGTAATAAGTAATAGTAATAGTAATAGTAATAGTAATAGTAATAGTAATAGTAATAGTAATAGTAATAGTAATAGTAATAGTAATAGTAATAGTAATAGTAATAGTAATAGTAATAGTAATAGTAATAGTAATAGTAATAGTAATAGTAATAGTAATAGTAATAGTAATAGTAATAGTAATAGTAATAGTAATAGTAATAGTAATAGTAATAGTAATAGTAATAGTAATAGTAATAGTAATAGTAATAGTAATAGTAATAGTAATAGTAATAGTAATAGTAATAGAATAGTAATAGTAATAGTAATAGTAATAGTAATAGTAATAGTAATAGTAATAGTAATAGTAATAGTATTAGTAATAGTAATAGTAATAGTAATAGTAATAGTAATAGTAATAGTAATAGTAATAGTAATAGTAATAGTAATAGTAATAGTAATAGTAATAGTAATAGTAATAGTAATAGTAATAGTAATAGTAATAGTAATAGTAATAGTAATAGTAATAGTAATAGTAATAGTAATAGTAATAGTAATAGTAATAGTAATAGTAATAGTAATAGTAATAGTAATAGTAATAGTAATAGTAATAGTAATAGTAATAGTAATAGTAATAGTAATAGTAATAGTAAGTAATAGTAATAGTAATAGTAATAGTAATAGTAATAGTAATAGTAATAGTAATAGTAATAGTAATAGTAATAGTAATAGTAATAGTAATAGTAATAGTAATAGTAATAGTAATAGTAATAGTAATAGTAATAGTAATAGTAATAGTAATAGTAATAGTAATAGTAATAGTAATAGTAATAGTAATAGTAATAGTAATAGTAATAGTAATAGTAATAGTAATAGTAATAGTAATAGTAATAGTAATAGTAATAGTAATAGTAATAGTAATAGTAATAGTAATAGTAATAGTAATAGTAATAGTAATAGTAATAGTAATAGTAATAGTAAATAGTAATAGTAATAGTAATAGTAATAGTAATAGTAATAGTAATAATAGTAATAGTAATAGTAATAGTAATAGTAATAGTAATAGTTATAGTTATAGTTATAGTTATAGTTATAGTTATAGTTATAGTTATAGTTATAGTTATAGTTATAGTTATAGTTATAGTTATAGTTATAGTTATAGTTATAGTTATAGTTATAGTTATAGTTATAGTAATAGTAATAGTAATAGTAATAGTAATAGTAATAGTAATAGTAATAGTAATAGTAATAGTAATAGTAATAGTTATAGTTATAGTTATAGTTATAGTTATAGTAATAGTAATAGTAATAGTAATAGTAATAGTAATAGTAATAGTAATAGTAATAGTAATAGTAATAGTAATAGTAATAGTAATAGTAATAGTAATAGTAATAGTAATAGTAATAGTAATAGTAATAGTAATAGTAATAGTAATAGTAATAGTAATAGTAATAGTAATAGTAATAGTAATAGTAATAGTAATAGTAATAGTAATAGTAATAGTAATAGTAATAGTAATGTAATAGTAATAGTAATAGTAATAGTAATAGTAATAGTAATAGTAATAGTAATAGTAATAGTAATAGTAATAGTAATAGTAATAGTATAGTAATAGTAATAGTAATAGTAATAGTAATAGTAATAGTAATAGTAATAGTAATAGTAATAGTAATAGTAATAGTAATAGTAATAGTAATAGTAATAGTAATAGTAATAGTAATAGTAATAGTAATAGTAATAGTAATAGTAATAGTAATAGTAATAGTAATAGTAATAGTAATAGTAATAGTAATAGTAATAGTAATAGTAATAGTAAATAGTAATAGTAATAGTAATAGTAATAGTAATAGTAATAGTAATAGTAATAGTAATAGTAATAGTAATAGTAATAGTAATAGTAATAGTAATAGTAATAGTAATAGTAATAGTAATAGTAATAGTAATAGTAATAGTAATAGTAATAGTAATAGTAATAGTAATAGTAATAGTAATAGTAATAGTAATAGTAATAGTAATAGTAATAGTAATAGTAATAGTAATAGTAATAGTAATAGTAATAGTAATAGTAATAGTAATAGTAATAGTAATAGTAATAGTAATAGTAATAGTAATAGTAATAGTAATAGTAATAGTAATAGTAATAGTAATAGTAATAGTAATAGTAATAGTAATAGTAAAGTAAAGTAATAGTAATAGTAATAGTAATAGTAATAGTAATAGTAATAGTAATAGTAATAGTAATAGTAATAGTAATAGTAATAGTAATAGTAATAGTAATAGTAATAGTAATAGTAATAGTAATAGTAATAGTAATAGTAATAGTAATAGTAATAGTAATAGTAATAGTAATAGTAATAGTAATAGTAATAGTAATAGTAATAGTAATAGTAATAGTAATAGTAATAGTAATAGTAATAGTAATAGTAATAGTAATAGTAATAGTAATAGTAATAGTAATAGTAATAGTAATAGTAATAGTAATAGTAATAGTAATAGTAATAGTAATAGTAATAGTAATAGTAATAGTAATAGTAATAGTAATAGTAATAGTAATAGTAATAGTAATAGTAATAGTAATAGTAATAGTAATAGTAATAGTAATAGTAATAGTAATAGTAATAGAAATAGAAATAGAAATAGTAATAGTAATAGTAATAGTAATAGTAATAGTAATAGTAATAGTAATAGTAATAGTAATAGTAATAGTAATAGTAATAGTAATAGTAATAGTAATAGTAATAGTAATAGTAATAGTAATAGTAATAGTAATAGTAATAGTAATAGTAATAGTAATAGTAATAGTAATAGTAATAGTAATAGTAATAGTAATAGTAATAGTAATAGTAATAGTAATAGTAATAGTAATAGTAATAGTAATAGTAATAGTAATAGTAATAGTAATAGTAATAGTAATAGTAATAGTAATAGTAATAGTAATAGTAATAGTAATAGTAATAGTAATAGTAATAGTAATAGTAATAGTAATAGTAATAGTAATAGTAATAGTAATAGTAATAGTAATAG
>OY720448.1:60453107-60488107 GCA_963082715.1 Harpalus rubripes | reverse complement strand
ATTTATTTATTTATTTATTTATTTATTTATTTATTTATTTATTTATTTATTTATTTATTTATTTATTTATTTATTTATTTATTTATTTATTTATTTATTTATTTATTTATTTATTTATTTATTTATTTATTTATTTATTTATTTATTTATTTATTTATTTATTTATTTATTTATTTATTTATTTATTTATTTATTTATTTATTTATTTATTTATTTATTTATTTATTTATTTATTTATTTATTTATTTATTTATTTATTTATTTATTTATTTATTTATTCATTTATTTATTTATTTATTTATTTATTTATTTATATCATTAAGGGAAACCAACAGTATACATATACCAATAAAAGGTTTCCACGGTTTAAATAATACAAAAATAGTACATAAATCATACCTAAGTAATAAATTAAATTATGTTAAATAGGAAATATTTTAAATGAAGAATTGCTGAAAGAAAAAAGAAGTGCTATCACTAGGAGCAAATATTTACCACCTCCTTTTTAAAAGTATATAGTGATACGTGAAACAAGTCAATATGCACAAACCTGGAATTATAAGTCGACATAATTCTATTCATTGACGTCTTTTTATAATTGTAAGAATTAATTGTTTGTAATGAAAATAGATTAGTTGATCGCGTACTTTTTGTGTTTACAGCAAATAAAATCATATCAGCTTCAATTCTTCTATTTTCCAACGTGTGCATATTAAAATGTTTTAACAGAAGTAAGTAGTTGTTGATATTTAAGTTAAATTTATAGTTTAAAAGAGTGACGAATTTTTTTTGAATTTTTTCTACAATTACAATATTTTTTTGATAGTAAGGATTCCAAACAACAGATGCATATTCTAGCTTAGAACGAACCAATGTGTTGAATAGATGTATTAAAGAGTAGGGGTTATTAAAATATTTACAACTGCGATATATGAATCCAAGTGTCCTGTATGCTTGCTTAACAGTAGTATATACATGGTCATTGAAAAGTAGTTTTGGGTCAAAAAACACTCCCAAATCTTTAATAATAGTTTTTCTTTCCAAAATGATATTATTAATGTGATAATCAAAAATCATGATCTCGCGGTTTCTTGTAAAATGCATTACATAACATTTTGATGTGTTTAGTGTTAAATAATTAGATTCGCAGTATTTCTGTAATGTGTTTAGGTCATTTTGTAGCAAAATGCTATCATTTCTATTTTTTATAGTGCAGAAAATTTTTAAGTCGTCGGCGTAAAGAAGGAAACTAGAATTTTGGAAACAAGTTATTGTGTCATTTATAAACAAAATGAAAAGTAGGGGGCCCAAGTGCGACCCTTGGGGTACTCCAGATATAGTATAAATATACCGTGACTTGAATCCATTGCAATTAACTAATTGAGATCGGTTTGTTATATAAGACTGAATCCAACGCAATAATGATCCATGAATTCCCAGCAACTCTAATTTGTGAATAAGGGTAAGGTGATGGACACGATCAAAAGCCTTGCTGAAATCCGTATATATAACATCCACTTGCGTTCTTTTATCCATATTTGAACTTAAGTATTCAGTGAAAGGAACTAAATTTGTAGTAATGGATTTACCGGGACAAAATCCGTTTTGTTCCGGAATAATTATATTATAAAAATCATTCTTAATTACTTTTATTACAAGAGCCTCAAAATTTTTACTAAAAGTAGACAAAATAGATATAGGTCGATAATTAGTTATATCATGTGGGTCACCGGATTTGTGAACTGGTGTTATGTACGAAGTTTTCCACATATCCGGAAAAATTCCGGCAGCAAGTGATTGATTAAAAAGAATATGTAGTGGTTCTGTTAAGTAATATGCACATGTGCGAATAAATTTTATTTTATTACTCTCATTATCCTACGCGTTGACTGCGCCACTGTAACACGAGGGGGTGCAGAAGAGATGACTTGAAGAGGAGGATGATACTACCTACTGCATGACTGATGCTTCTACTTACTCCAACGATGATACACTTACTGACTGGTGGACGCCTCAGATAATTGGCGTCCACGACTTCGTGAAAAGGAAGAACACACAGACACTTGCACTTTACACTGATGAACACTACGTTATTTACGGACCTGGACACAACTTGGTGATTTAATAACTAATAACTTTATTTACATTTAAACTAATACAACTATAAGCCATTACTAATAAGTTACATTCCGTAACTCAGTGGGCGGGCGTCGCCCCAAAACTAAAACATACTACATGTTTCGTCAACAGCAAACGTCTGTACGACGCGACGATCTAATCTAGACTCTTACATGTTTATCCCATGACTATCTAGTGTCAACTCTCTTTAAAAACAAAACGCTATCTTCAGGACAGGATTATCTTCGGGGTACGAGGTGCATAGGCTAGGGCACCCAAAGTCACGCACCTATACATAATAATTTCCAGACTTAATTATCAACAAATAAATATCGTCACTATAATAATACGATAAGAATTTAAACTGAATTTTGACTTAAATAGATAACCAGAGTTAAAATATGGTTATTGAAACTAAAATTTAGAAAAGTTTATAAAAAGTGATTTATCTGTTATTGCGCTTACCCTCGTCTTATTACACAACAACCTTTGATGAGGTATGTGACCATAATGGAATATGTACGGCTCAAAAGTAAAATAATAATAATAATTAACCATTATAGCTTTTTATCATACAAAAATTTAAACATTTCGTAATATTTAGTCCGGATGTTAAGACAGTTCGCCCTGCATTTTGTGATGCAAGCAAGCCGTTTGGGTCATATGTTACTGGGACTATGCCCTACCGATTAAGAGATGTAGCCACTCGGAAATGCCCCGGAGGCAAAAGTTATTGCTGGTTGTATACCTCATTGGCGCAGTTTTCTTAAAGTCGCCGTGGTGCGCAAACCATTAGATATTCAAAGTTGAATTTTTCTAATAATAATAACAATGGAAAGGTCTTTGATGCTGCAGTGCAAAAAAAATGTTTGGTTACATATAACGTATACATTTTTCTCTTGAATTTAACACATTGTGTTTTTTTGAAGAAAATTTTGGCTTCCTTGGCCGATTGCGCAAGAACGCTACGTCATGCTAGAAAATAACCCGGGACATTTCCGGGTGGCTACATCTTTTAATCGATAGGGTATAGTTCCAGCAACAATGACCCAAACGGCTTGCTTGCATCACAAAATGCAGGGTGGAGGCAAAATTTTGCCATTAACAACCGGACTAATTATATTTATTTGCAATTGAATGTATGGTAGAAGGGATATGGTGATGTCAGTATGGTCTAAGTTTATAATTCTACCGCTATCCACTGCTTCGGTTTAGTTTCTGTATTTTGTCTTTGTCCACTACGCTCAGGCCATAGGCACGTGTAACGAGACGATCCCTCGTCTGTTTAATAAGGCTGTACTAACCGCGTGTATAAATAACTTCAGTCATGAAATTAAATATTGCTTATGTTCTGATAACAAGGTCCAAAGAATGATCAGAGATCAGTCCGTAATGTGTAAATCTAAAATATAATGCTTTTGTAACACTGCTAAATACTATATGAGTATTTGTCTTGTTGTCTGTATTGTAGACATTCAGTAACTATATAAACGATAAATATAAAGTAAGATTTTAACTTACCTACATGCAGCAAAACCTTTGTAGAATCGGCACACAAAGCTCATATATTTTTGTTAAAATATCAGGCAGTAGCTAGTTGTTCTAAGCGATAATAACTGTATTTTCTTGTTTTGTTGCGTAACGTTTTGAGATTGAGCCTGATAACTGATGGTTGCGAATGTCAACGTTGAAAGCCGGGTCCGTGAAGTACGCACGCCCAATTTAAGTACAAAAGATATATTTTTTATGGAGCATTAGTATCAGATTTGTATTGTTTTGTAACACTAAAACGAATGTAGCACGTCTTATCATTTTTCAGTTATTGCGTGTGGTAAATGGCGTGCTAACTTCACACCTAGCACGCCTTTATGTAGTACTAATTATAAGAGAGATACTATAAGTTAGTATTCCTTAAGTAGACTTTTGTGACGACTCTAAAAAGATATCTCCCCTCAACCTTTTTTAATTATTACATGTGGTAAATGGCGTGCTAACTTCACACATAGCACGCCTTTGTACAGTACTAATTATAAAAGATGTACTATAAGTTAGTATTCATTGAGGAGAGTTTTGTGACTATTCTAAAATTGTGTCTCCCCTAAAGCCTTTCTACTTATTGCGTGTGGTAAAAGGCGTGCTAACTTCACACCAAGCACGCCATTGTGCAATACTAATTATAAAAGATGTACTATAAGTTAGTATTCATTGAGGAGAGTTTTGTGACGATTCTGAAAATTTAACCCCACTCACCCCTTCTTACTTATTGTGGACTGCAAAAGGCGTGCTAACTTCACACCTAGCACGCCCTTGAGCAGTACTAATGATATTTGATATACTATAAGTTAGTATTCATTGAGGAGAGTTCTGTGACGATTCTGAAAATTTAACCCCGCCCACCCCTTCTTACTTATTGTGGACTGCAAAAGGCGTGCTAACTTCACACCTAGCACGCCCTTGATCAGTACTAATGATATTTGATATACTATAAGTTAGTATTCATTGAGGAGAGTTTTGTGACGATTCTGAAAATTTAACCCCACCCACCCCTTCTTACTTATTGTGGACTGCAAAAGGCGTGCTAACTTCACACCTAGCACGCCCTTGAGCAGTACTAATGATATTTGATATTCTATAAGTTAGTATTCAGTAAGGAGAGATTTGTAACGATTCTGATAATTTAACCCCACCCACCCCTTCTTACTTGTTGCGTTTGTATAAGACGTGCTAACTTCACGCCTAGCACGCAGTACTAATTATAAAAGATTTACTATAAGTTACTATTCATTGAGGATAGTTTTGTGACGATTTTAAATATTTAGTGGGAAGCATTTCAAATAGTTTCAGGAGACATTATACAGTTTGAAAGTCATAAATAAAATAAAGACATTTGGGAAAAAATTTCAAACGAACCCCCCGTGATATTTAATGTAAGCAACATTTTTTCCTGAAGATTGTTGTAACCAGAAATGATATAACACAAAAAAAAATGAATGTAGATACTAACTCAGTACCTCGAATTTTGAATTCTACAGGTCCAGTTAAGCTTGCATTACATTATACTGTTTTTGTCTAGATTCTAGTTCGAGAATTTCTAGTCATTTCTAACATAATTGTTATGTATATTTCTATAATAACTTATTAAAAAATAATCAATTGATATATGTCATATAAATATGTCATACGTTTTATAATATGTAACATAATCAATAAATAATAATTATATTGCGTGCAATTTTAATCTCTAGTACATAATAAATTGGCGACGAAGAGAAAAACCATGAATGCAGACCAATTCAAACAATTTTTAGCTCTCCAACAGCAAAATTTTCAAACTATGATGCAACAGATATTACCAGAACAGGCCTCTAATCCTCAAGCTGTCCAGTCACCAGCTATAATGTATAATTTTCAAACCTTCGACAAAAATAAAGAGCAGTTCCAGGAATATATAGAAAGATTTGAAAATTATTTAACCTTGAAAGGTTAAAAAAAAAAATGGAGTCTGCAGCTAAATTATTATTGTTAAATAATATTGGAGCAGAAAATTATGAACTATTAACAAAAAAGAATTCATGTAAAAAATTACCCAATATGAGATGAATTAAAAATTGTTGATGCCTAATTTTCGAAATACATTCTAAATAATCGAAATAGAGTCTTTTTGCGTATTACAAATAAACACAAATGGTAATACTTTTAAAGTCATGAGTTGGGTATTATAAAAAATGAAATTAAAAAAGTTGCTTATTAAATAAGAACTGGGATATTTATTAAAGCCAAAAATGAAATCAATATTTATATTACATATCGTCGAATAATTCGTCATTAAACTCGGATTGAGCCTCTTCTTCTTCTTCATCTGATTCGATTATTGCACATTCTTCGATTTCGCTTAGTGACTGTGGCAGAGAGTCTTTACTATTCCAAGATGGAATGTAAAGATTTCCATGTCCTACCAAAATCCAGCCATTACTCTCTGGAGTTACTAAAGGTAAAGTGTTGGTATTACTTGCATTATTTCTCGTTTTGCAGACATAATTGCATCTTAACAATTTTTGTTCAAACACGCTTTAACATGGAGGAAATAAAGCAGGGTATTTTGATATGTTGGAACGGTTTATCTGAGCTCTTTGGTATACTAGATTTGAAGATTTTTAGACGAGCTTTGTTGAGATCTTCACAAGTTTTTTGTCCATAAATTTCACATATAACCCGTTCCAATGACTTATGTAGATATTTCATCTGAGATTTTACTTGTCATAAAACAGCACGTATTCAAGACGCACTTATATCTCTGGGTATTACAGGAAAATCTCAGATGAATTTTGTGTCTTAAAAGTCAAAAGCCCCCGATTTCTATGTCTTAAAATTAATTTTAGCAAACTAGGCAAATACCCGCGTCGATTGACACAAAAAGTTTTAATGTGACTCATCATATAGTTTTTGGACACCATTCTGACTTTTGGTTGTTTTAAGTGCATTAAGCCTTCGATTTTTATGTCTTAAAATGTCTATTCATGATCTTTGGATAATAGTGCATAAAAAACCGCAAAAAGTTAGAATGTACCTTATCTCGTAATTTGCAACCATTTTTTAAATTTTGGTTCGTTTCTTAAAAGTCAAAAGCCCCTGATTTCTATGCCTTAAAATGAATTTTAGCAAACTAAGCAAATACCCGCGTCGACTGACACAAAATGTTTTAATGTACGTCATCATGTAGTTTTGGACAGCATTTTGACTTTTGAGTGTCAAATGCATTAAGCCCCCGATTTTTATTTCTTACAAAGTGTATTCATGCTCTTTGGATAATGGTGCATAAAATACCGTAAAATATTTGAATGCACCTTATCACGTAATTTTCGGTGCCTTTTTTGAAATTTTCTTTCGTGTCTTACATATCAAAAGCCCCCGGTTTTGATGTCTTACAAGGTATATTAGCAAACTAGACACAAGTCCGCATTGAATGGCATAAAAAATTTGAATGTACCTCATCACTTAATTTTTGGCCTTTTTAATTTTTTAAAATACTACCATGGCGTAAAGCCCCTGGTCCGACTTGTAAGACACGATTATTTTTGTATGGGGAGCCAATCCGCGCCCTACCCCAAGGTCAAACCTTTTGTACCTTATAACGTGACTTTTGATAGCTGGGCTCCCCGTCTAAAAGGTGATGCCCAATCACTTTCGTATACCTTGGAAATTATTCCCTGTTCTTCTAAATTCTTGAGTTCTTCCTCTACTTTTCTTTTAAGTGAAAATGGAATTCCTCTAGCTTTATGTAGTACTGGTTTAGCATTTTCTTTCAACTTCAAAGAACATTTAAACTTCGATGTACAACCAATTCATGGAAAAAAGATGTCTACATAATTTGAAAATATTTCCTTTATAATATTTGATGGATTTATATTCGATATAAAATTATCTTGAATAGACGACTGTTTGTAATTGTCCAAATCTTCAAGTTTGATGTTTAAATGACGTATCCAGGAACGGCCTAAAAGAGGTGAGGAATGATCTGGAACTACAAATAAAATTTCTTTTGATTTGATATTGTTGTATTCCACTTGAACTCCAGTTACACCAACAGGGGCAAAAATTCCTTGTGTGTAAGACCTGAAACGAATTTTCGTTGATCGAAGTTTTTTTTTAATTTGTAGACGATTGAAATCTTTTTTTGGTAATAATATATGCCCTGCTCCTGAATCTACTTCAAATAGTTGAGGTATACCATTAATTTTAATTTCTGCAAAATATTTTTGTGTATCTATAATTTTGAAATGTTGATTTTGAGAAATATTAATTATTTGACATTTATTACAATGTTCTGTAATACTTGACATATAGACTTCATCTTCGATAAATTTGACGTTTGATTTAGTTTTAAGTAATTTTTGAATACAAACTTTTTCAAGATGTCCATCCTTATTACAGTACCTACATTTAATATTCTTCGGCTTTATTTTGCAGTCTTTTATAGTATGATTGTTTCGTCCACAACGTATGCAAATACCTTCTAAACCCAAATCCTTAAAATTCAATGTAGATCTTGAACAATTTTGACCATTTAAGTTGTGCTGTGATTTATTATTTGGATTGCTTCTAAAATATTTGTTTTTCGTTCTTGATTGAGACCTAGAGACACGATTGATATTATCCGATTGAATATTCGTTGTTAAATATCCTGATATTTCCTTATTATCAATTTTAGAGGCTTCCAAAATTTCTTTGAATACTTCTACACAAGTTAATTTTTCTTTAGCTAGAATTTTTACACGAATTGTTTGGTCGTAAATTCCCCTAATAAATTGTGACTGTAAAAATAAATCAGCTACAGATTTACGACATTCACAATGAAATTGACAGTTTGGTAGGAATTTACGTAATTGTGTAATATACTCATTTAAGGACTGGTTATTTTCCTGTTTAGTTGATAAAAACTTGTGTCTTTCAACGATGACATTATTCTTGACTGGTAATTGATCTTTAAGTATTTGTACTACTTTCGTGTATTTCAAAGCTGAAATTTCTTTTGGAGCACAAGAAATTTTTAATAGTTCATAATTTTCTGCTGCAAAATTATTTAACAATAATAATTTAGCAGCAGACTCTCCTTTACCTTTCAATGTTAAATAATTTTCAAATCTTTCTATATATTGCTGGAACTGCTCTTTATTTTTGTCGAAGGTTTGAAAATTATACATTATAGCTGGTGACTGGACAGCTTGAGGATTAGAGGCCTGTTCTGGTAATATCTGTTGAATCATAGTTTGAAAATTTTGCTGTTGGAGAGCTAAAAATTGTTTGAATTGTTCTGCATTCATGGTTTTTCTCTTCGTCGCCAATTTATTATGTACTAGAGATTAAAATTGCACGCAATATAATTATTATTCATTGATTATGTTACATATTATAAAACGTATGACATATTTATATGACATATATCAATTGATTATTTTTTAATAAGTTATTATAGAAATATACATAACAATTATGTTAGAAATGACTAGAAATTCTCGAACTAGAATCTAGACAAAAACAGTATAATGTAATGCAAGCTTAACTGGACCTGTAGAATTCAAAATTCGAGGTACTGAGTTAGTATCTACATTCATTTTTTTTTGTGTTATATCATTTCTGGTTACAACAATCTTCAGGAAAAAATGTTGCTTACAATAAATATCACGGGGGGTTCGTTTGAAATTTTTTCCCAAATGTCTTTATTTTATTTATGACTCTTTCAAACTGTATAATGTCTCCTGAAACTATTTGAAATGCTTCCCACTAAATATTTAAAATCGTCACAAAACTATCCTCAATGAATAGTAACTTATAGTAAATCTTTTATAATTAGTACTGCGTGCTAGGCGTGAAGTTAGCACGTCTTATACAAACGCAACAAGTAAGAAGGGGTGGGTGGGGTTAAATTATCAGAATCGTTACAAATCTCACCTTACTGAATACTAACTTATAGAATATCAAATATCATTAGTACTGCTCAAGGGCGTGCTAGGTGTGAAGTTAGCACGCCTTTTGCAGTCCACAATAAGTAAGAAGGGGTGGGTGGGGTTAAATTTTCAGAATCGTCACAAAACTCTCCTCAATGAATACTAACTTATAGTACATCTTTTATAATTAGTATTGCACAATGGCGTGCTTGATGTGAAGTTAGCACGCCTTTTACCACACGCAATAAGTAGAAAGGCTTTAGGGGAGACACAATTTTAGAATAGTCACAAAACTCTCCTCAATGAATACTAACTTATAGTACATCTTTTATAATTAGTACTGTACAAAGGCGTGCTATGTGTGAAGTTAGCACGCCATTTACCACGTGTAATAATTAAAAAAGGTTGAGGGGAGATATCTTTTTAGAGTCGTCACAAAAGTCTACTTAAGGAATACTAACTTATAGTATCTCTCTTATAATTAGTACTACATAAAGGCGTGCTAGGTGTGAAGTTAGCACGCCATTTACCACACGCAATAACTGAAAAATGATACGACGTGCTACATTCGTTTTAGTGTTACAAAACAATACAAATCTGATACTAATGCTCCATAAAAAATATATCTTTTGTACTTAAATTGGGCGTGCGTACTTCACCGACCCTTGAAAGCCGCACTTGGTGGTATAATTTATTTATTATAGGTAATTATAAAAACAGTATTTATAAATTATAATATTGTGTTTGAGTGTTTGTACCATATTTGAAAGAAAACAGTGACCACCTATGAATATTACAAATATTAGTAAATTAAGTTTTGTTGGAAAAACGACAGTGGTGATCTCAACTTTGCTAGATGATAAAAATTAACCACCCCCCCCTTCTCACTAAATCAACATGTCTTTACGAGAAGTTGAATTTTCGTGTATAAAAGGCCCATACATCGCCTAGAGAGAAGAGTTCTCCCACGTTGATCTCAGCGGCTGGCTTCTGGTAGAGAACCAACCCTCCCGGAGTTCGACTAAAGTTCTCGGTCGAAGGGTAGAGAGCACCGCCGCTGATATTGAGAGTTAGGCATAGAGTGCTTGAACCGCTGCGATTCTAAGTCTATTATTTTATTAGTATATTATTTTACTATGAGTTATGATTATACTAATATTTGTTTCAACTTAAAATCTATTAGGATACGTACTTCGAAACACTACTACTGTACCATGATAACATGTATCTGTTTACGTTTGTAGTAGATAATGAAAACAACATGCAAAAAATGTGCAATACGGTGACATAGTTGTTAGCCGGACACTTTTTATTTTTTTAAAAACTTTTTTCCCCTGTTATACTCTTATGCCAAGCAAACGCTGGGACACACGGTATAGCTATTCATCATTATGGATACAGTGTTTCAAATCAATAAAAATTCCAATTCTCCATTGACTACATGTTTAAACATTACTAATACGGTCATAAAAACTCTAGTGTTAATATATTTAACGTAAGAAATTTAGATTGATCTTAATGTTATTAATAATACGTACCTATATTTTCTAACTGGTTGAAATGTAAATGGTTTTATCTGTATTTTTGGTCAGTATAAATAAATAATTATTATTATTATTATTATTATTATTATTATTATTATTATTATTATTATTATTATTATTATTATTGTTATTATTATTATTATTATTATTATTATTATTATTATTATTATTATTATTATTATTATTATTATTATTATTATTATTATTATTATTATTATTATTATTATTATTGCGAGATTCTTTTACTTTAGAATTCTCTCAATTGTCGAAATTTATTAATAACGGTCCTTGTGAAATCTTCTAAAAAAACTTTATAATTCACTCCCTGACTGCACTCTTACTAACCGACGTATTAACTTGTTACGTTTACTCACTTTATAAGTTTGAATTTTCCCGCCTGCTAACCTTAGATTTGATTTGACTAAAATAGTATAGAGTTCACTAGTCTCGGCATTTTCATTTTACACAGCCATTTTTGTCTTGTGACTGGACCGAGAACCGACGCGCAAATGAGTTGAAAATCCATTATATGTTATCAACGTAAATTTAGTTAATCCACATGGTTAAGTAGATGCAATTAATGTAAGTGAATTAAATTCACAAGAACAATAAGACTGAATATATTATTTTTAGTCAAGAAAAGGTATGTAGAATAAAATGAAACATGCACGTGTAGTATAATAGGTTAGAGCTAAATATTGTTTCTACGAAATTTCTATTGGCAAATATAAGCATGTAAACTCTTTGTAGGTGCCTTTTTGTACTGGCTTTTGTTTTAACAACTTTAAATAAACAAATTTTTCGTCACCAAATGGCGAGTTTTGTTTTGCTCGACATCACCACGGAATCCAGAAACCTCTACATAATTTCAACTTAACATCACCATAGTATATAAAAGTATATACTGTGATTTTTCTGAGTTAATACAACTAATTCATTATTTCGCATCAGCCTTTTAGGCTGTAATTTCCGAATTCCATGTTGTCATGCACTGTTTTTAATTTTTATTTTTCGTAGGAAATGTACTTCTCACAAACATTTTTTTATCTTGCCAGGTCAGTTTTGTTACTTACTTACTCTTCATAGCGTTATCCCCGTATAATTGAACTAACTTATTTCTGATTTTACTTCCACTGTCTCCATTTTTTAAGTTTAAAAAGTACTTTAATGTTTGTTTTTTGACGTTCTTGCGACGAAATACCAAAACACACATGCCTCTCAGAAAAAGACTGTCATACTGATACTGCAATAGATCAACATATCAACAACATAAATTACTGGGAAACAATGAACGCAGGTATACCAACATCAACCAACCGTGCTTAGGTTTCTGAGCAGTTCTAAGTTCTAACGTATGTAACAAAAGTTTTGAGAAAAATTTTACGCTCAAAATTTTATTAGTTAGTAAGGTCTAGTCTAGTTGTCACTGGACATAATAAATACATTATAGTTGTTTTATAATATACCTTGTTAATATTGCTAGAAAAAGTTTCGAAAGATCTTATACAAACTTAAAATACACAAATCCGTCTATAGGTTAGTTGGACAGATAGCCAAAACATGAAATTGTTAACGAATTCAGGAATTAAAATACTGGACAGACGATTATTTATCAAACTGTACGAGAATGTGAAGAAAGTGTAGTAAGTGGTATGTACAGGGTCCGGCATTGAAACGGGATGATTTGAGAGGGGGTTGAGGGCTCGTAGGGTGGTGGGGAGTAAGAAAGTCCTTGGCCCCTCACCATCCGCACGGCCTACCGTTTAGTGTTTAGACTGTTTAGGTTACAATAGTTTTATTCAAACGCATCGCGTTTTTCGACGTCATTTCAATATACCGCGTAACCAGTCTCTTCCGTCAGATAACGCGAATCGAACGTAGGTAAGCAACCTCGAGATAACTGGATCAACGACTAAAAAAAGAGGTGGAAGTGCGAGAACCGTTGAAACCCCTGAAAACATCGTAGTTGTCTCGCCAGGCGGTGCAAAGAAGACACATACCGAACGTAGAGTTTAGAAAATAGGTTTTTTTTTGTATTGTACGCTAAATGGCTATTCTTATACTTTATATTTATACATGATAAATTAATAAAAAATCTTTAAAAAAATATTAAGTTTTGAAATCATCCCGTTTCACTGCCGGACCCGTATTACTTTACTAAAAAGTGGGGGGCTCAAACTTTTGCCAACAAATCAAATCAACAAAGTCATTCAAAGTGTTAAAGACAAAGTCAGAACATCATCGCGCAAATTAACTCGACAATTTACAATTTTAAGATGATAGAGAACTTAGAACAAAAATGATTTAAAATTTCGAAAAAGAAATAATGTAACCAAAAAGACTACGTCCCAACCCGCGCAGCTAGAGCGAATCTCGATACAGCAGAGAATTGAGCAGCCGACATTTTATATAAAACAGAGAGAGAAAGAGTATAATCCCCCTTTTGGGCATTTATTAGCAGAAAAGAATGCAATAATGACAGGGAATATAAAACGAACAACAGTTACAAGCAAGAATATTTCTTACGATCCGGAAAGTAGATTTTACACCGTGACAAGATATTAAACAATTGCGCCACATTGAGGATAATGGTCATCTATTAGTGTTGTAAAATTAGATTTTTTATCTCCTTAGTTTACAGGAACAACCCTTTAAAAAATCAAAAATTTCTATTCCATAAAGAGATCTAAACTTTTTTTCAAAATTTTGTTACAAACATTCTTACAGCAAACAAACTAGTGAAAAGATCGCACAGAGAAATGCTCGGTTATTGTACGAAACATGTCACATTAATATTAACAAACCAACAATCAAACTGATCTTAGAAACAATGTCAAATATTTAAACTATTTTATACGTAATTTTTGAAATTAGCGCTTTACCGTACCCCACAGTTATTTTTTATCTGCCCAATTCACTGTTGCTGATCTGTCTTTAGTTACTAATAATTTTAAATTTTACGCTCCTCTGTCAGTTAATATGAGACTTTTATCTTTGACAACAAAAAATCAAATACTCATAACCAATATAATGTAATGTATAAAATATTGTAAAACACACAATATTTTAGGGTAAGTTTATACATTTTAATTATACTATAAAAAAAAATTAATATCTATTTTTGTAATTCTTAATAGCTGATGGTGAGCGAATTGATTCCCGAAACGTCCTACAAGTAATTTATTATGATATAAATAAACATATTTGGAACTTTAAGGTCTAATTATTTGCTTTCGAAACCATTTTGTAGATAACAGATCTGAAGTAGAATTCTGTAGTTCTCAGTCAGTCTTACCAACATGAATGTACAGAAAAAACTAAATTTAGGTAAGATAACTTAAATGCCACACGTGTATTGATGGTGGTAGCTCTGTAATGTGTAAAGTAAATAATTTTATTTACAAAAATCGGTATTTTACACACTGTCTGCACTTTACACTTTGGAGTATAAAGAAATGTTTTTTTAAATTTTTATATAGCTCCTTACGTTGAATAAAGTGGTGTAATATTTTTTTAAATTTTATTGTTCTTGAGCTATTATACAAATACCATATTTTTCTAAGTAAAACTGTACAAAAAATAGTATAATATTTTTCTTATTTTATAAACTTCTCAATGATATATTTGTATAAACATGTCTGCACATTATTTTAAGGTCCGGTTTCATAAAACAAATTAATCTATGATTAAATTTTACTTTCAACATGATTTTTTATAGCAATGAATTTAATAAGAACATGGAAATAAATTTAAATGTAAGTTTAAGAAACCGTCAATTATTTTCACTTTAGATAAAGCCAGAAGATAAAGCAAAGGGTATCTTTCCAGATGAGAAACTACTACCAGATAAAGATCAGAAATGGTCCATTTGGAAATCGTTAAATCGCCTACGAAGGCAAATAAGAAAATGTGTAGTAAACATGTTCAACTGGGGGTACAAAGCAGAACCCACTTTATGTCCTTGTGGTCAAGAACAAACAATGGCCCACCTGCTCACGTGCGCCAACTTAGAAGAGGAATGCACGAGAGAATATCTTGCTAAGGCAACACCAGCTGCTATACACTGTGCAATTTCTCAAATACTATTTATATAAGCCACTTCTCTGCCAGTTTTTGCGGACGGTTTTTCCTCTAACATGAAGGAAAGAATCTTCGGAGAAAATGCATTCTCTCCGTCCTAGTTAATGCCGGGTGATGCATACGGCCTATTTCCATAATTTACAAATTTGACTATTTATATGGTTATAACAACAAGCTCAGCTAACTTATTCCATGTGGTCCGGATGCGGTATTTCGCTACCGAAAATCCATCACTTTAGTATCTAAGGAGTGAGAAATATTTGTTGTAATGTTTTATACGAGTATATTTATTGTGTATTAATTATTTATATTATGTAAATGGTTTGGACACGAATAATAATAATAATAATAATAGTTAAATTATTTTTTATCGACGTTATAGTTGGCTTTGGCACAATTCAAAAAATGTGGTTTAATATAATGCTTTCTGAAGTAGGTATGTACCTACATAACATGTACGAGTAAATTAAAGGAATGAAGAAAATGATATTAGAAACGAACAAATGATGTTTTATTTATTATTTCACTTCTTTCACCTGAGTAAATTAATGATATATGTTTTATTCCAATCAGATAGCTCAATTTTTCTTCTTTTGCGAAATACAACTAGTTGTGTTCGCAAACACATGAATCATATGTAATCATATCATCCATGGATATAAATGGACAAGTAATATTTTTGACATTTCGTAAAACTATAGTTGGTTGATTCGTTGTATATTCTTAACATATACAACTCGTCCTCTCAAATGTATATTCGATTATTTTCTAACCTCTTGTATAACTATTGAAAAGTTTATAAATTAAGAAAAAAAATCAGGATAAGGTCACATTTAAAAAAAATGTTTGTGTTATATTTTGAGAGTAAATAAGTTTTAAAATATTCTAATTAATTACACCATGTTATTGTATGTATAAAAAAATAATATACAGGATGTTATGTAAGTAATGTGCCATATATTACCACTTATTAAACAAGTTTGCAATGTATCGTAATCTGCAATAATTTTTTTTCTAATGTGTTTGGTGCAATTATGAAAGCATTTCAAAGTGGACCAATAAGAATAATTTATTTAAATAAAGAATAATTTATAAATTGCAGAAGTTTGAATGAAAACAACATTTGTCATCTTTAAAGATCAGAAGTCAGAGGCGAAGTATAGATACAATTTTTTTATTAATGACAAAAATGGTTATAACAAATTTTCAATGTATTCACAACTTTGTCTGGGTAAAACTTCCTGTAGCGTCTAACAGCAGCAGCACTGTTTTGGCACACTTTTCCGTACACCTGATGCATGTCGGTATATTCTTGGTTAGTGAAAGTGACAGGCATTTCTAAATATCAAATAATATCAGATTATAACTTCTTTTAGTTATCTTTATCATGCAATGAAGTATGGCACATTACTTACAAAACAGAATAAAAAACTCAGGTATGATTAAAACACGATGATATATTATCAAGATATCATCTTAATTGCATTTTCATAGAAAATATATATTTTTTATTTAACCAAATTACCCTGTACAGGGTGATTCATCGGTCTGTTCTTTTTTAATAATTAGATTATTTTAAATATTATGAAAAAAAAAATCAAACGAAGTTTATTTTAAATTGAAATATCTATAAATGAAGTGTAGGTTTTTCTCCAGGCGGTTCCATTTTTACGCAATGATATGTAACTTTATATTTTTAAATAGAACTGCATATATACATATAGTTATTTATTCATATTTGAAAAGTACATGAAATTTTCTATCTAAGAGTATAAAAAAATTATTAAATACATAAGGCTTTACATTTCATTAACTTTACAGTACACCTATTACCTTTCGAATTTAAATGAAATTAATTAATTATTTCATATTTCAATCCGATATGTCATTATTACACCTGTTATTTAATATTATCAGATGTCTAATTCAAGAAATAGAACTGCAAAGCCTTTATTTTTATACGGTTGGATAGCAAATTTCATGCACTTTTTAAATTTGAATAAATATATAGGATGTTCCATTTAAAAATATAAAGTTACTTACCATTGCGTAAAAATGGAACACCTTGTAGAAAATCCTACACTTTTTCCATAATATTTAAAATAATTGAATAATTAAATAGAACCGTCCAGCGAATCACCCTATATATGTTAAATATTGCAAATTGTTAAATATTAATATCTTCAATTCTATTCTGTTTTTATCAAGCGAGAATATTTTTACGATGCTATCTCGCATGATAGAATTTAATAAAAATGTTAGACGTACTGACGTACATACCCTGTAAGTATTCGCATATTCGTATTTAATGACGAAATTACAATAATTATGTTATCACACTAATGTATACAATTGTTATCAATATCACAATCTACTTTTCTGCACCTGTAGGTATTCGAATTTTTGTAGTAATGATAAGAATATTTACACAGTTAATATGCAGATGACTCATTGAATCAGATAACGCCAACTCCAACACCAAACAAAATATAAAACAAATCTTTCTCCAAAATTATTAACTAATAAAATATAATTTTCAAAAATTGAACTAAACTTATTATAGCTGTTTATGAGCAAATGCTTTTGACCTAGTTGCGGATCTAGTCATACCATTTTTCGAGAAGCTCCGTTTCTATTAGATGTTTACTTGTTTATTTGATAAATTAATTGCTCTCAAATAATAAACTAAATTAAAACATTTTTTTAAAAATAGAAAGTAGTGACAACAACTGATTGTATTATACAACGGTCAGGGGACCGACTCTAATTCACTTGGGGACTATGGTCTCCATGTCTTCAAACATCGAGTTACATTTAATGACGTCAGATTTTAGGGATTTCATTTTCTGTGGTTGGCATAAACAGGGTACAATATGTCGGAACTTTATGTTGGTTATAATTTTGTAACGTTTTTTTCATTTAAAAGGTATGAACAAGAACCTGGTAATAGTTGTTTTAATAATAGTTTAATATTTTTCGGACCATTTCCTAAAAATATTATATGCATTTTAAATAATTATGTTTTTAAGTGTTTCTAAAGAAGAAGACTAACCTCATATTTCATACTTTTTAAGGCAATATTAGAAAACAACAAAATTGTTGCAAATTAAATTTTCAAAATGTCAAAGTCCTGTCATACTCCACCTTATACCAAACTTGAAAATTAAATCCCTATTTGATCCCTATAACAAAACCATGGTAACAAATATGACGTCATTAACTGAGACAATCTCTGAATAGTCCCCAAGTGAATTAGAATTGATCCCCAAGTTTCGCTAGAATTGTTGAGAATGAGAATATCAGGTTAGCCGTGGAAAACAAAATTTTCACTCTATCATTTTAAAATTTAAATAGTTATTTATCTGCTATTTGAAATTACTTTGCGAAATTAACTTTTTTCACAAAGTATCGTGAGCGAAAACAGAGAAAATTTTATTCAGTTTTTGAGAAAAAAGGAGTAACAGAATACCTATCATACTCAACTGACTTGGTTATTTATTGGACTTAAAAAAAACACGAGAAATAATATTTTCGCCTAAAAAAGAGATTGTTGCTGCAATTCATAATTACATATTTTGAAAGCATTCCAAAAGAAGATTGGTTGGGAGCTTTTATAAAGTGGAAGGAAGGAATGGTGATGTATATTCATGTTGTAGGGAAGTAATTACTTCGGATATGTGTATTTAAAAATTTTAATGTTGCTTGTCTTTGGCTTGACGGAAACAAAGCTTGACTTTGTTTCAAAATTTCAAGCTCTAAAAATTTTAGGCTTGGCTTGATTTTCAAGCTGTACCAAGCTTTTTTAAGTTTCTTCAAGCCTTTTAAAGTTTTTTCAAGCAGTTCAGTGCTCAAGCGCGAACTCATTTACACTAGCACATATGATATTTTTTATTTCACTTGTTTTATTTTCAGAGTAGGTGTAATATACTGGACGTTATTTAAGTAAGTGTGCAACACTTAACCGAAAGCATAAGTACAACTAACCCTATAGATAGTAAATCTGGCAATAAATTTTGTTTTACATGCTTTCATTAAGAACTGGACGCCTTTAAAACTGACCAATCACGGCAAAGTTCAAAATTTTGTAAAATAGTAAAAATCAATGTGTTCTCTAGAAAAAATGTTAATTGTCAAAATAAATTTATTAAATAAATTTATTATCTTTTATTAAAATATTACCCTGTAATTTTTATTTTACTTTTCATTCGAGTAGGTTTAAGCATTAATTTTACTTTTTGTTTTAACGACATACATAACAAACTGTTAAAGTTTGTTTTGTTATACTATATAGCTCATATTAATAAAAAAAAGCTCAAGACTCCAAACACACAAAAACAGTGGTCAAATAAATACACATGTTTGGAATATACAATAGAATCAACCTAAGTAAGTCATAAAACCCTACAGAATTTTGTTTGTTCGTGTAATAAATACTCGTCTCTTTCTATTTTTAACGTTATAAAAATTGTAATAATTTTTTAGAATGGGATCATATAAGTACAATATAATTACCGTAATCATTTTTATTTTTCAAATAGCATAAAAGTAAATACCCTCAAATAACAACTATACCGACATGTTTTTATTACCGAATAAAAGCAGATTGGTTGGGATATAATGCAGTATATTATTGTATTATCTTTTTTCATGATATATTTTATATTAATTAAATTATCGTTATCTATTTAAAAAAAAATTAATGACTATACGTTTATTTTGTTCTTGATTGTGTGCGCTAAAGTGTGCGATTAGTTGATTCAGATTGTGGAAATAAGTGATCTGTACATATTACGGACGATGAATTGTAAACTCTCTTATTTACATATTTTTGAGGCCAATAAAACTGTTGAGAACCCTAATTCTTAGAAACTGTGCCCAAGAAAAGAAAAAATACGTTATACCTACCTTCATAAAACTACGGTTTTGTCGGTCTCGTGAACAATTCTTATGAAAAGCTTAAAATAGCTTGTTTTCCACCAAACTATTTGACATTCAAAGGCTTGACTTGGCTTAAAAATTCAAGCTTTTATCAATATTAGGCTTCGTTTGGCTTGGGCTTGCTGGAATAGAAACTTGGCTTGGCTTGAAAAGTCAAGCGTTTTTGAACAGCAGGCTTGGCTTGATTTTTCAAGTTTTTTCAAACCAAGCTAAGCTTTCAATCTTTAAACCAAGCCCGTGAATCTCTACTTGCCAAGCGTACCAGCTCATGTAGACCATTAACAAGCAAAGGCGCTCACATGACTAGTAGAATTTTTTTTAAAATTCTCCAGAAATTGGCACAGTTTTGGCTGGAGTGCATTATGACTGTTGACCACCATGAATAGTGGTCCTAAAACAATCGTTGCTTGCGCAGCCGTTTTGGTAATGAATGGGTGTTATTTAAAACTAAATAAGAAAAAAAATATTAATCACCACTTCACTTGACCAGCCCATTTTAATTTTTAATCATTTAAACACTAATTAAAAAGACAAGTATTTTCCAAACACACAATCTTTACATCCGCTTATTGATACAGAATGAATAGTAACGAAGAAAGGCCCAGTATATGTACAACTCATATGAGCGCAACCACAAAGTTAATATTTGTCAAGTTTAGCATTAATTTTGATCCCTTTGACTTGTGCCATTTTTACCGGAAAACGATGGGAAACTGTCCAGTACTCACAAGTGACAAATAATTGCACAACTAAACCACTCACACGATATAGCAAGTATGCGTCATTAACAAATATTGGCCAAGTACATCAGGCGTCTGAGCCCGAAAGGTATGATATGATAGTGTCATGTCATGATGGCTAATAGGACACGTCAAATTTGTTTACATTTTGAATTCCGGTTTTCTAACCTATAATATTGTTAATAGCTCAACTCAATCCGATTTTTAAGTTTGTTCAGACCGAATTCTTTATCAAGAAACATGGTTGAGGGGCAATAATTCGTTAATTCGGGTTTAATTACTACTTGTGACTGTGACGTAACTTCACTGTAGTATATGGGGACAAGTATTAGAAGATAAAATGAATGAATCTACAAATTTTACTTATCAATACTGTCGCTTATTTTTCACTCATTTTCAAATAAAATTATAAAATCCAAGCGTAAAAACTTCTTTTTATGTAAAAAAAAACGATGGATTTTGACGTTTATACAGGGTGTCCCATAACTTCAGGTACATATTAGAAGGGCATATAGTTCTTAATGTCCTGATTACGGAACAAAAATATTTTTTTCAAAATTCCTATAATTAAGGGTAATTCACTTAAGAAGAACATTTTTTGTACCCCTGGATACTATAATATTTGGAATAGTGAAATTAGTTATAACTATTACATAAAATAATTTAACAATGAAATTAATTTATGCAATTACGTAAAGCTTTGTCACACCAATTAAGTTTGGGAGATGTGTATGTAACGAAAAAAAAAATCAAATTATTTACTTTATTTTTACAAAAACTGTTCAAAATTATTTCCATTAACAGCTAAACATAATGCAGCACGTTGAATTAAAGAAATTGAACAAGCCCGATGAATTGCATTCTCATGTCTAATTCTTTCAGCACAATTTTCAACTCGTTGCCGTAATTCTTCAAGGGTTTCAGGTGTCTCTTGATTATCATAGAAGGGGGATTTAAAATTACCCCACAAATAAAAATCTAACAAATTGAAATCCGGGGGGGGGGGGCAAGACGCGGGACCTCCTCGACCAATCCACCTGTCCTCAAATACTCTGTCAAGATGATGTCTGACATTTCTAGCAAAATGTGGCGGCGCACCGTCATGCATAAACCATGCATTTTGACGTACATTAAGAGGAATATCTTCTAATAATTCAGGCAAATTATTCAGCAAAAATTGTAAATAATCATTCCCAGACATTCTGTTAGGAAGTATGTATGGTCCCAGTAACGATCCGTTTACCATCCCAGCCCAAACATTTAGTGAAAATCTGTGCTGAAAATGACTCCTGACAGCAGCATGTGGATTTTCTGCGGCCCAGTAGTGACAATTATAATAATAATAATAATACCCTTTATTGTTCTACAGGAACTTGTCCCAATTACAGAGCAAATACAATATAAATAGATTTCAATTTAAATATAATCTTTATATAAGAATTTTATGTAATTTCTTGCATGCATTCATATCACATATATCATTGTACTGAGATATTTTATTATACATACTACACATGACAGTGAGAGGAGATTTTGCAGATAAACTTGTCTTTGTTGATGATGATGATACATAAAATAATTCTCGATTTCTCGATGCTAACCTTGGTATACGAAAGTTTAGCTTAGCTAATAAATATGAGCAATCTATTTTATTATTTATTATTTTAGATAGGAAGTTAATTGCCATTATTGCATGTCGATCTTTTACTGATTGTAATTTGACTGAATTGAGTAGTATGCTATTGTCAATGCCTCTTTCAGGATAAGAGTTGTATTGCCGTAACCATAAATATTTAGCAAATCTCCTAGAACATTCCTCTAGTAGAAGTTTGTGACATTCGTATATAGGGTACCATATAATAATACCATACTCTAATTTCGATCTGGCAAAAGTGAAAAATAATGATTTTATAGTTGATATTTGACGAAACGATTTACTGTTTCTTATAACAAAACCTATACTTCTGTTGGTTGCCGTAACAGTTTCTCGGATATGTGGAACAAACGTAAGTGCTGGATCAAATGTGATGCCTAGGTCTTTGATGGTTGATACTCTTTCTAAGTTATGAGAATTAATACAGTAATTGAAACTAATAATATTTTTCTTTCGTGTATAACTCATTATTTTACATTTTGATAAGTTTAGATTTAATTTGTTATTGATGCACCAACCGTGAATTCGAGTCAGATTTACTTGTAATTTACAACAATCATTTAATGTATCGATTTTAGAAAATATTTTAACGTCGTCTGCATAAATAAGTATTTCACAGTCGATATCGGCAACAATATCGTTTATGAAAAGTAGAAATAACAATGGCCCCAGATTGGAGCCCTGTGGCACGCCAGAATGTGCCTGAAATAAACTAGAACGATGATTGTTGTATTCAACATAAAGAATACGATTTTGCAGGTATGAAATAAACAATTTGACAAGATTTCCGCTAAAACCGTAGGAATGAAGTTTACTTAACAATGCACCATGATCTATTCGATCGAATGCTTTAGAAATATCTGTATAAATAACATCCATTTGCCTATGGTTATCTAAAGTATCTGTAGCAAATTGAGTAAAATAGCATAAGTTGGTTACAGTTGATCGTTTGGGAATGAATCCGTGTTGTGATATAGATAAAATGTTTTGCACTCGATAATATATCTGATTGTGTAATATTGTTTCAAATACTTTAGCGAAATTACATATTAAGGTGATTGGTCTATAGTTTTTCACGAGAGTAGAGTCACCAGTTTTAAGTACCGGGCAAACTTTGCCTCTTTTCCAAATATCAGGGAAGTTGCATGTTGAAATACATAAATTGAAAATTATGCATAATGGTTCAGTAAATATGTATTTACAATCTTTAACTAAAAAACTGGGTATGAGATCAGGGCCCGAGGTCATGGTATTTTTAAGTTTTGAAATTGCTAGAGATACATCATCTTCATTGATAGTAATACTGAAATTAGAACTAGTATCATGAGACGTCGAATTTTGTATGCAATATGTTGGATTACTGAAAACACTGCTGAAATGAGAAGCAAAAAATTCAACAATGGTTTGTGGATTATCGGACGAGATATCGTCAGTTTTCATTATACCAGGAATTATGAATATTATGTATACCATCACGAGTAAATATCGCTTCGTCGGAAAATATTACTTTTAACGTAAAATTGCCATCCTGAGCATGCTGGTTTAGAAGCCATTCACAAAACCTTACTCGAGAGTAATGATCGGGTTCAATGAACGCATGGACCCGTTGAAAATAATAAGGATGTAAATTATTATTCCTTAAAATTCTACAAATTGTCATTCGTGGGACACCTGGTAGTTGACGAGATATTCTCCTTATGCTGATTGTTGGGTCATTGCGTACCAAATCTAAGACAGCATTTTCAACATTTACTGGTCTCCGATGAGCCCTGCCGTCTCTTCCCCGATTAGGTTGCAAAGAACCAGTGTCGCGAAGGCGTTGAGTAAGGCTTACAAATATGCGAGAATTCGGATGCCGTCGTCCTGGGAAACGTTCAGCGTAATAACGCTGAGCTAATCTACAGTTTTGCCCTGCTTCGCCATACATTGGCAACATATCCACTAACTCACTGTTACTGTAACCATTCATATTTGTAACAATAATCAGAAGAGCAGTATCAAAACTGTTATAAGAAACACAATTTATGTGGCCGGCTACTAGAAACCTAATGAAATGATTGTATTATGCAAACATTTCTTATTAATTAGATATAATACAACGTAATATTTAATATTAAAACTACCTATTGAACCAGTGTCCCAAAACTGTTTCCTTCAAAAACCTCAAAAACTAATTTTTGAATTTTGAAAAAATTCTTTTTGTTCCGTAATCAGGACATTAAGAACTATATGCCCTTCTAATATGTACCTGAAGTTATGGGACAGCCTGTATATTTGACATATCCTACTGGCCGCAATTAATTTAGTTCCCTAAAATTGCGCTGATGTCGCATGCTATTCTACAGGTCCCAATAGATGCTGTTTTTCAATTAGAAGGAAAATTTCACAATTCTCACGATAATAATTTTGAGATATGTATGTTACTGATAGGCTAATACAACTAGCCGTGTTTACATCTAAACATATAAATTTTCCATTTTGATAACGTTATAATTGCACAGGTGTTGGTAATTCCGTTAAATTAAAAAAAATCTGATATGGTAACACAATACCTTCCGCTATTTAATTTTTGTTATTTTAAACATACATACGTACATATTTCGTTGTGCTTGAAACTGTTTTAAGATCCATTCCATATAGCTATTGTTCTATTTATAATTTTCTTTTTAAAACTTTACTATTAATTTGAAATGATTAGTTCTTTGACAGTGATATTTATCTGTCAGTTACATACATTTGTGATATGAACTGTGTAACCATGTTGCGCTTGTTTAACGCGTAAGCTCCGGGATTTAAATTAAAGACAATTTTATAAATATATCCATAAAATATATAGAAAAAGTATTTATGCAAATCTGTAGAAAACTCTATAATCACACATTCACACACGCACACGCGTAAATTTTAGACTTATGAGTACCTTATATTGTAATTAAGATGATCGCTGCGCGAAGCATGCTCAGAATGTAAACGACTACGTAAGACAAACAGACAAATTGAATTATGAATATTTTGACTAACATAGTAGGGTAGCAACTACCTTAACCGAAGTCGTATCTCTTATAGATTCTGAGATCCCAGTGGTGGCATTCGAAATCCAAACATCCTATAATATATACAGTGTGAACACTGAAAACCGTGACATAGGTGTTTAAGATGAGAAAACAGTTTTTTCAAATATCATCTGTCCCGCAAGACTATAACGGGAGGTTTTGATATTATTAAAAAGATTATTTAATTTGGCATCGAAGAGTATCTAATTTAATGGCTTATTATCGAAATATTTGCAAAAGTATAATGTAATTGGACAGTTATTACTTGTAATTAATAAAAATAGTAATCATGGAAATGTTTTCATTAGCTGAATTGGTTAGATCGGGGCACCGTAATAATTATTCACAAGTTCAAGTCCTGCAATTTATATTTTTATATTTTATTTTTTATTTTGCAAAACGTATTATTCAAAAATACGAAATTAAAACATAAATTGTTTGGTAAATCAAGTATTTTATGAAATAAATCTACGAGAAATGAAATAAAAAATATTGTACATAAAGGCGAGCGCACACCAACGCGGGCAGCGGGCAGTTCCGCGGCGCGATTGACGGAATCGCGGGTATCCGCACACCAGCGCGTTAAATCGCGATCTGCATGCATGCAAGAAATAATTCATTTAATTCATAATTAGTTTACAAAAATAATGAATTCTTCATCAGAATCTAATGAAGAACTTCTCTTATTACTCGCTGCTTCAAAAGAAGATAAAAACAGGTTAGTAAATAACCATTACCTCATGAAAGCTTTGCAATATTATTTATTTTTAAAGGAAAAGGAAATGGATACATGATATTAACCGAGAACGTACAAAGTATGGAGAATATTTTACACTTATGCCGCAATTACGCACGAGTGAAGAACGTTTTTATATTTACTTCAGAATGAATACGGAATGTTTCGACGAAATATTAAATCTTATTAAAGATGACATAATTAAACAAGATACTAATTATAGGGAAGCAATTTCTCCTGAAGAACGTCTGGTAATTACACTGAGGTAATTGAAAAGTACAATTTTTTAAATAGTATTTATTTTTAATTGATATTTACATGGCATTATTGAAAGATGCGAAATATGATACTAGCGGATTTATTTGTTCATCATTTTCAAAGCTTTTTTCGGATAATGATGTAGAATTCGAAGAACAAGGTAGGGAAATGTATGTTTCTTCAAGTCAGTACTTTTATTTTGAGAGTTTGGTGTTTCAGATCTTACAATGACTGTATTTTCATTTTCACTTTGTGTTTCATTCTGGCTATTCTATATATCATCATTTTCAATATCTCGAATATTAGAATCAGTTTGAGCAAAAGCAAGATACGGTCTGCAAAATTCCATTTGTTGTGCCCATTGCCAGTTTCTGTAATTCCGTTTTGCAGCTTGGCCCGTTTTAGTTTTCAAAGTTCGTAGATATTTTTGGTAACAGTCTCTAATATTCTTCCACTTCTTTTTTAATTCATCGCCTAAAATTAAAGTTATCAATTTAATAAAATACATTTTTTACAGGTTTTTTGCGTCAGGTGATTCTTATAAAACAATAGGACACAGTTTTCGGATTGGGTTCAGAACAGTAAGTGCCATTGTAAAAGAAGTTTCTTCTGCAATTATTAGCAGAATGCAATCACTTTACATGCCTGAACCTACGCAAGATATTTGGGAAAAATCTGCACAAGGATTCATGGAAGTTTGGCAATTTCCAAATTGTGTTGGCAGTATTGATGGCAAACATATAACTATCAAATGTCCCAAAAAAAGTGGATCTAATTATTACTGCTATTTAAAAAAAATTTTGATTGTATTATTAGCTATTGTTGGACCCGATTATAAATTCTTAGCTGTTGATATTGGAGGATATGGCAAAAATAGTGACGGTGGAATATTGGAAGAAAGTGTAGTTGGGAAACGATTAGAACAAGGATTAATGAATTTATCACCAGCTAAAAATCTTCCCGGTCAAAATGAGCCTTGTCCTTTTGTTATTGTTGGCGATGAAGCTTTTACATTAAAACCTTATCTTTTGCGACCATTTCCATATAAACAATCAAGAAAGGAAACGCGGAAGGAAAATTTTAACTACAGACTCTGCCGGGCAAGAAGAGTTGTTGAAAACGTCTTTGGTATTTTAGCTCAAAAATGGAGAATATTTTTTAGACCAATAGAAGTTTGTCCGGAAACTACAATCTTAATAGTAAAAGCAGTATGTATTTTGCATAATTTATTAAGACAAAAAAATATTGATTCACAATATATTCATTTACTAACCGATTTAAAAGAATCTAATTCAGCTGCTTTTATTCAAGCTCATATAGATGCAAGACGAGCATCAAATACTGCTTTCGATGTGCGCGAAAAATTCGTAGAATATTTCGAAGCAAATAGAGTATAACCTAATTTTAACGGTTCATTGTCTTTCATTAAAATAATTTAAAATAAATATCTGTACTAATAATAATATATGAAATAAATAAAATTGCATTAAATTCTTACCATTTTCTTCTAATTCTTTTCCTATATCATCCCAGATCTTATCTTTTTTCCTATTATTTTTATATTCATGATTTTTCAAATCGTATAATATGGGATATTTTTGTACACTCTGAATAAATTTTTCGGTTAATGACATAATGAATGTCTTAGTTGAATACTCAGAATGCAGCTGTGGGCGCGGGCAAAACGCTGACGGATGCGTTCAACAAAATGAACGCGGAGATATCGCGCGGGTACCCGCTGTGGTGTGCGCACGTCTGTATAACGCCATAGGTTTTGATGCCCGCGCCGCGATACTGCCCGCTGCCCGCAACGCTTGCCCGCGTTGGTGTGCGCTCGCCTTTAAGCACCTCATACAATAAAAATTTATAGTGAATTTAATAAAATACTTGATTTACCAAACAAATTATGTTTTAATTTTATAATTTTTTTATAGTACAATGTGCAAAATAATATATATATATATATATATATATATATATATATATATATATATATATATATATATATATATATATATGGGTGCCTATTTTAATTGTTTCCGCCGTTCCCGCCTAAAATATTAAGAATAGGCAAAACAGAACACATTTCATAAACCACTTGGTAAATATTAGTACTTTAAATAGAATAATCACAGGAGGTATAAAACAAACAAAATTTTAAAAACCAAGTGACTTATGAAATGTAACATGGATTACTTGTTCATAAATTTTAAAGCGGAAACAGATAAAATGGGCACCATGTATAAGACAAATAAAATGTTTCAAAATATGTAACAAAAAAAATTAAGGTGATAATAAATTGTAAGTAATGTGCTGATTAGTTTTTGATTTTGATGAAATAATAGATATGTAATAGATGTCAATGAACAAAATCCCATCATTTTAAATGATTGATAATAAGTGATATGGTCATAATTTTAATCAATTCTTATAGATATCATTGGATAAAATCTAGAAAAATATACGTACTAAGTTATATAAACGATCCAATTTTTGTAATCAGTGTAGTGGCTGAGATTACTTGGTAAAATGCATATCCGTATTCTAATTGTCTTCACGTTATTTTTCCCCGTGAATGCATTTGACTATAATATAGTGCACGAGTTATTAAGCCTCAATCCGCAACTTTCAAAATGTGTTCCTTCACTGCAAAGTAAGTTTTAATTTGTATTATTCGCTAACTGTGTTCTATGGTGATTCTCACAGTCCAACATTAAAACTTGGGCGAAATTAAACTTAAGAATTGTATCTAATTATCAAATAACATAAAATTAAACCTCGTAATTTTTTCACAACAGCTTTACATTCTCGTGAAATGAGCCTACTAACTGCTCTTTACTGTAGCTACATTACCGAAATCTACGAATAAAAGCTGAGAGGCACACTAAGACATGGGATATAAGCACTCATGATATTATGTTATTATTATATTAGTTTTAATTAAAGTTGATCAATGAATTAATGAAAATATAATTTTACGGCAATTTGTTTATATTAAAAATTTAATAATATAAAATTTATTAACACGTTCACTGCGCCTGACACATACGGACCACTCGGCTCATCTTGACTCAAATGCTGGTAACACAAATGGTGCGCTCGGGTGCTTGACTGTTCTAACTCGCATTAGTTCGATAGCATTACAAAGGAGATAATGTGCGTTGGGTAGAATTCCGGTAAGGTTTACGGAAAGGAAAATTCACGCGTAGTTTCTTACTCGGGGTTTTTTGAAGATGAGTGATAGTAGGCCTATCATGCCCCAAAAAGGCGAGGGAGGCAAAATTATCCTGGAAATCAACAATTCAACAAATTCATGAGCCGTTGTAGCGAGTTTCATATTTTACTTACGTTAGAATTTATTGTATTTTTTAGCCACCAAAGAATTTACTTTTAGTTTTTTTAACAAACTTGTTTGTTTTTCGTTGTTTGCTTAGAAAAATGTATTTTTGGTTTTATTGTAATTAAAATAAAATATTTAGTTCATGAAAGCGTGCCAGTCAATCTCAAAAATCCAAATATACCTGGACGCAAAGGGTGCACCGGTAGCACAGCTGATAAAAAGTGGCCAACAATGCTACCGATGCACCGTGTGCGTTTTTCAAAATAAGAACAAACTCAAAAAAATAACTAATAATATATGCGTCCGGGAGTATGTATCAAAGGGGAGATATATAAATTTTTTGAAATCAAGTTTAGTTTCTCGAGTGTGACGCGCATTACGGGACGCAGCGAACGTGTTAAGCGGATTTAGGTCTGGACATTTAGCCTAATATTTGTTATTGAACAATAATACTGATCATCTGGACATTGGTGTAATAGCGACAGGGTTTCCAAGGCAGTAGATTTTATTTGCTAATTTTGCTTAATGAATCAGATGTAGAATTTTATGTATGTATGTATATGTATTATACGAGTAGTATTTATTAAAAAAAAATCATTATTGCTAATTTTATCAAAGAATAGTATATTATTTCATTTATTATTAAATTATTAAGTTCAAATTTGTAAATGTGACTAAAAATAAACTCCATAAATTCTGTGATCGATACATTAGCCACGAAAATTTCAATTTTAGGTTTTTAAGTTGTTTTTATTAAATTATTGGTTTAGCTTGTTAAGTTGTATAACATTGTTATATATTTTTTTCACATAGCCACCTGGAATATTTGTATAACATTTTTTATTTTTCTCAAATTTTTTGAATAACAAATAAAAACTAATACATTGATGAAAAGAGCAATAAATGGCGGTTTATATTTTAGAAAAATAATTATAGGTTGCTATTTAAAAAATAAAAGTTGATAGTCGTATCTTATAAACCTGACTCTATAAAAAATATTTACATCCACCATCAAATAATATATTCAAAATAATAAAAGTATAAAGCGTCATCACACGGGCACCATTGCTGGCGTAGAGAGAATGACGAAAACTTGATTACAAAAATAAAAATAATTAACCAATAAGGGCAAAATAAGCAAAATTGATCTTAAACCAGGGACCCGATTCGTACCGAAACCGTAACCGAAAACAGCACCGATATTAGACTTTTTATGAAACCGTAATCGAAAACCGAAACCTATATTTTATTTCTTCAAATATGCAAACTAAAAACCGATACGAAAAAAATTCAATCTGTAACCGAAAACATAACCGAACGGAAATAATATCGGTACTAAAACCGTAAATGTAAAAAAAAGTATTTTTTATTAATCCTCATCTTTTTCGTAGATATACTCTGCATGCCTTCGAATTCATACAAAAGTAGTTTCTTATTTTATAAAAAATTTAAGGCATTTTACTCCATTTTTCAGTTGTTTTTTCCAATTATAATAAAAAAATTACTCGTATGTTGACATTTTTAAATTAATTACCCATGTAATTTATTACTATTGGAGTAAAATTATTATTAAAACAAAATTGGCGTATTAATAACTTACGAAATGTATTTTTTAATTAATGTCACAAAATAACTTTAATGTGAAAACTTTAACTTATACATTTTGAACCGCAATTTTTAATTATAGATCACATCCTAAAATACAAGTACCTACCTAACTTTATTCTTTTACTAAAAATTACTTACAGATTCTTTTCGAATTTTGAATTTCGAACAAGTCGAATATACTTACCTACCAAAACTAGTTCTTAGTAAAACAAACAATTAAATGTTGCAAAAAATAAAAACTAAGCTAATTTTTCCGAAACCGAAAAGAATCGAAAGCATAACAAAAACGAAATTTATTTGTTTATTTAATCGAAACGAAAACAGATATAATATTTTCAAAAAAACCGTTACCAACATCCTAAACCGAATTTTTATTAATGTAAAAACCGTTAACCGTAACCAAACCCCAAAATTTTTCGGTTCGAGACTCTTAAACATTCCAATTTCAACAAACATATCTCACATTACTCCCTCAGATATCTTACGGATGTCAAGTCAACTTCATAAAGTGGTTAAATTTGATAAATTGGTACACCTTTGGTATTTTTATACTCCTGCTTCTGTCGATCCCACAGTCTCCACAGAATTATTATACATATCAATTTAGTTTTTTCATCGCTATACAAATAGCATCAATATTATCTCACATTGAAAGTGAACCTGTAGGAACTGTCTTAAATATATTAAATAGAAAGTTTGAATTTTAATATTTTAACGTTTACTCATATTTCGTACGAATATTTTTCACTCTTCTTTCTGGTCTGTCTGTAATCGAGCGTCAAGAGCAAGTTGAGTAACAATAACAATGGGTACCTACGTTCCATTGTAATTAGTGACTGTGTATATACATATTTTATTGTCAAAGAAAGAAAATAGTTTGGTAGTAATTGACAATTTCTTTTTAGTGATTAATATTTCTATTTGTTTAGTGCTAGACGCATCAGGAAAAATACCAAGCGGAATTTTTAAAGGTAATTTATTAGACCTGGGCAATTTTGATGAATGTCTAGAAATAGAGGAATACAACAACAAAACCAAAAAAACAAGGCTAGGGAAATATTGCATGGTAAAGATAGGATTTCCATTGGGTGAAAAAGAATCATCCGATTCAGCCGAATTATGGAAACAAATCACAGAAACCACAAATTCAGAGGAAAGAATGATAATTATGGAAATGGACGATACTTTAGGGTTAAGTTTAGGTTGGTGCATACCCGATGAGTGTTCAATAGATAAAATAACAGAGGCTATAAACGATGTTCTACGAAAGAAAGTAACAGGATATACAGTTAACCCTATATCGCATGTCATATGTCAAACTAAAAGTGACTTAGTAGTTGAATATACCACTAACGATATTTTAATCATGTAAGTACGATTCATTTTTAAAAAAGGTTTTTTAACGTTTTCAAAATATATGTTATTGCAAAAGTTGACAATTTATGGTAACAGAGTAGAATTTTTATAAATATATTTTTAATATTAACGGTTAAGAGAATAGACCAAAATATTTTGGGTAAAACTACTTATTACTACTCACTCTTGTAATCTCAAAATATATGTACACATGCGCTAGCAAATCCCGGTGCATATAGTTGTGCTTACTGAAGTGCTATGACTGCAAATTCTGATCGGAATTGTGGGGTACGTTCATCATTTTGAATATACTGGCATTCGAATACGACATCTGACCGCAATTCTAATTCATTTGAAGACATGTTTTAATTAATAATAATTTTGTTGTATCGCTAAGATAAGATAAATCTTATTCCATTCAAATAATTAAAAATATAATTATTCTAATCGTACATTATAAAAAATCTGATGTGGCCAGCACATTACCTTCCGTCAGTTCTATGTATTTTGTACAAATTTCATACAGAAAGTTCCTTGCTGAAGATTATATTTCTTGTACTTTACCTTCCGGCAGTTGCATGTATTTTATGCAAATTCCATACAGAAAATTTATAGCAAAAGATCCTATATTTCCAGTAAAATTAAAAAAAACACACACTGTGTCAATTTCACTTGACACTGACATCTTTTAATCAACATTTTCTTAATATAGTAGCTGTTTTCATAGTCAAATCGTATAGAGAATAAAATATTCTTTAATATTTATAATAACATTAAATGTGAAAAAATGATATTTAACATAGTTTTTTCAAGAAAAACTGCTAAAATCTTTAAATAAAGGTACTTCCGGTTGTCCAATTCTAACCAAAATCTAATCAGTTTTTCACATGGATGTAACGAAGAGAAATACGAAAGAATTATAATTTTTAAAATTGTAGTATGGAAGTTATCGTAGACGAAAATTTTGTTACATACACACACACACACACACACACACACACACACACACACACACACAAATACACACACATACACACAGACACACACAGAAACACATACACACACACGCACACATACACCCACACCCACACACACACACACACACACACACACACACACACACACACACACACGCACACATACACACACACATAATCGTAAAAATAGTAAAATCGTATTCTAGGCACCTTAAAACGTGCTTATTCATCAAAAACTCACCACCCAATTTTTTGACCAAAGACAATACCTTCCTTACCTTCCTTCCTTACACACACATACACACACAGACACACATACACATACACACACACATACAGACATAATCGTAAAAATAGTAAAATCGTATTCTAGGCACCTTAAAACGTGCTTATTCATTAAAAACTCACCACCCAATTTTTTGACCAAAGACAATACCTTCCTTACCTAAAGATGACGGAAAGTAAAAAATGGTTAAATACATTTAATTTTTCTCGATTTTGATTAGCAACTGACAGCTGGTAGGTAATATTTTTCACCTTCTGTGAATTGGGTGTGCATTCTGACCAATCAAAAGACAAACGGTACTTTCTTCCTTGAACAACTACACTATAGTACTATTATTCCTAATAAAATTTTCTATTCAAAACCGACGGAAAATTACCCGAAAAGTGTAACTAGCACAAAACACTGTCACATTTCATTTTATACCAATCTATAAAAAAAACCTAAAATCTGACGTCATTCACTCCTTTTTAATTAGGTGATGCATACGTTTGGTTGCTTGCAAAGTAGTCAGTGCTTGTTACATAAAAAAGAACTCATTAAAACTACATACATAACAGTTCACGAACTGTGTACTTTCGGTACTACAGACTTTGATTCTTATCTAATGCCCAATTTTATAAAAGATGGATAAGTAAATTACTAGCAAAGTAAAATTTACTCTTGAAATAAAATACTTTATTCCAGAGATTTCCGTTGTATAAAGCAAGAATAAAAATACTAGCTATGTAAATCTACAAAATAAAGTCCGATTATCGAGGAAGTATATTTTATTCTGTAGAATACATTTGACGCATGTCAATATTAATTAAATTAATTTCATTATAAATTTCATCCCATGCATTATTTTTACATTTAATTATCTCTAAT